>CM042414.1:38558059-38970559 GCA_023634145.1 Thymallus thymallus | reverse complement strand
CTGGTACTGTTGCCAGCAGCAAACCCCAGTAGCACTCCTGACACTTCTTAGATGGACACTAGCACTACACAAGGATATTGACCTACACTCAGACACATACACACATGCAGGCACGCACACGCGCGTTGAACGCCTAGCTGTACCCTGGGCTCTATCAATCTATAACCTCAATCTATAACCTGACATTAAGGTGGCCTCTTTGACCCGGCCAGGTTAACATATCCCGCCTCTATTGATCCGGATGGAGGAAGAGGTGAGAAATAGATTGGAATGGCGTTAGAAAATTCATGAGGGGATTTTAGCAAAGGGTGTAAACAACGTAGCACTGACGTTAGCATTGGCGTTCACTGTCTATGGGGCAAAGTTACTCCACTTTCAGGAAGTGGTCTACAACAAAGTTCCACGTCGTGTTACACACAAGAAAATACAGACAAAGTAACATTTTCAAGACATACAAATCTAATGCAAATACAGAATGGCTTTTTGTGTTTGAGGAAAGTTAGAATAGGTTAGGGGATGGATCATTATCGGACAGCTCTGAATAAGCCTGTCTTTTTATGGCTAGAAGCAGGGACTTGTTTTTTCAATTACAGACTGATTTTAATGGTCTGGCTGTATTAGGAGCTTCTGAAGCACAGAGGGTGGTGGAGAGAAATTGGAGCCCTATGTGTGTGTGTGTGTGTGTGTGAATACGTGTCAGAGTGTGTGCGTGTGACAGCTCATAGAGAAAGGACAGGATTCTCAATCGTCTTCCTTAGACTCAACGGAGCGAATCACAAATGAGCCGACAACCTTTGGCCTGGTCAATTAAAGACACCACAAACAGAGAGAGAACAGCTGGCTGCAACTAACACACAACTCAAGGACCTCAGCCACCCGAGCCATGGCCTGTCTACCCCGCTACCACCTAGAAGGCGGAGACAGTACAGGTTCATCAAAGCTGATAAACAGCTTCTATCTCCAGGCCATCAAACTGTTAAATAGTGTACCACTAGACAGCCTCCGCCCAGTACCCTGCACTGAACTCACTGTTACTAGCCGGCTACCACCCGGTACTCTATCCTGCACCTTAGAGACCGCTGCCCTATGTACATCCAGTTATTGAACTGGTCACTTTATTAATGTTTACATACTGTTTTTCACACTATATTCTTGTCATGGCTCATCTTATATAACTACTGCTGTACACATCTTTTCTTTTCATATACTGTCCATACACACCATTATACAGTATATATACACTGTATATACTGTACCAGTCAAAAGTTTGGACACACCTACTCATTCAAGAGTTTTTCTTTATTTTTACTATTTTCTACATTGTAGGATAATAGTGAAGACGTCAAAACTATGAAATAACACATATGGAATCATGTAGTAACAAAAAAAAAACACTCTTGGCATTCTCTCAACCAGCTTCAACTGGAATGCTTTTCCAACAGTCTTGAAGGAGTTCCCACATATGCTGAGCACTTGTTGCTTTTCCTTCACTCTGCTGTCCAACTCATCCCAAACCATCTCAATTGGGTTTAGGTTGACACAGCCTGGAGGTGTGTTTTGGGTCATTGTCTTGTTGAAAAATAAATGATAATCCCACTAAGCGCAAACCAAATGGTATGGCGTATCGCTGAAGAATGCTGTGGTAGCCATGCTGGTTAAGTGTGCCTTGAATTCTAAATACATCCCAGACAGTGTCACCAGCAAAGCACCCCACACCTCCTCCTCCATGCTTCACAGTGGGAACCACACATGTAGAGATCATCCGTTCACCTACTCTGCGTCTCAAAAAGACACAGAGGTTGGAACCCAAAATCTAAAATTTGGACTCATTAGACTAAAGGACAGATTTTAACTGGTCTAATGCGGGGCGGCAGGTAGCCTAGCGGTTAGAGCTTTGGTGAAAGAGCCGACAAGGTGAAAAAACCTGTCGATGTGTCCTTGAGCAAGGCACTTAACTATAATTTGCTCCAGGGGTTGACCCCTCAAGTGACTGCCTTGCTTGGTTCTCTAACTACTTTGCAGACAGAGTTCAGTGTGTCAAATCGGAGGGCCTATTGTCCGATCCTCTGGCAGTCTCTATGGGGGTGCCACAGGGTTCAATTCTTGGGCCAACCCTTTTCTCTATATACATCAACGATGTCGCTCTCGCTGCTGGTGACTCTCTGATCCATCTCTACGCAGATGACACCGTTCTGTATACATCTGGTCCCTCTTTGGATACTGTGTTTACTAACCTTCAATCAAGCTTCAATGCCATACAACAATCCTTCCGTGGCCTACAACTGCTCTTAAACGCTAGTAAAACTAAGTGCATGCTTTTCTATCGAACGATGCCAGCACCCGCCCACCGGACTATCATCACTACTCTCGACGGATCCGAATTAGAATACGTGGACACCTACAAATACCTAGGCATCTGGTTAGACTATAAACTCAACTTCCAGACTCACATCAACCATCTCCAATCCAAAATTAAATCCAGAATTGGCTTCCTATTTCGCAACAGAGCCTCCTTCACTCATGCTGCCAAACATGCCCTTGTAAAACTGACTATCCTACCGATCCTTGATTTTGGTGATGTCATTTACAAACTAGCCTCCAACACTCTACTTAGCAAATTGGATGTAGTCTATCATAGTGCCATCCGTTTTGTCACCAAAGCCCCTTACACTACCCACCATTGCGACCTGTATGCTCTCGTTGGCTGGCCTTCACTATATATTCGTCGCCAAACCCACTGGCTCCAGGTCATCTATAAGTCTTTATTAGGTAAATCCCCGCCCTATCTCAGCTCACTGGTCACCATAGCAACACCCACCCGTAGCATGCGCTCCAGCAGGTATATCTCACTGGTCACCCCCAAAGCCAACACCTCCTTCGGCCGCCATTCCTTCCAGTTCGCTGCTGCCAATGACTGGAACGAATTGCAAAAATCATTGAAGCTAGAGGTTCCTATCTCCCTCAATAACTTTAAGCATCAGCTGTCAAAGCTGCTTATCGATCACTGCACCTGTATATAGCCCTTCTGTAAATAGCCCACACTACTACCTCATCCCCATATTTATTTTTGTTTATTTTTCACTAATCTTGCACTCCAGTATCTCTATTTGCACATCATAATTTGCACATCCTTCATTCCTGTGTTAATGATGATAATTCTGTAATTTATTTCTACTCTATAGTCTATTTATTGTCCTACCTCCCAACCTTACTGCATTTTTGCACTACATTTTGCACTCTGTTTATAGATTTTCTATTGTGTTTTTGACTGTTTGTTGAATGTGTAACTCTGTGTTGTTGTTTTTACTGTCGCACTGCTTTGCTTTGTCTTGGCCAGGTCGCAGTTGCAAATGAGAACTTGTTCTCAACTGACCTACCTGGTTAAATAAAGGTGAAATAAAATAAAAAAAAAAAATAGGTAGGCTGTCATTGTAAATAAGAATTTGTTCTTAACTGACTTGCCTGGTTAAATATGAAATGTCCATTGCTTGTGTCTCTTGGCCCAAGCAAGTCTCTTCTTATTATTGGTGTCCTTTAGTAGTGGTTTCTTTGCAGCAATTCGAACATGAAGGCCTGATTCACAGTCTCCTCTGAACAGTTGATGTTGAGATGTGTCTGTTACTTGAACTCTGAAGCATTCATTTGAGCTGCAATTTCTGAGGCTGGTAACTCTAATGAACTTATCCTTTGCCGCAGAGGTAACTCTAGGTCTTCCTTTCCTCTGGCGGTCCTCATGAGAGACAGTTTCATCATAGCACTTGACTGTTTTTGTGACTGCAGTTGAAGAAACTTTCAAAGTTCTTGAAATGTTCCAGATTGATTGACCCTCATGTCTTAAAGTAATGACGAAACTGTCGTTTCTCTTTGCTTATTTGAGCTGTTCTTGCCATAATATGGACTTGGTCTTTTACCAAATAGGGCTATCTTCTGTATACCACCCCTACCTTGTCACAACACAACTGATTGGCTCAAACGCATTAAGAAGGAAAGAAATTCCCCAAATTAACTTTTAGCAAGGCACAGCTGTTAATTGAAATACATCAAAGCAAAGGGTGGTTACTTTGAAGAATCTCAAATACAAATATATTGTGATTTGTTTAACACTTTTTTGGTTACTACATGATTCAATATGTGTTATTTCATAGTTTTGATGTCTTCACTATTATTATACAATGTAGAACATAGTTAAAATAAAGAAAGATCCTTGAATGAGTAGGGTCTAAACCTTTGACTGGTACCTTATATATATTCCGGACTCTGACTTCTTTTTCGTTCTGATAGCGTTCTGATGCAGTGATGCGTGAACGGTCCCAGTACAGTCTAATGCAGTGATGCGTTTTGGGCTTGTAGGAAAAGTCGTCATATGACAAGAGAGATGCCATTTCTTGGACAATTCAAGGAGAGGTGGGCTGAAGCATTAGGTCGATAAGAGAAGAACAAACTGAATTGCTTTCACGGAAGACTGTCATGAATTGTGAGGATGAGCACAACATTTATTTTCATAATGAGCCAAGTATTTAGATTTGTTGTGATCTATTTAATAAACACAATGGATAAAAGAATGTGTCGGTATAGCAGGAAAACAGTGTGTCGGTATAGCAGGAACATCCCACTACTTTATGGTAAATAATTCAAGCGACTTCAATAACCAATTTCTCTGAACAGGGGGAAATGAACATCTCCAGATTCACAAGGAATACATTTATATAGTATGCAGAAGCAATACTCAAAGCCACAGCTTCATACTTCTTGTCAAACTCAGAGAACTGATACTGTATACTGGTTGTTGGGGTTGGATTGGCATGGGATGTGGGGGGTTCATAGGTGGCTTTGGAAAAAGTTTGGGGATCCCTTTGTGTCGTACTCATTGGTCGGAAGTTTGGGCCAAATTGATTTATTGAATATTATCTGAATCCTATAAATAAAAATAAGAGGTTAAATTATATTATATAAAATAATGTTTCAGGAATGCTAATTAACTTACTAACGACAGAAACAATTTCAGAACAATCTGAGATGCTGGGTGCTTTTTTAGGTGAAATTACCCTGCATATTGTTTTGTTAGTAAACTCATCCTAGAGCCCAGACCCATGTGGAGCGGCTTGTTTAGTACCCATTCTGTAGTGCATGTGTTCTGGTGGTTAGGGAGGGGTTCCAGACATATTTGTTTACTGGATAAATCTCTCTGATGCAGTGATGCGTGAACGGTCCCAGTACAGTCTGTATGCTATCACACTGGTCACTGCTACAGGCTAGCTGACTCCACATGTAGGAGACCTTCACAGGACTAGCATCAGGGCTGGACATGGAAATAAAATACACTGTTCATTTATATTGGACGCCCAGTGCCCTGTATTCCCTGCCCTGTGTGTGTGTGTGTGTGTGTGTGTGTGTGTGTGTGTGTGTGTGTGTGTGTGTGTGTGTGTGTGTGTGTGTGTGTGTGTGTGTGTGTGTGTGTGTGTGTGTGTGTATGTATGTTGGAACATGCATGTGTGCAACTGTGTGTGTGTGTGTGTGTGTGTGTGTGTGTGTGTGTGTGTGTGTGTGTGTGTGTGTACATGTAATATGTAATGCCATGTGCCCAGTTCTCCCTGCCCTCTGCACAGACCAATAGGACAGGACAGAGGGATGACTAGGGAGGAAGAAAGGAGCTGAGGAGGAAGAAAGAGAAGGTTAGGGAAGGAGGAAAAGGAGGAGAGGAGAGAGGGATGACTGGAGAGTTGTGCATCAGTCAGCCTTCTTCTGATGTGACCTTGGCGTCCCCAGCCAAAACTCCCTGGTGTCTCTATTTACACACAAACGCACACCCACACACAGCAATGTACAGGAGCCTGTATAGCGGAAGCTCTCTCACTACAGGTGGGAAAATACACATAACATTAGTACAGTCAGCCAGGCCAAATCTCACTACGGAGTAAAGTAGATAATCTGTAATTCCCTCCTGGTGACGTTTGTATCAAGCCCTCCTGACTCAACCACAACAGAATAACTCACAAGGCTTCAACATTTCTAGTAATTTACTATTGTACAATTTAAAAAACTGCTCTTGTTCAGTCACATAAAATCTATGCAGAAGAAAGACCCTACAAAGGCCTTTTCCATTGGGGTGTTGGGTTTAGATTAAAGGAGGTGTTGGGTTTAGATTAAAGGAGGTGTTGGGTTTAGATTAAAGGAGGTGTTGGGTTTAGATTAAAGGAGGTGTTGGGTTTAGATTAAAGGAGGCTTGCATAAAAACAAACAGGCAAATGCACACACAGCCTGCTCCAGAGAGATTTATCCAGTAAACAAATACATCTACAACCCCTCAGATTGTTCTGAAATTGTTTCTGTAGTTAGTAAGTTAATTAGCATTCCTGAAACATTATTTTGCTGAAATATAATTGAACCTCTAATTTTTATTTATAGGATTCAGATAATATTCAATAAATATAGTACCCAACATCCAATTTGGCCCAAACTTCCGACCAATGAGTAAGACACAAAGGGATCCCCAAACTTTTTCCAAAGCCACCAACAGACCCCCCACATCCCATGCCAATCCAACCCCAACAACCAGTATACAGTATCAGTTCTCTGAGTTTGACAAGAAGTATGAAACTGTGGCTTTGAGTATTGCTTCTGCATACTATATAAATGTATTCCTTGTGAATCTGGAGATGTTCATTTCCCCCTGTTCAGAGAAAGGGGTTATTGAAGTCGCTCGAATTATTTACCATAAAGTAGTGGGATGTTCCTGCTATACCGACACAATCTTTCTCATTCTATTCTAATCTATTCTATTCAAGGGGCTTTATTGGCATGGGAAACATGTTAACATTGCCAAAGCAAGTGAAGTAGCTAATAAACAAAAGTGAAAGAAACAATACAAATGAACAGTAAACATTACACTCACAGAAGTTCCAAAATAATAAAATACATTTCAAATGTCATATTATGTACAGTATATATACAGTGTTGTAATGATGTGTAAATGGTTAAAGTATAAATGGGAAAATAAATAAACATAAATATAGGTTGTATTTACAATGGTGTTTGTTCTTCACTGGTTGCCCTTTTCTTGTGGCAACAGGTCAAATCTTGCTGCTGTGATGCACACTGTGGTATTTCACCCAGTAGGTATGGGAGTTTATCAAAATTGGATTTGTTTTTGAATTCTTTGTGGGTCTGTGTAATCTGAGGGAAATATGTGTCTCTAATATGGTCATACATTTGGCAGGAGGTTAGGAAGTGCAGCTCAGTTTCCACCTCATTTTGTGGGCAGTGTGCACATAGCCTGTCTTCTCTTGAGAGCCAGGTCTGCCTACGGCGGCCTTTCTCAATAGCAAGGATATGCTCACTGAGTCTGTACATAGTCAAAGCTTTCCTTAAGTTTGGGTCAAGAGAAGAAGCAATGTGCTTAATATTAGGAATGTTTAGAAATAAATATAGTAGGCCTAGCCTATAGAAAGCTGATGGGATCCTCTTTTTAATAGAGGCCATCACTCTGTTTTCTCGGGCAATTGCATAGCCTATAGAAATGTTGCGCAATATGAACTCATGGGCTCTCATGAAGTGTTTGATTTGCATTGATGTTACAGTGATTAGAGGGACAATAAAGTGCTGAGTACCAGGCAGTTAGCTAGTTTGGTAGGCTACTAATGACCATCAGCAGCATCAGAGCTTGGAGAAGCCTAATTACCGTGACTAAACGGTCAGGTGGAATTTGACTGCCTTCATGACTCGTGACCGCTGGTGTGGCGGTAATACGGTCACCGCAACAGGCCTGATTAATGCCTAAGGAAAATAATTTCCATGTGTCCTATCTATGCTTGGAATTCAAACATGTGCAGTGTTATTAAAAGTCTTATTGAAACATTCAGTGAAAGTTAAGGAAGTTATTTGGCGTTAATGGAACCACAATAAAACATTCTTAGAACCTCCCTGCAACCTAAAAATAAACGTTTCCAGAACAATCAAAATGTTCACTTCCGTTTTCAGAACGTTTAAAAATCTTTCAGTTTTACCAGTCAGTAAACATATGGCTTTGTTCCCACAACCAATGTGAAACCAAAAATATACTTTGCCACAATTTCCAAGAAACCAAATGTCCTAGCTGGAGTGTTTATTTCTAGTTTGGGTATACCTAAGCCTTTTTCGCTAGAATGTGACCACCAAGTGACTAACTGGCAATGTGGAGAGGGGCACTAAAGCCCTGTTAAAAGCCTCTGCTCCAGCCTCTGTTCTAAACCATACATTATTGATGATCCATCTGTGGCTTAAAAAGAGATGTGGCGCTATAAGAGGACGGAGAGAGAGAAAGAGAGAACGAGAGATAATGGCGGGCAGAGAGAGCGAGAACGAGTGAGAGAGAGAAAAACCTACTCTCTGCTCCTCTTCCATTTCTCCCAGCAGCATCTGCCTGACCCTGAAGGTCATAGACAAGGTCTTGGCAGAAACCACAGGATCCACTTTTAAGGCCAATCCTTCAATGTGTGCATACACGCCCACAGACATACAGACAGACAGTTAGCTTTCTGAATCCCACCCCAACTCTGCTGCCTTTTCATTTCAGTGATGTGATAGTTATGAGACAGCTCAAACTTTCCGCCAACTGCCTAGCCAGCACTGTCTCTAGAAGACTGGGCTATTTCCCTTATCTCCACTAAGAACCATTTAGTAATCACAGTAAACACCCTTTTCTCCACTGCCTATTCAACTTTAGCAGGAAAACATTAGGATATTGGCCTTACTTACAGATAAAAGAGGAAACTGCTGTATAATGCAATGCTCCCTCCCATAAACGTGATTAATATGAGTGCAATTCCAATGTCCTCTAAAGTACAGAGCAGTTTCTATATGGCCCGGGCTACATTAGTAGAATGTATGTATTTATGTATGGCTACATTAGTAGAGATTGTCTGGATGATTTGGGATGCTTTCCAAATCTCAACTAAATCTAGCTGTTTTAATGTTTAGATGTCTATTGCGGAACGGATTTCAAACTTCTGTTGACTTAGGTTTACTAATTTGCCAGTTACTGTGAATACACAGTAATATCCTAAATGCTGTTTGTTTAATACACACACACACACACACACACACACACACACACACACACACACACACACACACACACACACATTTCCATATCATTAAATCATCCAAGAATAGTGCGGGTCAGTGCTCTTGGTAAACACAAACATATAAACATAATGCTGATATTACCATTACACAGTCATAACCCTGCTCCAGTCTCCAGTGATGTTAATAGAGCTTGTGATGACTGCTGTTAGATCAGACTCACACTGGATGCTGACTGGCCACATTAGCCTGGCCTGAGCAAACACACTGCTATTAATCACACAGGAAACAACCTAAATGACACCCTATTACCTACATAGTGCGCTACGTTTGACTGGAACCCTATGGGCCCTGGTCAAAGGAAGTACGCTACACAGGGAAGAGGGTACCGTTTGGATGCTGTCACTATTGCACACTGCTCATACATTACTATGGCCTCTAATCTAATCCAACACAACACTAACTTATTCTGGGTGTATCAGTAGCAGATAGAGAGACAGTCACACTGTATTTGGATAGTCAGGATAGTTCATCAACAAGCGTATCTGTTGATAAGCAACTGCTTGCTAAGGTTAAGGTTAGGGTTAGGGCTAGGGTTAGTAGATAGTTAGTTTAAATGTTACTGATCTTCATATGGACTATCCAAATAAAGTGTCACCAGAGAGACCAAAAAACACACTCACTGAAAATGTATGTCAACAAATTAATTTGTTTCGGCAACAGGTGTATTCAGTGCTTGTGTCATAAACAATCGTGCATCAAGCATATCTGATTGAGAATAAATAACTAGCTAATATAATTCTCCTAGTGTAAAGAAACAAAGCAGCAAGATATAAGGATGTCATGGTTTATAATCCGTCTCCCAGCCCTCAGTACTGTCTTTGCCCCCCACCCCTCCACACTTGGCTTGGAATTCAAGTAAACCCATCATCTATTTAATCCTCCCACAGATGACAGTGGCAATTTTTATAAGCGTCTGGGCTTTTTAATATCACCTTGGGATTACCTTCCTGAAGTGGGGGAGGGGGAGGAGGAGGTGATGAGAGGAGGAAAAGAGTGGCAATAGTGCGCGGACGGGGACGTGCACACACATAAGCAAACACACACGAACCCACACACAGTCCCGGACAGAATGACCTCTCTATGTGTAGATCAGACCCGGGTACAGCAGGAAGCCTACCCTGCCTGCTTTACAGACAACTGTCCCATTAATTCTGATTCTCCACATGGGCCCGTCAGCAGCCTGCCGCAGAACTAAATGTCACCGGTCTCCCCTGACTCTGTTGGCATGGCATGAAGACTCACATACACACACACACACACACACTGTATGGGCTAGTTGATCTTTCTTAAGTGTCATTCAGTGGAGTATTTTTAAAAAAATGTTCACCTTTATTTAACCAGGTAGGTCAGTTGAGAACAAGTTCTCATTTGCACCTGCGACCTGGCGACCTGCGACCAGGTTCGTTAACACTGGCGTTTTGTATATTTTTTCTCCTAAATGCTCATTTGTCAGAATTTGAAATCACAAACAGAAAAGTATTTAGAGAAATGTTTCCATGTTTTTTTCCCACACCTATTCCCAGCTTGCTGAAGGACGTTGGTACCCAGCCAGGCACTAACGTGTCTCTCCCGCTCCTCACTGAATGAATGACAAAAGGATGAGTTGCCGATAATTGTGCAGCTTATTTCACAATTTAATTTAAATTAGGCCTTACTGAATGATCAGGAGGATGAAGAGGTTTATTTGATTAAGAAAGACAATAACGTAATGATGAGTTTGCCTATTCATCCGCAGCAAATCATTTTACTGCGCGCCTAGCGGGTTGATACCATTCTCTTTTACATTTTACTTTGTAAAAATAACCTGTTACAGGTCTGTTTTATTTATTATAACTCTATTACGAATCAAATGTATTATAAAGGAAACGAAAACATGATATCATTGACTCTATCCGAGTTGTTGAGCGTGAAACAAACACTGCCAGTCAGCCTGCACAGCCGGCCCATTAAAACTACACAGATATCATGCCCCTATTTTAGCCTATAGACAATATTAAATTGACAATAATCTGATGAGCAACAATATTAGACATATCACTTGTCAAATTGTAGATGAAAAGATTGGCTCGGGCCACCCGAGTGGCGCAGCGGTCCAAGGCACTGCATCGCAGTGCTAGAGGCGTCACTTCAGACCCAGGTTCGATCCCGGGCTGTATCACAACCGGCCGTGATAGGAAGTGGTCCGTGTTTATTGGAGGGTTTGGCCGGGGGGGGGGGGGGGGGCTTTACTTGGCTCATCGCGCTCTAGCGACTTTTAGTGGCGGGCCGACCTCGGTCGTCAGGTGAACAGTGTTTCCTCCAACACATTGGTGCGGCTGGCTTCCGGGTTAAACAAGCAGGTGTTAAGAAGCGCGGTTTGGCGGGTCATGTTTCGGAGGACGCATGACTCTACCTTCGCCTCCGTGCTGTCCATGCATTCAGCACATGACCACTCGCGCGGCATCATTGCTCTGACTACTATGCAAAAACGAGTAACATAATACAATTAAAATACGCGATTCTGTCATCAATGGATGAATGGGTGATAGAAACTGATAAACGTGCATGTGACTTCAATGAACCGAATGATGAGGGGGTGATTTAATTTGATTGATCTGAATGAGGAGGGGGTGATTTAAATTGATTGATCTGAATGATGAGAGGGTGATTTAAATTGATTGATCTGAATGATGAGGGGTGATTTAAATTGATTGATCTGAATGATGAGGGGGTGATTTAAATTGATTGATCTGAATGATGAGGGGGTGATTTAAATTGATTGATCTGAATGATGAGAGGGTGATTTAAATTGATTGATCTGAATGATGAGGGGTGATTTAAATTGATTGATCTGAATGATGAGGGGTGATTTAAATTGATTGATCTGAATGATGAGGGGTGATTTAAATTGATTGATCTGAATGATGAGGGGTGATTTAAATTGATTGATCTGAATGAGGAGGGGGTGATTTAAATTGATTGATCTGAATGATGAGGGGTGATTTAAATTGATTGATCTGAATGATGAGGGGTGATTTAAATTGATTGATCTGAATGAGGAGGGGGTGATTTAAATTGATTGATCTGAATGATGAGAGGGTGATTTAAATTGATTGATCTGAATGATGAGAGGGTGATTTAAATTGATTGATCTGAATGATGAGGGGTGATTTAAATTGATTGATCTGAATGATGAGGGGTGATTTAAATTGATTTATCTGAATGAGGGTGAACAGGACGATTGAATATAGAACAACAGTGTAATGATGATGATGAATTGTGTGCATTATGGGAGGTCTAATTATTTTATTATGAAAGGCTAGAAATGGCATATACAGTCGTGGCCAAACGTTTTGAGAATGACACAAGTCTGCTGCTTCAGTGTTCTTAGATCAGTTGTCAGTAGGTGCTATGGTACTCTGAAATATAATTACAAGTATTCCATAAGTGTCAAAGGCTTTCATTGACAATGACATTCAGTTTATGCAATGAGTCAATATTTGCAGTGTTGACCTTCAAGACCTCTGCAATCCGCCCTGGCATGCTGTCAATTAACTTCTGGGCCACATCCTGACTGATGGCAGGCCATTCTTGCATAATCAATGCTTGGAGTTTGTCAGAAGTTGTGGGTTTTTGTTTGTCCACCCGCCTCTTGTGGATCGACCACAAGTTCTCAATGGGATTAAGGTCTGGGGAGTTTCCTGGCCATGGACCAAAAATGTTGATGTTTTGTTCCCCAAGCCATTAATGTTATCACTTTTGCCTTATGGCAAGGTGCTCCATCATGCTGGAAAAGGCATTGGTCGTCACCAAACTGTTCTTGGATGGTTGGGAGAAGTGTTGTGTTGGTACCATTCTTTATTCATGGCTGTGTTCTTAGGCAAAATTGTGAGTGAGCCCACTCCCTTGGCTGAGAAGCAACCCCACACATGAATGGTCTGAGGATGCTTTACTGTTGGCATGACACAAGACTGATGGTAGCGCCCACCTTGTCTTCTCCGGACAAGGTGTTTTCCGGATGGCCCAAACAATCGGAAAGGGGATTCATCAGAGAAAATGACTCTACCCCAGTCCTCAGCAGTCCAATCCCTGTACCTTTTGCAGAATATCAGTCTGTCCCTGATGTTTTTCCTGGAGAGAAGTGGCTTCTTTGCTGCCCTTCTTGACACCAGGTCATCCTCCAAAAGTCTTCGCCTCACTGTGCGTGCAGATGCACTCACACCTGCCTGCTGCCATTCCTGAGCAAGCTCTGCACTGGTGGTGCCCCGATCCCGCAGCTGAATCAACTTTAGGAGACGGTCCTGGTGCTTGCTGTACTTTCTTGGGCGCCCTGACGCCTTCTTCACAACAAATGAACCTCTCTCCTTGAAGTTCTTGATGATCCGATAAATGGTTGATTTAGGTGCAATCTTACCAGCAGCAATATCCTTGCCTGTGAAGCCCTTTTTGTGCAAAGCAATGATGGTGGCACGTGTTTCCTTGCAGGTAACCATGGTTGACAGAAGAAGAACAATGATTTCAAGCACCACCCTCCTTTTAAAGCTTCCAGACTGTTATTCTGACTCAATCAGCATGACAGAGTGATCTCCAGCCTTGTCCTCATCAACACTCTCACCTGTGTTAATGAGACAATCACTGACATGATGGCAGCTGGTCCTTTTGTGGCAGGGCTGAAATTCAGTGGAAATGTTTTTGGGGGATTAAGTTCATTTTCATGGCAATGATCACTCTTCATGACATTCTGGAGTATATGCAAATTGCCATCATCAACACTGAGGCAGAAAACTTTGTGGAGACCAATACTTGTGTCTCAAAACTTTTGGCCACGACTGTACAAATCAGACAGAGTACAGCACACAATATGTGTAGTTCACAATGGCAAGCCGAACCAAACGAATGGACGCACTGACAGCAATACAAATGCTGCAGAATTCAGATGAGCTGGAGTTGGATGGAGGATCAGATATTGAGCTTGAAATCAACGTTGCTGATGAATAGTCTTTATCTGATTCTGATGTTGACTTCGAGCCTCGCCGCAGAAAAAACTGAACGGAGCCAACTGAGTCTGGGAGGGATGGCACGGTTCGTGTAGAAAAGAGTGACGAGTTTATGGGAAATGCAGATGTTGCAGCACACAGAAAAGGAAACAGTACGTGGAACATGCCTATGTATGAACTCAAAGAATGTATTGTACTGTATGTCCGCGAGGCAGACGGCGGAAAGACCATGGATGTGGAGTCATTTTGGTCTGATAGGTATGGGGTGGACTTTTTCAGAAAGGACCTTGCCACGCAATCGCTTCAGAGAGATTATGCGACACCTGCGGGAGGTGCACACGAAACAAGGCCCATAAAAACTGTGTGCAGTGCAAGTGATTTGTTTGTGGAGCTTGCTCACACAAAGCCCCGAAGCTGTGTGCTGACTGTGGACCCAAAGCATAAAGAGAAGGCGAGATTGATTCATGTGTAAAAGCGTGCGTATAAGGGCCTAATACAGTGTCCAATACAATCAACAAATGTTTTTTATATATTGTCATGAATATATTGGAATAAATATTTCTTTATGCAGTTCATCCTTTACAATTGTTCATGCTCTGGTGCTTTTGATTAGCAATACGGTAAATAATTTACCTGGCGGGTTATATTATTATCTTTTTCATTTCTACTTTATCAAAATAAGCTTTAACTGGACTTTTGATCAAATGAAAATAGGCCACAAGTCTATGTTTTTTCTAGGACTTTGGAGAATTATACAAAACACATTGACTCTATCTAATGTTTTGGTATCCTTCCCCAGATCTGTGCCTCGACACAACCCTGTCTCGGAGCTCTACGGACAATTCCTTCGACCTCATGGCTTGGTTTTTGCTCTGTCATGCACTGTCAACTGTGGGACCTTATATAGACAGGTGTGTGCCTTTCCAAATTATGTTCAGTCAATTGAATTTACCACAGGTGGACTCCAGATGTAGAAACATCAAGGATGATCAATGGAAACAGGAAGAACCTGAGCTCCATTTCCAGTATCATCACAAAAGGTTGATACTGGTTGACACTTGTTTTCCCTTTGTCATTATGGGGTATTGTGTGTAGACGACGAAAATATTTTATTGAATACATTTTAGAATAAGGCTGTAACGTAACAAAATGTTGAAAAAGGGAAGGGGTCTGAATACTTTCCGAATGCACTGTATACTGTATATCTATTTTAACCTTAATTATTTTCAGGGAGGATTACCCTGTACAGCTCAGCAACACATCAAAATACAATATACACATTAAACTGCACATCCATATACAAGTTATTATACACAGCAATACCTGAAAAGCAAATCACAATCATAAAAAAAAGATGACATGTTGAAATGCCCTGGAGCCATCAATTCCACGAGCTAAGGCAAGTTCCTCTTTCATAACATAACATTCTCTGAAACTGCAAGTGCAATGGGACTGATTCCACAGTGTGTGTGAGTGCATGTGTATGTGTGTGAGTGCATGTGTATGTGTGTGAGTGCATGTGTATGAGTGTGTGTGCATGTGTATGTGTATGCGTGTGCATGTGTATGTGTGTGCGTGCATGTGTATGTGTGTGAGTGGGTGTGTATGTGTGTGAGTGGGTGTGTGTGTATGTGTGTGAGTGGGTGTGTATGTGTGTGTGTGGGTGTGTATGTGTGTGAGTGGGTGTGTATGTGTGTGAGTGGGTGTGTATGTATGTGTGTGAGTGGGTGTGTATGTGTGTGAGTGGGTGTGTATGTATGTGTGTGAGTGGGTGTGTATGTGTGTGAGTGGGTGTGTATGTATGTGTGTGAGTGGGTGTGTATGTGTGTGAGTGGGTGTGTATGTGTGTGAGTGGGTGTGTATGTGTGTGAGTGGGTGCGTATGTGTGTGAGTGGGTGTGTGTGTATGTGTGTGAGTGGGTGTGTATGTGTGTGAGTGGGTATGTATGTGTGTGAGTGGGTGTGTGTGTATGTGTGTGAGTGGGTGTGTATGTGTGTGTGTGGGTGTGTATGTGTGTGAGTGGGTGTGTATGTGTGTGAGTGGGTGTGTATGTGTGTGAGTGGGTGTGTATGTATGTGTGTGAGTGGGTGTGTATGTATGTGTGTGAGTGGGTGTGTATGTGTGTGAGTGGGTGTGTATGTATGTGTGTGAGTGGGTGTGTATGTGTGTGAGTGGGTGTGTATGTGTGTGAGTGGGTGTGTATGTGTGTGAGTGGGTGCGTATGTGTGTGAGTGGGTGTGTGTGTATGTGTGTGAGTGGGTGTGTATGTGTGTGAGTGGGTGTGTATGTGTGTGAGTGGGTGTGCGTAATGTAGCCATTCTCACAGTGGGGAGGCAAAGCCGGGATTAAGCAAGCTACAGGATTGGAGCAGAATTAAGTGTGAGAGAGGATACGCCAGGTCCATCTATTCCCATGACAACTGGTCCCATGTGGCTCAGTTGGTAGAGCATGCTGCTTGCAACGTGGGACCAGTATGACAATGTACGCATTCACTACTGTAAGTCGCTCTGGATAAGAGTGTCTGACAAATGACTAAAATGTAACCCGAAACACACCTAATTAACACCTACACTTGTTTGACAGGACGTCAATAGCAGAAACACATTCCAGAGAGAGTGAGTCTTCCTCTTCACTTAAAGCCTATCCCTATACTTAAAGCCTATCCCTATACTTAAAGCCTATACCTATACTTAAAGCCTATACCTATACTTAAAGCCTATCCCTATACTTAAAGCCTATACCTATACTTAAAGCCTATCCCTATACTTAAAGCCTATCCCTATACTTAAAGCCTATACCTATACTTAAAGCCTATCCCTATACTTAAAGCCTATACCTATACTTAAAGCCTATCCCTATACTTAAAGCCTATACCTATACTTAAAGCCTATCCCTATACTTAAAGCCTATACCTATACTTAAAGCCTATCCCTATACTTAAAGCCTATACCTATACTTAAAGCCTATCCCTATACTTAAAGCCTATCCCTATACTTAAAGCCTATAACTATACTTAAAGCCTATCCCTATACTTAAATTCTATGCCTATACTTTGCTGACATGCCTTCCTTTGCATTAGTTCTTAAAGCACAATTTTTCATAGTGATATAATGGGTAGACTTGCAGTCGTTCTAGTTATTACATTTCTATAGTCCAGCTGTATCCCCAGAACAAGGGCAACCAGTAAAAAACAAACACCATTGTAAATACAATTTAACCATTTGCACATCGTTACAACACTGTATATATACATAATATGACATTTGAAATGTCTTTATTATTTTGGAACTTCTAAGTGTATTATCTACTTCACTTGCTTTGGCAATGTTAACGTATGTTTCCCATGCCAATAAAGCCCCTTGAATTTAATTGAAATTGAGAGAGAGAGGGAGACAGGGAGAGAGAGAAGGAGAGAGAGAGAATGAGAGAGAGAGAGGAGAGAGAGAGAAGAGAGAGAGAGAGAGAGAGAGAGAGAGAATGGCCTATTTCCTTATCTATATTCTACTGAAAATATATCCTCTCCTCCTCCTCCTCTTCCTCTTCCTCTCTGCTTTGGTAAAATAACAAAAATAAAAAAATAACAAAAAATAGATAAACATAGTCTTGAAAATTCCCCAAAGTGGAAGTCGTTTTGGTCCATTTATTTTCATTTGGGCCAGTGTCCTTGCCGGTGCTTGCCTGAGAGCTTCATAGATCATTCTAGCTCTGTTCGTCCTCCTCGATGACACTTAGGCCCCACTACACAATTAGGAGCTCATTAGCCGGAGAGACAGAAACAGGACCGAGAGAACAAGAAAAAAAGAGAGCAGGTAGCCTGTCCTTTCTGTTCTCTCTTCTCTTCTCTGTACTCATCCTTGTCTTCTTCCCTCCGGAAGAAAAGTGTATTGAATGTGAAAAACGAATCATTAGGTACAGAGTACTACATGAATGTAGTGTCTGCATAAAGACAGACAATGTTCCGACCCCCACAGTGAGTGTCATGACCCTGACGTTGTGAGGGTTTGATTGTGGTTAGGCCTCTTACTCCCACCAAGGGGAGTGGTAGGACCACAATCAAGCCCTCACACCCTAACTAGGGGAGTAATGATCCTCAATCAGAGACAGCTGTACAGGGTTGTCTCTGATTGGGGATTGTATTTAGGCTCCTCACACATCCACCTGTGTGTGGATCATTGTTTGTGCCTGTCTACACTACGTCACAGAGAAGTAAGTCACTTATTATATTCATTCTCCTTTTTGTATTTTGTGCTTTGAGATAACAACTCAGCCAGCTCAACGCACCAGCCCAACGTTGCGTGTACCCAGCCAGGTACAGCCCGTCCCAGCTCCTCACACTGGCCCAGTGGTGCGTTCCCCCAGTCTGGTACGGCCCGTGCCTGCTCCACGCACTCAACCTCCAGTGAAGGGTCGAGGCCGGGAGGCTTCCACGACGGTCAGCAACCCGGAACCTCCAGCGAAGGCCTGCAGCCCGGAGCCTACAGTGAAGGTCCGTAGCCTGGAACCTCCAGCGAAGGTCCGCAACCCAGAACCTCCAGCGAAGGTCCGCAGACCGGAGCCTCCAGCGAAGGTCCGCAGACCGGAGCCTCCAGCGAAGGTCCGCAGACCGGAGCCTCCAGCGAAGGTCCGCAGACCGGAGCCTCCAGCGAAGGTCCGCAGACCGGAGCCTCCAGCGAAGGTCCGCAACCCAGAACCTCCAGCGAAGGTCCGCAGCCCGGAGACTACAGTGAAGGTCCGTAGCCCGGAACCTCCAGTGAAGGTCCGTAGCCCGGAACCTCCAGCGAAGGTCCGCAGCCCGGAACCTCCAGCGAAGGTCGTCTGCTTCACTCCAGTGCCAGAGCAGTCCGCTCCACCGGTGCCCAGTCCGGGGCCGGTCGTCTGCTTCACTCCAGTGCCAGAGCAGTCCGCTCCACCGGTGCCCAGTCCGGGGCCGGTCGTCTGCTTCACTCCAGTGCCAGAGCAGTCCGCTCCACCGGTGCCCAGTCCGGGGCCGGTCGCTTGCTTCACTCCAGTGCCAGAGCAGTCCGCTCCACCGGTGCCCAGTCCGGGGCCGGCTGTCTGCTTCACTCCAGTGAAAGAGCAGTCAGCTCCACCGGGGCCCAGTCCGGGTCCAGTCATCCGCCCCGCCCCCATGCCGGAGCAGTCCGCTCCACCGGGGTCCGAGCCGGGGAAAGACATCAGCCCCTCTCCAGGGTCGGGGGCTCCCACACTAGGGTCCAGACAGGACTTGGTGCTTCGCGGGAGTACTGAGGGGGGAACACCCCACCATCTCCCATCATCTTTCACTGTGTGCAGCCGCTCCCCAAATTTCACTGTGCCCGTATGCTCAAGGGTAGAATGTGTGTTTACTTGGCTGACGGATGAATAGAGAGGGCCTGTGTGTAGGAAAGAGAAACTAGCCTATACAGTGCCTTCAGAAAGTATTCACACCCCTTGACTTAATCCACATTTTGTTTTGTTACAGCCTGAATTTAAAATGGATTGCATGTATTTATTTGTCTCACCCACATCTACACAATATACACAATAATGACAAAGTGAAAACATGTTTTGAGGAAATGTTTGCTAATTTATTGAAAATTAAATACAACTTGATGATTGGTTGACAAGTTGAATCAGTTCTGCTTGTCCAGGGTTACAATAAAAATGTGTACTAGGACCAGGGTTGGGAAACACTACTTTAGGTTACACTAGTCAGTTGTACAACTGAATGCATTCAACTGAAATGTGTCTTCCGCATTTAACCCAACCCTTCTGAATCTATTGTCCTGCTGAAAGGGGAATTTATCTCAGAGTGTCTGTTGGAATGCAGACTGAACCAGGTTTTCCTCTAGGATTTTGCCTGTGCTTAGTTCTATTCCGTTTCTTTTTGTCCTAAAAAAAACTCCCTAGTCCTTGCCAAAGACAAGGATACCCATAAGATGATGCAGTCAACACCATGCTTGAAAATATGTGACCGGTATCAAGAAGCTTGGCGTGTGTCGCACGTCATTACTTCACAGGAGAGGCATTTGAAGGTTTTTATTTTTATTAAAATGCGATGTTTTGCAGAAATTCGTTCTGGAACATGTAAACTTGCATGTGCCTGAATAATACACTTTTATACCATCTGTAAATATGAATACAATTATTAAATTACGAGCCTGGTTGGTTTAGCCATGGAAAAATACAGGAAGCTTCCCCCTAGCCATGACTGGCTGAGATTATGGATGGGCTAGACATGCCGAGAGATGAGTTCAGATTGGTCTGTCATGTAGCATGTTTCTGTCTATAACATGAGCTGCTCAGTATGTGTAGATAATTCTTTCTACCACAGTTTTTTATTTTTTTATTTAAGTGATGGGAAAGAAACGGCGATAAACAGTGTTGTTGTCACGGAAGAAGTTGACCGAGTTTTGAAATCAGTGGAATGCCCGGTGGAAGCAGAGAGATGATTGCCAAATGTGGAAAAAGTAAAAAAGAGAACACATATGGCTGTTGTATAAAATACCTGTCTCTGGATTACATCTTCAAACTAAGGGAAACCATGGCATCCATGACAGACAGGGAGAAGCGTTACATTTTCGGATATTATATGTTTCTAATTTTGTCAGGAATTCATTTTCATTGCAAGTTATAAGTCTACTGTTAGCTGGCTGGCTCGCTAGCTAACATTACGTGTATGATCTGTGTAGTAATATTATTTGTACCGCAGAAAGCCATTTGCAATGCTAGTTATAGCCTAATGTTAGCTAGCTAGCATTGAACCTAGTTGGTTAGCTTTAGCTACCTTCAGATTCAAGCATGGTGCATGGTAGTATTGCCGTGTTCAAAACAACTGGTAACGACAGTGATCTTCAGGTCGTAAAGTTGGAGCTTTAGAAATAGGCCTGAGTTCCCGAGTTGGAATTCCGAGTTGGATGACCGTTCAAATAGATTTTTCCCAGTCGGGACCAGTTTTTTGGGGAGTTCCCAGTTGTTTTGAACACAGCATTAGAGTTGGGATTATGGTTCATTGTTTAGCTAGATAGCTATCTAGCACTGCATGTCTAAACAAAAGACTCCACTATGCAAGTAACCATTTCACTGTACCCTTTAAACTTTGATTTGATTTGATATAGTGTGTGTTTACCAGAGACAGTAATTAACAATATGACCTGGACCAAAATCAGATTAGGATATAGGCCAAGGACTAGATAAAGTGTATTAAAGTCAGATTAGGATATAGGCCAAGGACTAGATAAAGTGTATTAAAGTCAGATTAGGATATAGGCCAAGGACTAGATAAAGTGTATTTTTACAACACATTTTTCCTACTACTTTCACCACTGACACTCTGTTTAGCACATGACCTCACATGTGAGTGTAAACAAAGAAGAGCTCTCCAGTAGGTGTACCAAAACATTCACGGGCCATTTTCTCAAAAGTGGGGTTACAAGTTTATCAACTTTCAAAGAATGATTACTTTACAGATAGATAGATAGATAGATAGATAGATAGATAGATAGACAGACAGACAGACAGACAGACAGACAGACAGACAGACAGACAGACAGACAGACAGACAGACAGACAGACAGACAGACAGACAGACAGACAGACAGACAGACAGACAGACAGACAGACAGACAGACAGACAGACAGACAGACAGACAGACAGACAGACAGACAGATAGATAGATAGATACACAATACATTATACATAGAGCGGCAGTATGAAAAAGTATAAAAAGTCTGGAGGGCAAAAAAGCTATAAAAAGACATTGCATAGTATGGGTGGATGGCTGAATATGTACACTATACATTGTTAAAGAGTGTTAGGTGAAAAACATTATTGTTGATAAATTGCAAGTTGATATAGATAAATATGGAATATTTGCATGGTTAACTATACTATACAGGTCGATGGCAGAGAAATACTTAAATAGCTAAAAGTGTGTATGATATAAGTGAGGGTAATAATAGTTTACTTAATATACAGTCTGGTTAAATGAACAGGTAAGTGAATATTTTGCATGGTTAAATTAACTGTACAGGTAAATATACAGTTAAATTGACAGGTAAGTTAATATTTGTATGGTTACATTAACTGTACAGGTAAATGACAGGAAGAGATACTTAAATAGCTAAAATGTGTGTATGATATAATTTAGGGTAATAATAGTAATTCCCTTAAAATACAGTTCTTAGTGCAGTGTTTAATTACAGATAAATGCACGTATTGCACATTCGAGATACTAAAAGCAATGAAAAAAGATACAACTGACAGGATACTAATATGCATTCCTTAGTGAATGACTACGTAAGTTCAGTCCAAGAATGACTTACAATATTGCACGTGATATGATATGATAGTACAGTGAGATCACACTCTCTACTTTTACGTAGCTTGTCATACCTGAAATGTTGATCAAAAGCAGTACCATGACAAGCATTTCTGAATACCATTAAAACACCTACTTAACATCAGCCTCAGAATTCAGTTCAAGCGTCAATCTCGTAAATGGACTTCAAAAAGCTGGGGAGGACAACCTCAGAGTGTATAAATACTAAGCACCAAAGTCAGTCAGAAAACTCCTAGCAATCCTTCATTAGGCCTACGTATCTGGAGTTATTAGCTGAGCTGGTGGAGGACTTGTGTGTCTGATAGTCTGACACATTGTCAGAGGCAGAAGAAATGAGTAACAACTCCAGTCTGTAGCTTCTCATTAGACCAGGGCTGCACAGAGACTAACTCAATTACCATCTGCTACATCACTTCCTCTCCGCTCCTGTAGACTAAAACAGCCCAACTCCAGGCAGACCTGCCTGCCCTCTACTAAGACGACCCCTGCACCTCCACCTAGAGCTGGGCGATATGGACACAAATCTAGGATAAATTGCCTGAATTGATGCGAAAACGATAAATAGAACATTGATGTTTATAACATCAATGTGCACCACAGATTGTTTTATTATCGTGTGAGCCGCCATTGTAAATAATAATTTATTCTTACCTGACTTGCCTAGTTAAATAAAGGTTAAATTAATTAAATAAAAACTACTATTACCAGTTTGATGGTTATAGCCATCAATCGTCACATTAACAATCACCCATATTAGCAAACTTATTTCATTTCAAATGTATCTCTTACTGAACAAAATATAAAATGTCCTGGATTGGCGTGGTTACACGTGGTCTGCGGTTGAGTTCAGTTGGATGTACTGACAAATTCTCTAAAGTGATGTTGGAGGCAGATTATTGTAGATAAATTAACATTCATTTTTTATTTAACCTTTATTTAACTAGGCAAGTCAGTTAAGAACCAATCCATATTTAAAATGACAGCCTACCCCATCCAAACCAGGACAACGCTGGGCCAATTGTACACCACCCTATGTGACTCCCAATCACAGCCGGATTGTGATACAGCCTGGAATTGAACCAGGGTCTGTAGTGACGCCTCTAGCACTGAGATGCAGTGCCTTAGACCGCTGCGCCACTCGGGAGCCCCATTCAATTATCAGGAAACAGCTCTGGTGGACATTCCTGCATTCAGCATGCCAACACAAGGTGCACCTGTGTAATGATCATGCTGTTTAATCAGCTTCTTGATATGTCACACCTGTCAGGTGAATGGATTATCTTGACAAAGGAGAAATGCTCACTAACAGGGATGTAAAACAAAATTTGAGGGAAAATGCTTATGAAACATTTATGGGATCTTTTATTTCAGCTCATGAAACATGGGACCAAAACTTAGGTATTGCATTTATATTTTTGTTTAGCATCTATATTTAGGTGCAGGAGCTCCACAATACTTTTGAGATATTCTATAAGAGGAACAAGAACTCAAGCAGTAGAACATTTTAGGTGCTGGTACCTAGCTACAGTGAGCTCCTGCCGAAGTCAAGCACTGCTTACAGTCAAGTATGGGTGGTCCCGGGAATCGAACCCTGTCATTCCAAGCACCATGCTCTACCAAATGAGCTAGAGAGGGCCACCATATGCCATAGCAACTTAGAAAGGTGAAGCTGAATCAGAATAAGGTCTTCTCTACTCATTGTGCTCATTTAACAAGAGTTGAGATTTCAGCAAGGCCAGAGTGTATGGCCTCACAATGAAAGTCCGAGGAGTTGGATAAAGCTCACATATGTGACATCCAAACTACAATAAGGCAGAGCAGCATCAGTCCCAGAGTAAATCGCTATACACCCAAAAAGCAGTGATTTAGCGGTCTGGTCGTGGGGAGAGATGCCAAGCCACGGTTGACAGAGAAGCAGCATAAAAGCAATTAACATGGGCTTTGCATTTGATTTTGGCTGGCAAGGGGGAGATGTAAACAGCAGGCAGCATCAGCCGATTAGTTCTGGTGAAGATGAGCGCCTCGTCTCCACTGTCCCCCTCCAGGAGAGGATTACCCATTACACACACACGCTCACAAACATGCACGCGCTCACACACAGGCAGTTTGAGTTTGTGTTAAGCGAGAGATTGAGAATGCGTGTGTGTGTCTCCTAGGCGGTTAGAGACAGATTTCTGACACAACGGGAAACAATGTGCTCCTCCTTCTTCCTCTCTCTTCCGCCTGAATTCACCTCTCAAATCGTTCACAGACATGCAAATATTATCGCCTTTCTTACATGACATATTTCATCATTATAAACCAGGGAGAACACCCAGGCTCCGGTACGATGCTCCGAGCTGATCTCCGCTTAATGAGAGGTATTTTCAGGTAGGCAATAATGGGAAATTCAATATCAATATCATGGGGTCTTAAGTCAAAGCTTTGAAATTAATTGTGACAAAGAGGTAATTATTTATAGTCTGCCAAATTGAGATTGATCTTATTTGTTCATTTATGCACTTGCCTGGGAGAGTAACATCAAGTGCGTAATGGCTTTTCCGTTGAAAGATTCTCATCTGTGATTGGAGTTTCACCCGAGAGGTTAGTGTTTGTGTGAGTGAGCACGCAATAAAAGGTGGAGAGAATTCCACTAGCAGCCTCAGTTGAATGCCAATGTGATGTAAGAGAAGAGGGGAAGAGAGGAATGGAGGAGAGGAGAGGAGAGAAGGGAAGGGAAGAGGATAGGAAGATCATACCTAGGTATTTAAAAAAAAAAAACATTTTATGCTCTCATCCGCTCCTGACTGCTGTTGCAGAGAGTTATGGCGGTTTGAATGACGGTCTTCATCCATAAATGGCAGTTACATGGTTATAAGGTAATTGTGCAAGCCCTAATCACACCTCTCCCACAGGAGGAAGGAGAGGTATTCGAACTCTTGATGCTTCAGCTGGCCACTTCACACAGAAAGAAAGCCCAGTCAGTCCGTCAGTCCATCAGTCCATCCGTCAATCACCAGACAATCCACCATTCAGTCAGTATGTCCTTCTGTCTGTCTGTCCGTCCATCAGACACCAATTTGGTATTTTACTCTTGTATTTATGTTGCTTTATCTCTATGAAGAACCACAGAGATAAGGCATATTAAATGTTTTTTTTATTAGTATTCACATCAGTATTTATTCTAAGGAATGCAGACTTCCTTGCGGAGGGATGACTGAAAAAACAGCAGAAGGGCAAAGTACAAATATAGTCCGACACTGAGCAAGACAAACTCTCAGCCTCAGTGTAGAACAGAAACTCTGCACTGTTAACTGGAGCAAGTAGAACAGTTAAGTCTGCAAACATTCACAATTTCACACTCTAAGACATCTCAATTCTGATTTGGAGTTTCACATGAAAGTATTTTCTTAAAAAATATTTTCTCAGTGGTGAGTGCGACCTGGAGTTTATCCCTGGATAAGCCAAGGTGTAGAATATACAGTGCCTTCAGAAAGTATTCACTTTTACGTTACAGTCTTATTCTAAAAACTGATTAAATGTTTTCAATCCTCAGCAATCTACACACAATACCCCATACTGACAAAGGGAAAACAGGTTTTTAGAAATATTTGCAAAAAAGAAAAACTGAAATACCTTATTTACTTAAGTATTCAGACCCTTTGTCTCTACAACTTGATTGGAGTCCACCTGTGGTAAATTCAATTGATTGGACACGATTTGGAAAGGCACACACCTGTCTATATAAGGTCCCACAGTTGACAGTGCATGTCAGAGCAAAAACCAAGCCATGAGGTCGAAGGAATTGTCCGTAGAAGCACAGATCTGTGGAAGGGTACCAAAAAATTACTGCAGCGTTGAAGGTACCCAAGAACACAGTGGCCTCTATCATTCTTAAATGGAAGACGTTTGGAACAACCAAGACTTCCTGGAGCTGGCCGCCCGGCCAAACTGAGCAATAGGGGGAGAAGGGCCTTGGTCAGGGAGGTGACCAAGAACCCGATAGTCACTCTAACAGAGCTCTAGAATTCCTCTGTGGAGATGGGAGAACCTTCCAGAAGGACAACCATCTCTGCAGCACTCCACCAATCAAGCGTTACATCTGGAGGAAACCTGGCACCATCCCTACGGTGAAGCATGGCGGTGGCAGCATCATGCTGTGGGGATGTTTTTCAGCAGCAGGGACTGGGAAACTAGGGAGACTAGTCAGGATGTCCTTGAGTGGCCCAGCCAGAGCCCAGCCAGAGCCCGGACTTGAACCCGATTGAACGCTCCCCATCCTACCTGACAGAGCTTGAGAGGATCTGCAGAGAAGAATGGAAGAAACTTCCCAAATACAGGTGTGCCAAGCTTGTAGTGTCATACCCAAGAAGAATCGATGCTGTAATCGCTGCCAAAGGTGCTTCAACAAAGTGCTGAGTAAAGGGTCTGAATAGTTATGTAAATGTCATATTTCCTTTTCTTTAAATAATAAATTAGCAGAAATGTCAAAACCTGTTTTTGCTTTGTCGTTATGGGGTATTGTGTGTAGATTTTCTTTAACAATCTATTTTAAAAATAGGCTGTAATGTAACAAAATGTGCAAAAAGTCAAGGGGTCTGAATACTTTCAGAAGGTACTGTATATAGATCAGGTTTCACTTCAGGTTATGGAGGCCTTGTGAAATATTTTCTATATGTAATTCTATGAGTAATACCATAGAGCTTGCTATGGCAGCACACACCTAAATAATATTTACATCAGGGCTCTCCAACCCTGTTCCTGGAGAGCTACTGTCCTGTCGGTTTTCGCTCCAACCCTCATCTAGCGCACCGGATTCTAATAATTAACTGGTTGATAAGCTGAATCAAGCTAGATTGAAAACCTACAGGAGGGTAGCTCTCCCAGAACAGGGTTGGAGAGCCCTGATCTACATATTTATGATAAATTATGCAAAACACACTAGTCGGCTAAGTAAGCTCTCCAATTGAAATACAACTATTTTTGAGTTTGGTTTGTGTGATTGCAATGTACAGACTTTATGACTACTTTGCCAGTGATTGCATTAGGGCTGGCCCCATTTAGGCGAATGGTCGATTGTTTGGTCGACTGGCTGGGGGGGGGGGGGGGGGGGCAAATATTTAAAACAATAATGGCACACGACACCCGTCTGATTCACACCTGTCTAATCCATTGCGGAGGCCGCAGGAATGGCAACACCAGTATCACCAGTAGTACATTTACCGTTATTTATAATCTACAATGTTTGTTTGGTTACGGTAATTTCTGTTAATGCATTCAATATATTTTTATTATTATTACAGTCTTACTGTTGTCATTGTAGGAGCGGACACATTGTTTGCAGAGTGCACACTTATGAATTTTCTTTTTTCGAGGGTGGGGTTTATTTCATTCCATTTACGAGTTGTCAATTTATTCATTGTTTTTTGTATGGAGAGCTCCTTTCAATATTGAGTAAGGACACGCACCTGATTATGTATAGAACTAGGCCAAAGCTACCTGGCCTGCACACAAATGTAGGCTTATAAATGTGTCCATTTGGGTAACTGATACTATTTCTGATTGTCTTAACTCACCATCACTGTAGAGGTTCTCAAAGTAATGTTTTCTTCGCCTCAAAAAGCAAGTAAACAAAGTCTGTTTTTACATCCATTAAGAATGACAATAGTTCCCCACCCTTTCGATAACCGCTCGGCATGAAAGGGGAAAAATGTTATGCTCTGATCCGGTGGAAATGTCATAAAAAAAGGCTTACCTGATTACTTCTTATCCCGCAAATAGCCTACAGCTGTGTCTGTGTCTGTCTGTCTTTCTGGAGCTCACTGGCCTTAGGGCCCAGAATATTTTATACAATGTTGCAAGTTTGCTAGCACAATAAGTTAATAGTTGATACAATGTTTCAAGTTCCTTGCAGACAGGCCATCTGTAGCCAATGTGATGTACTGTATATATTTATTTTTATCGGGATATTTTCTACCGGAGGTCTGCAATGTTTTTATTTATTGGCTTGCTCAAAATGTTTTCATGTGAAACTCCAAATCAGAATTGAGATGTCTTAGAGTGTGAAATTGTGAATGTTTGCACACTTTGCTGTTCTACTTGCGTTTTTGTCCGACACTGAGGCTGAGAGTTTGTCTTGCTCAGTGTCAGACTACATTTGTACTTTGCCCTTCTGCATTTTTTTCAATCATCCCTCCGCAAGGCCAGGAGCAGCAGACAGCGGGAGGAGGATGGTAGGGTCGGGAACAGGTTTTTTTTCTTCTGGTTAGGTTATATAGATCTCTGGCTCCCTCTTTAGTAATTTGTGTGTCTTCATTTTTAATCTCTGTGCTTAAAGCATCAGACAAGCTCAGTAGCCTACATACAGTTGATATTATTGAAACATAGGTTGTGTCTATATATGGAAAAATACACGTTTCAAAATTTAGACCAATCAATTGGTCGAAAGAACAGACGATTGTCAGTCGACCAATATTTATTTTAGTCGGGGACAGCCCTAGATTGCATCTTTAGAGCATCATATGAGATGATAATGTCATGACTGTCCAGAGCTATTGTGTGGAGTTCAGCTCTCCACTGCAACCAACTGAATATAGCCACAAATATAACTACAAACCATGCACTTCGCCAATACATCCATGCTAAAGTTTAGTGTAGCCCAAACACAATCTTAACAGTAATGTAGTAGATGCTCTTATCCAGTAACCTACACTCAGTCAGCACATAAGTACACAATCAATGGTATAACACAACAGCAAATAACACCCTGTGAGCCAGTCTCAGAGGGATGATGGGTTTGCTGTCGGTGTCTGTGGTGCCACGCTGTGTGACACAACACAGCAAATGACTCCTGATCGCAGGGACAGCAGGGGACCCAGCTGTCTGGCAGGCAGCAGCCAAACTCCCTCTAAGGCAAGAGGACAACACATGGCCATAATGGCCTTTTCCTACACACAACAAAAACAACAAGAGAGAACAGAGGAAAACTGACAGAGGGGGAGAAGAGGTAATGGTGTGTTGTAGGTGTAACAAACAATCTGTAGATTTGATTATTTATTGGAGATACCAAGTTATATCCACCCCCGCCCCCGGCCAGACTGAGGGGAATGGAATCTCCAACCTCCTCAGGCTTCCTTGTTTCTGTGGCGATGGTGGGTTTATTTTATTTGATTTATTTCACCTTTATTTAACCAGGTAGGTCATTTGAGAACAAGTTCTCTTTGCAACTGCGACCTGGCCAAGACAAAGCAAGGCAGTGCGACAAAAAACAACAACACAGAGTTACACATGGGAAATAAACAAACGTACAGTCAATAACACAATAGAAAATCTATATACAGCGTGCAAATGTAGTGGAAAATTCAGTAAGGTTAGGAAGACAATAAATAGGCCATAGTGGCGAAATAAATTACAGATTAGCATAATCACTTAATGGGTTGCCAGGAGACAGCCCTGCAGTGACATGAAACACTGTGATGTACTCATTCCACATGCTGCTGTCATTTAATTTTAAAAGACGGCATTCAGATAAATACGTTTATTTTTTTTTAAAGGTAACTTTTCCTAGGCTTCTCTGCTGCTACTCCTTGGCTTTGGCTTACAGCTGGGTGTGTGTGTTTGTCTATGTGTGTGTGTGTGTTTGTGCGTGACAGTGTGTGGAGTCAATTACTGCCAACCAGACAAGAGTCTCCTTTAAACAGTCCCAAAACAAAACAGATTTATCGCCGGGACCTAACTCCCAGACTAAGGCCTATATCTCACATTAAAGTTTGAAAGTTTAAACTCGTAAGAGGCCATTTGAAAGAAGACCAGAAGTGACTGAATCAATTTGATAAACTCCAAGGGGAAGAGCATACAGAACATTCTAGGCCAGACCATGGTGAGCAGTAGAGTAGACAAGTCATGTGTTATGAATAGCCCTTATCCAAATATTTCACCGGGATTACAAACTTTGGCCCACCGAAGTTAGCAGTACAGGGCCTTTGAACTTCATAAACTATGTCAGAGAAGATTCTTAGCAATCGATGTATAAAACCACCCAACCAGTCAAAGGTTTAATCTTGGCTCCAGGCAAGTAGATATGATCGATAGACGACAGTGATCAGACTGAGGCTTTCATGGAATAGCAAAGCACTTTGGATCAATCAGCAATCAATTTCTAATGAGTTCTCTGGACAAACTTTATTTTTTTCAAACCTCTGCATTGCTTTTCTCTCTTCTTTTGTTTCCCATCCGATCCATACATCTCCAGATAGATCAGCTCCATGAAACATGAAGCAGCTTGATTAATAGATCACAGTGTAGATCTCAGGTTGGATGGAAGGTGATGCTAAATCTCAGATAGAGACAGACAGAACCACAACAACCATTTATTTATCCCATCAAATTAAATTAAAATAATACAGAATGAATAACAATTCATCCCACTACATGTAGTATTTTATTCAGGAACTAAATTATTGCCGATAGAGGATTTGTCTTGAAAGCACATATCTGCTGCAACGACTGAATTCTGTCTGTAACAGGGATAGAGGTTCAAAACACACCACTGGTAATGAGATGAAAGTGTCATGCTGTGCTGGGGAGATCTGAAAGGTGACTCCAGTCGTGTGGCTTTGTTTAACAACTCTGGGAAATGGCGCCAACTCTATCAAACACAAGGCAGGGCTAATCCAAGGGACACAGTGGGACTATAATTGGGAGCATATCAGCTGAAGTGAAAACACACACACAGGCATACTCACACATGCATATGTGACCGACCGGCTCGATTCGGTCTTATGAAGCACTATTTTGTGTTTTTTACATTGCATAAAAGTAGAGACTCAGAGCTAGAAAATGGTATTTCATACACTACAGTTGAGGAACAATGGGAAAGTAATTATGCTTTGAAAGTGGATAAACTTGTAACCTAACTTTTGAGAAAATGTCCGTTGAATGTTTTGGTACCTACTGGAGACCTCTTCTTTGTCTACACCCATTCAGCATCGTTCACAGCCTCTTAAGCTTTGTACTAAATAACAAAAGATCTCAAGACTAAAGGCTGGCTTATACTAAATGTAATCTGGAGTGCCAGAGTGTGCTCTGGGCGTTGGTACACTCAGAGTCTTGTCAGATTGTCTGTTCGTAAATTCAGAGCATTCCGCTCTCTGAGCTTTCAGAGTGCACACTGGATGCTCTGGACGTAGGGTTGATCCGAGAGTTCTGACCTAACAACAGCAGTAAAGAACCCAAGCTAACTGGCTAACATTGGCTAGTTTGCTAGCTACTTCCAGACACAAATGAGAGAATAGCTCACTCTGACCATTTTACTCGACCTAGCAGAGCTGGTTAGGCTGTTTTTATGTTATCCAGAGCGTTGGTGACTGCAACTGTGCTGCTGTCAACAATTTCATTATGCTTTTTTGGCAACGTGTATTGACACTGGCCATATTCAACGGGTGTTGAGCGTTCGTAAATGTGTCTGTTATTCTGAGCTCTGGCACACTCAAACGAGAGTGCTCTGAAATCGGGAGTAGATAGCCAGAGTGAATTTACCAGCTACGTCTATCGACAGTTGTCGCAGTGACGTCATAAACATTCTATTGAAATAGTTACTTGCATAGTGAAGTCTTTTGTTTAGACAGCTAAACAATGAACCATAATCCCAACTCAAAACTTTACTACCCAGCATGAATCTGCAGGTAGCTAACCAACCAGGTTCAACGTTAGGCTATAACTAGCAATGCAAATGGCTCTGAGATACGAATAATATTACTACACAGATCATACACGTAACGTTAGTTAGCTAGCCTGCCAGATAACGTTAGCTAGCTTGCTAACAGTACATTTTAACTTGAAATGAAAATGACTTTCTGACAAAATTAGAAACGTGTAATATCTGAAAATGTAGCTAGCTAGACTATCTTACCCGTATACATGAATGGACGCTTCTCCCTCTCTGTCACGGATGCCATGGTTGCACTTAGTTTGAAGATGTAATCCAGAGACAGGTGTTTTATACAACAGCCTTGTGTGTTCTCCTTTCGAGAGAATAATGTCATGAAGTAGTGACGCGCGACATACACCTAGTTTCCTGAAACAAGTCACATATATGGTATACACATACTGTACAGACACACATACAGTCACATATGTTTGTGCGTGGACACACACAGGGCTAGCCACTAACCACCCTTCCCCTGACAACAGAACAACCCAGGAGCACAATATCAACCAAAAGTAAACAGTACACAACATGGTTCTGCTCCTCGACTCAGAGTCTCACCAGGTGAGAAATTATTGTGGCATCCAACGGTGGTTAAGAATGAAAACATCAGACCACCTGTGTCTTGCAGTGTGAAGTACTACTGAGACTGTAATGGAACACATTAATCTTGATTAAGGAGATATCGGGGCTTGCTTATGTCTGTCTGTTTCCTCACATTGCCATTGCAATACAATAACAAATAATATCCTTGTTTGGACCCCAGGAAGAGTAGCTGCTGCCTTGGTAAAAGCTAATGGGGATCCAAAAAACCCCTGAAATACTAAGTATTGATAGATAGTCTGATAGTCTGATAGATAGAAGTGATAGCACGTGTTTGTGTGTCTGTGTGCGTGTGTGTGTGTGTGTGTGTGTGTGTGTGTGTGTGTGTGTGTGTGTGTGTGTGTGTGTGTGTGTGTGTGTGTGTGTGTGTGTGTGTGCAGTATCAGGAAGTATCAGGCCATGAGGACTCTGCAAGACAATAAGGTTTGACATACAGTGAGGTCCAAAAGTATTTGGACTGCGACACATTTTTTGTTGTTTTGGCTCTGTAGTGAAAGGATACAATGACTATGAGGTTAAAGTGCAGACTGTCAGCTTTAATTTGAAAGTATTTTCATCCATATAGGATGAAACATTTTGAACAGCGTTTCCCAAACTCCCCAAGGGGTGCACGTTTTTGTTTTTGCCCTAACACTAAACAGTTGATTTGAATGATCAAACCTTGATGATTAGTTGATTATTTGAATCAGCTGTGTAGTGGTAAGGCCAAAAACCAAAACGTGTCCCGAGGAACAAGTTTGGGACAACCTGGTTTAGAAATTACAACACGTTTTGTACATAGTCCCCCCATTTTAAGGAATCAAAAGTATTTAGACAAATTCACTTATACAGTATGTGTATTAAAGTAGTCAAAGATTTAGTATTTGGTCCCATACTCCTAGCAAGCATGACTACACCAAGCTCGTGACTACAAACTGGATGGATTTGGATGCATTTGCAGTTGGTTTTGGTTGTGTTTCAGATTATTTTGTTCTCAATATAAATTAATCGTAAATAATGTATTGTAATTTTGAAGTCACTTTCATTGTAAATAACAATGAAATATGTTTCTGAACACTTCTACGTTCATGTGGATGCTACCATGATTACGGATAATCGAAATAAAAAAATGCCTGGCCATTCTGTCACTTTACCTCACTTCAGGGACAAGCCTGGAAAAGACCACAAATACACACACACACACACACACACAGAAGTTATTCCAACTATATTTCAGCCAGGTCTGTTATGATTGATATGGTTCATTATAACGGGAATTATTTTCTACCCAACCCGACAGAACAGGGCGCCATTGAACACAGAGACACAGGGGGAGCAAGACATGGCATCTGCTGAGCACAAACTCACAGAGTCCATTTTGGAAAGATATGAGTGAGTGAGTGAGTGAGTGAGTGAGTGAGTGAGTGAGTGAGTGAGTGAGTGAGTGAGTGAGTGAGTGAGTGAGTGAGTGAGTGAGTGAGTGAGTGAGTGAGTGAGTGAGTGAGTGAGTGAGTGAGTGAGTGAGTGATCAGGTCTGGGTGACGTTGATCGGTCAGACCAAAATGGGTTCGGTCGCAGGGTGGAGGCCTGAAGTTTGACAGCTCTCTAAATCTACAAAAACATAGAACTTTAACGCATGTAATGCATGTGTCGTATGTATGGATTTACCACTGTTTAAGATATTACCAACTAAAGTAATATAGGCCTACATACTGTACTGCGAAACTGAGACGGGCTGTGTTTTATACCAGATTTGACAAGTTCCAAACAAATGTGAAATGAGAGTTACTGAGAAAGACATCAAGACAATGGTGTGTCAGCTAAAAAACTTTCCCCGATTCCAAAATGTATAATGAGTAGCAGAATAGCAGATGGCTAGGAATTAATTAGTTGTCAGAACTAAATAGATATCCCTTTTAGAGCACAAAAACAATATTTATTTAAAAAGCGAATGTGTCTCACAAACTGACAGGTAGAAGGCTACACAGCTAAATTATTTGGGTCTGGGCATTTTCATCTAAAATATCCATGAGCACCAACATGTGAAGTTCATATTGGGTGTCAAATGAAAGCTAAGAGTCTTTTTTTAAAATGTATTATTAAGGTATATATATATATATATACACGTATAAATATATATAAAAATGTCCCCCCTAAAAATTAGGAATAAGCAAAGGCTTTGATTTCTGGTCAGAGAGATGGAAAAAGGGTCTTAGACATCATCTACCAGAACAAGTCTTAAAAGGTATTAGAAACATATAAAAGTATAATAATGGTGAAGTAAAGATCCCTGCCAACCAATAAACACATATTTAGTTTTGGAGAATGTATTTGCCTTCTGTAAATAAAATAAAAAAACATGACCTTGTGCCTTGTAATTCCGTTAACAAAATCCTACATATTTTTAAGATATTTAGTTCAAATTTCTCTCCCTCATGAGGGAGAATAATGAACATTCACATAAGTAACAAAGGCAGACGTACCAATTAGTTCATGTTTCTACTGATATCAATTACCAAAATTCCAAACCACAGTTGGGTCATGTGCGCCTGTCTCCCTTTCCACTGGCATACTGTTATGTTCAGCTCATAACTGTTTTCTTTCTCTTTCTGTCATCTGGTGGTCAAAGCAAGAGTATAGACACGATCTGGACAACTTCTCCCCTCCTCTCTCTCGCCAGTTAATGTCACCTCCCCAGGCTGTTACCGACACCTCCCACCCTGGCCGGACGAAATATCAACCAATCATAGATGTTGATATTTCTATGTTTCACAAGTTTGGACAGCACAGTACAGTACAGTAGAGCACAGTATAGAACAGTAAAGGGCTCGGTTTCCCGAAAGCATCTTAAGACTAAGTTCATTGTTAGAACCTGTACAGTATTGTACAGAAGGGTACAGTAGAGTACACTAGAGTATAGTACAGTATAATGTATTTTAATGCACTGTACTCTACTGTACTGAACATATGTACTGTACTGTACTCTACTATGCTTTGCTGTACCACACTGTGCTGTACTGTGCTGTACTGTGATGTCCAAACTTTTGAAACATAGGCGTCTATGATTGGTTCAGATTGAGTCTGGTCCGGACCAACCAAATGTGGTTGTTTGGGGGCAGAGCTCATTCAAATAATAGCCAGTGTGTGGAATAATACTCAAATATGCAAAAAAGATATTGCATATTTCGACATTTGTGTACCTGTTCAGGATACATCACCATGAAGAGAATTACATTATACCCATAATTATGCATTTCTGTAATAGTACGGATCAGGGACCCATTATGTAATTCCATTACCAGATTTAAATCCACTTCACTTACTGTAGTTCAATAGCCAAAATAAAAAATGTCAACTCAAGGTGTCATGTCATAGCCGACACCCCATTCTTCCTGAAGACATCTCTGAATCTTAATGTCTTGAAAACGTGGTCACATTAGAAACTAAGGGTGATATTACCGTAATACTGTTACCAAACTTTGCATCTGCACAGTTCTTCCAGTAAATGTGTTTTGTGACATTTTCTGTGTAAATTGTTCAAAGTAGTCCTTGTTCATAGAGTTGTATGGTTTGTTAAAGTTTTAAATCAATGTTTTTTGTTCAGCATACATTTTAAAGTGACAAATCTGTTATGGTGGCGGACAAGTCAACTCTGTACTCTGATGTAGCCTTTGAATGTGAAATATGTTGTGTTTGAATAATAAAAAGGCATCACCTTTTGAAATCCCATTGCCCTCAGAGTGGCTGAATGTGTTTTGAACAACAAATCAACTCTCACCTGTCCGTCTTTATAAAAAATGTGTAGGATGGAAATGGATCTGTCTATGCAACTTGGTAATAGTCATCATACTAGAACCTACACTAGACATTATTGAAAGAAAAATAATACAACTATACATACAATATTGTTACTACAGTTGTTCTGTGTAGGCTAGTTTCTCTCAATATAGGGCTCTGGTAACATGTACTTACAATAATTCTATAGGTATACATGGTAGGCCACAACTTCACATTCTGAAAGCAGATAAAATCATATCCTGGTAATAGGAGGCCCCCACTCGGCCCCCCAGCTGCCATGGCGGGGCAGGGGCACAGATTGACTTGTCAACGTTGCCCTGTCAACAACCTCAGGTCATAACTAACCTGCGTCCTCTGACTCCTCTCTCTCTCTCTCTAATTATAAGGCAATTTAGCCCTACACATGGCGGCCAAACGTTTAACGACATAAACTGACATGCAATGCGATGTCCTACACACCGCCAGAAAAGAACGGGAACTTGATAATATCGCCGATTTCGGGTTTGCAAAAGAAAAACAACGGGAAGAAGCTGAACTAAATCGACTTTGCAGCCTATTGGTTGCACATGCTTTGCCCCCAACTCAACTTGGAAGTTAGCGCTGGTTACATTGCAACAGTGTAACATTTTGACAACAAAGATATTATGGACACAAAAGTGGCGAATAGCATATATGCTTATTGTTACGTCTGTTGCGAAAGCACGCTTATTATTTCCCTTCCAGAGCGGCCACAGTGTTAGAAGCGCCGACAAAATAAAAATCTTGAATACGAAAAGCTACGTATATATATATATATACTTACCAACCGAGCTTGAGCCCGTCCCCGAACCAAGCAAGATGTACCAGATCCACATCATATGATCTTTTTTCGGCCTGCCCTTTTTCCACCCCGCCGCGGGCCAACAATCGGGGAAATATAAAACTTATCCGGTTCGCTCCTATCTCCACCTTTCGCGTTGTTTTCTTCTTTTCTCTATTCGTGACAAAGTTAAGAAAATGGTTTGCGTGAAGAGGTGGATTCTCACAGTGACAGTTTTCGGAATCAGTGCTGGGGAGGAAGAGGCTGGCGGTGGTAGGGGCTTGAGGGGTGGTGGCAGGGGTTTTGGAGTGAGTGGGGATCACTGGGTGGGGATCGGGTTAGCGCTGTGTGAGAGGCGGAGACTTGTGGCTGCTACAGAAGACTAAAGGTCGGTTGGGAGTAGGACCATGTATGTGCCTCGAAGGCAGACACTCACTTGAGCTCTTGATCAAAGAACATGTGATATAGCCAGGCATCTGTTTATCCCCAACATTTGAAAGTGGTGACATTCAGCCATTAGTTATTCGGCCTTTATACATACTTTATTGGCTTGTGAGATTAAATCTCTTTAGACGTTAGACTTTAGAGACCTGGGAAAAGCTATGTGGAAGGGGCACTGAGCAGTTTAAATAGTCTACAGCTCCTTGTTTGCTCTCTAACAAAAAACAACCAAAATGAAAACCTCAGTTTCTAAAAATAAAAATAAAATGTATACATGTGTATATGTTTTTCCCTTTTGTGAACTTAAATTTCAATAAGAGTAAGCTATTCAGTCAATGTATCAACATATGCATTGCATAAGCATCTTTCTCTCACACACACACACACACGCACACACACACACACACACACACACACACGCACACACACTGTCTGGCTGTCACAGTGTCAGTGTTATGAAAACAGAGGGAGCAGATAGAAGAGAAGAGGAGTGATGAGCTTTCACCAGAGCAGACCTATCCTCTTTCACCAGAGCAGACCTATCCTCTTTCACCAGAGCAGACCTATCCTCTTTCACCAGAGCAGACGTATCCTCTTTCACCAGAGCAGACCTATCCTCTTTCACCAGAGCAGACCTATCCTCTTTCACCAGAGCAGACCTACCCTCTTTCACCAGAGCAGACCTATCCTCTTTCACCAGAGCAGACGTATCCTCTTTCACCAGAGCAGACCTATCCTCTTTCACCAGAGCAGACCTACCCTCTTTCACCAGAGCAGACCTACCCTCTTTCACCAGAGCAGACCTATCCTCTTTCACCAGAGCAGACTTATCCTCTTTCACCAGAGCAGACCTATCCTCTTTCACCAGAGCAGACCTATCCTCTTTCACCAGAGCAGACCTATCCTCTTTCACCAGAGCAGACCTATCCTCATTCACCAGAGCAGACGTATCCTCTTTCACCAGAGCAGACCTATCCTCTTTCACCAGAGCAGACCTACCCTCTTTCACCAGAGCAGACCTACCCTCTTTCACCAGAGCAGACCTATCCTCTTTATCGTTCAACGCAGCTGTGGGAAGTCAAAGACAGACCCAAACAAAAAGGCAGCTTTTGATAACACCCTAACCTGCAGGCATATGATCTGGAAAAGCCCCCACTATCAAACAACCTCCAGCCTTGAAATAATTAATCAGCATATTGGTTATCAAGGCAGCTGAGCCTGGAGCAATGTAATGCATGAGACCATTGTCATCAATCTCAGTTTGATCTATATTGGTTATTAAGGCAATATCTCAATGCTATCAGGATTCACCACTTTCTTTCTCACTCATGTATACTAAATTGTTTTCCACACTACACTGAAATCAATCAAATAATATATTATGAGGAGCTGAGATTTAGAGACGAAACACAAATGTTCCAATCAGTTAATAGCAAATGGAAGCATAAGCGAGAGAAGCCCTTGAGTTGCTGATGATAATACACCATACCAATACCGATAAACAAAAACATCTGTAATGAATGAGGATCATAGAGTAGAGTAAACCGTTTGAGGCCTGTGGTCCCTCCCTGGTCCCTGCAGTGTGAACGTCAGAACAAGGAAACGGTCCCCTCACCATTGACTGACACGCAGAGCTCTCAGTAATGTCCCATCAATTAGCTGAGGCTATTTATAAACAGCAGGCCTGCAGGACCTAATTAGCCTGTTGGCGAGTGACAAATGCCTTTAATGTAACCACTGGCAACCACCAGCCTCATTAGTGAACATTAAACTCTAATATGAAGGTTGTTATTGGCATAATCACAGAAGAAGCCCAATTAGACGACAGGGTGGGTAAAATGATTCTGGGTTAGAGAGAGACGATGTGATTGGTGGGGAAGGAAGGAGGGGACAGAGCAGTAATCTCAACCTGAGATTACTTAGCCTGCAGGGGAGAGGTGGCATTGATAAAGGGAGGGAGGGAGGGGAAGTGGTGGAGAGTGGGAGAGAAAGAGGAAATGTAGGGTGAGGCTAGTTAGAGGGAGAGAGTGGATATTTAGAGGGAGAGAAAGAGAGCGGTAGGGAGTGTAGGGAGAGAGGAGATGAGAGAGATGTGGGGTATTGAGAGGCTTAGAGTGTGAGAGAGTGTTTGAGAGAGACTAGGCTGTGGTAGGGAAAGAGTGGCAGAGAGGAAGAGAGAGAGGAAGAGAGTGGCATAGAGGAAGAGAGAGACAGACAGAGCGAGTGGAGGGATTGAGACGGGTAGAAGTAGAGAGAAAGCAGTAGAGGCAAAGCCGGAGGAGAGATGAGTAAGATGGTAATGTGAGAGAGACAGTCGTCGTGTTGGGTCTGTTTGGCTGATAGCCATCAATATTGGGTCTGGTTGGCTCATAGCCATCAATATTGGGTCTGGTTGGCTGATATCCATCAATATTGGGTCTGGTTGGCTGATATCCATTAATATTGGGCCTGTTTGGCTGATAGCCATCAATATTGGGTCTGGTTGGCTGATAGCCATCAATATTGGGTCTGGTTGGCTGATAGCCATCAATATTGGGTCTGGTTGGCTGATAGCCATCAATATTGGGTCTGGTTGGCTGATATCCATCAATATTGGGTCTGGTTGGCTGATATCCATTAATATTGGGCCTGTTTGGCTGATAGCCATCAATATTGGGTCTGGTTGGCTGATAGCCATCAATATTGGGTCTGGTTGGCTGATAGCCATCAATATTGGGTCTGGTTGGCTGATAGCCATCAATATTGGGTCTGGTTGGCTGATATCCATCAATATTGGGTCTGGTTGGCTGATATCCATTAATATTGGGCCTGTTTGGCTGATAGCCATCAATATTGGGTCTGGTTGGCTGATAGCCATCAATATTGGGTCTGGTTGGCTGATAGCCATCAATATTGGGTCTGGTTGGCTGATAGCCTACCCGCAGCAGAGAGACATAGAGGGGAACGGCTGCATCTACAACCTTCCAACCCAACACCATCCCTTCTTCCGTAGGAAGTTGCACGTGTATCAGGGAAGCATTAACACGAATAGTCTAGACTCTATCTAACCACCATATACTAAAACATCCACACAAGCCGCTAGCCAGCCAGCCAGCCATATAGGCCTACTATAAATGAGAAGATTAGTGATAGTTTATAAAACTCTGTTTGAATCAAGGATGCTGATTGGTTCACAATGATTAAATGCCATGATGCCATAAAGACATAATTACATTTCAAGTATCAATGCTCATCCACTGTCCTGCAGTCCAGCCTGGCATTCATAAACGTATTTTCCCCATGCTTCTTGCCCAGCATTTGCTTTGGCACAGTGGAGGTTAATATAAACCTCCATGTATATTATTAAAATAAACCAATATAAATAATTTGTTCTTAACTGACTTGCCTAGTTAAATAAAGGTTAAATAAAATAAATGCAGTTATTTTTTTTTTGCCATCTTCTCCGTGCCATGCATATGGACGAGACTGACAGCTTTTTAGATCCAGGCAAATGAATTTATCAGGATCATTATAATGGATATACTGTACAGCATCCAAAGGATTGGCAATTGAAAAAAGGTAAAACAAATGAAAATGCTCATAGTTTGCTGTTATTTTAGCTGTTTGAAGTGATTGTGTGTTAGCTTTAGTTTACTAGCTAGCTAAGTAAGCCTAGCTATCCTTCATAACTATCTTATTGACTCGACAATCTGCTAGTTGTCACCTATTTATACATTAGGTACTAATAAAGTATCTATCTATCTATCTATCTATCTATCTATCTATCTATCTATCTATCTATCTATCTATCTATCTATCTATCTATCTATCTATCTATCTATCTATCTATCTATCTATCTATCTATCTATCTATCTATCTATCTATCTATCTATCTATCTATCTATCTATCTATCTATCTATCTATCTATCTATCTTATTTATTAAATAATGATTTGCTGGAGTTATTGTTGCCTATTTATACAGTGCCTTCAGAAAGTATCCACACCCCTTGACTTTTTCCACATTTTCTTGTGTTACTGACTGATTTTAAAATGGATTGAATTCATATTGTTTGTCACTGGCCTACAGAACAATACCCCATAATGTCAAAATGGAATTATGTTTTTGAAATGTTTAGAAATTAATATGTCAATAAGTATTCAAACCCTTTGTTAAGGCAACCCTTAATAAGTTCACTAGTAAAAATGTGCTTAACAAGTCAGATAATAAGTTGCATGGACCCACTCTGTGTGCAATAACAATGTTTAAAATGATATTTGAATGACTACCTCATCTCTTTACTCCACACATACAATTATCTCTAAGGTCCCCCAGTCAAGCAGTGAATTTCAATCACAGATTCAACAACAAAGACCAGGGAGGTTTTCCAACGCCTCGCAAAGAAGGGCACCTATTGGTAGATGGGTAAAATAAAAAGCAGACATTGAATATCCCTTTTGAGCATGGTGAAGTTATTAATTACACTTTGGATGGTGTATCAATACACCCAGTCACTACAAAGATACAGACGTCCTTCCAAACTCAATTGCTGGAAAGGAAGGAAAACGCTCAGGGATTTTACCATGAGGCCGATGGTGACTTTAAAACAGTTACAGAGTTTAATGGCTGTGATGGGCGAAAACTGAGGGTGGATCAACAACACTGTAGTTACTCCACAGTACTAACAAATACTAACGTGTCAAAGCAATTAACTGTTTGTCGTGTATTCAAAGTGTTATATTTGGGGTCAATCCAATAAAACACATTACTGAGTACCACCATCCATATTTTCAAGCATAGTGGTGGCTGCATCATGCTATGGGTATGCTTGTAATCTTTAAGGACTGGGGAGTTTTTCAGGATAAAAAATTTACTGAATGGAGCTAAGCACAAGCAAAATATTGTAAATACTTATTTAAATGAGAAACAGTATCTGGGGTATGTTGTGTAGATGGGTGGGGAAAAAAATCAATTTAATCCATTTTGAATTCAGGCTGTATATAACACAACAAAATGTGGAATAAGTCAAGGGATATGAATACTTTCTGAAGGCACTGTACATTATTTATGAAATCATTATTTATTGAAGTTCTTGTCTCTCCTCATCATTGAACCTCTGCTAGCTAGCTACATTCCAATGATTTGTATAGCATAGCAACATGGAATGAATTGAATGAATGACTGGGTCAAAATATGAGAATAGAATTAACTACCATCCTGTTTGGTTGCATTTTCACAACCTCAGAACTAACAACCGTCTTTTGCCCGGACTATATCGACAGGTGGAAGGATTAAATACAATGAATTGACTCATTCAAATAAAGTTTTTAATGAACAACATATCGATAATCTTTTCTTTTTTTTTTAAATATATTTTGTCAACTGTTATATTAAAGCAATAAGGTCCTCAAACCCAGGAATCATTGTGTGATAACTCCCACCTAAGGGCTGTTTTCCCGGTCCTTTGCTTCGTCTCGTGTCTAAGAACAGCCCTAAGTTGTTCTCATGCCTTAAATATTATGAAGTTATTATATACAATCAGTAAAAAAGGAATCGAGCTAGCTAACTAGCAGATTTACATCAATCATCAACATCACTGATCAACACCAATGTCAATCATGTCTTTAAGAGGCACTTTAACTAGCTTGCTTACAATTTGTGATGAGTGAGGGTGTTATTGCAGGAATAAATATGTTTAAAAAATCAGGGTGCCCTTTTTCCCCATTTTTGAGCACCTGCCCCCTGAAAGGTCTGTGCACGGCCCTCAGCACAAGGCAGTCTGGGATGTTGATTTAACTTTGCCAGTTTTCTAGTGCTCAGCTGTGAGGTCATCCTTAATGTATGACTTTAAACCCATCAAACTTAACTACTGCATCTGAAGGAGAGTAATGATAAAAGTCAGAGGCTTCAGAATTACATGCCCTTGTCATGTTGAACTGCTGTCACAGCAGCTGGAAAACGCCAAGGTTCCTAAAAGACTGGCTGATAGGAGGATGTGTGTGGTACCTCTATTGACACTCGTCACAGACTTAATAACCACCCTGGTGTACAGTACGTGAGGAGTGGTGTGATGTGAAAGACAGCTCTGTGTGTGTTTGTGTGTCATGACAGAGCAGAGGACACTTCAGCGGACATGCCCCTGATGATTTCAGCAAGAAATCTGTCTGCTAGCTCATTAGCACATCCACTCTGGTGGCAAATATCCAGCTCCATGGACCACACACACACACACGAACATGCCGTGCGCACACACGCTCAAGCAAGGGTAAACACACAGACACGTAGTCCCTCCCCTCACAGACACACACACTCTTATGCAAATATGCACACCCACGCGTTGTTTCACATCACTCCAAAGTCTCCTTCATGCTTCTTTAAATGCATTAATTGATTTTAATCAATCAATTAACTAATAATTGTATCTCTCTCCTCTGACATGGGTAGTTAGTAAGGCAGACATCTTGCCAGCTGCCGATGCAGAGAAACACCAGATAGGCAATGCCAATTAAATGAGGAGGATAGGGAAAGAGTGGTGTGTGTGTCATTCTCTCCTCCCCTTGAGGCAGCCTAGGACACACCTGCCCTTGACACATCCTTTACTTTATAGTTATATCCAGTGGGTGTTGTGTCCAATCTCTATTTCACTCCCTCTATCCCTCCCTCCTTCTGTCCCCATTGCTCTTTTCCTCTCTCCCTCTATCCCTCCCTCCTTCTGTGCCCATTGCTCTTTTCCTCTCTCCCTCTATCCCTCCCTCCTTCTGTCCCCATTGCTCTTTTCCTCTATCCCTCCCTCCCCTCCATCAGTAGCCACCTTCCAGGGAATTGACTGCCACCTCCTCAAGGATGTACCCGTTAAGTCATTAATCCTGCTTATCAAGGACAAGATTTCAATCAGTTTGGTATTACAATAATTATTCATTCCATTTTCACTCTGTGTGACGTACAAGTCAGTACCCACTGGGCACGTCAATTCAAATTCTATTCCATGTTGACTCAACGTAATTTCATTTAAATGACGTGGAAACAACATTGATTCAACCAGTGGGTATATGCTGTAAGTCAAATACAAATATATACAAAGTGAGAGGAAAGGGGGATAGGTAGGAACTACAGAGGGAGAGAGAGAGAGAGATCAAGATAGAAACTGTACAAAAGCCAGACCGGCAAGGGCAGGGGGACGAGAGACTCCGTCGCCAGCCTTACCAGCAGGCATCCCCTGTTTTATTGCCGACAGCTTGGCTTGGCTTGGCTGGACCTGTCTCGGCCCTCAGCCCCGCGGCTTGCTTTAGTGGCCCACCAACTGTCTCCTGCAGGTGTTTTTTTATGGGCCAAAGTGGGACACTCATTCCCTGCCTCCTTTCAATGCCCCCACTCCTGCATAATTCAGAAGCCTGCTCTGGGCTATATTTGTATATCCATTAGATAAAAAACCTCAGCCATGTGAAAGAGTAACGTTGAGAATAACCTTGGGCCGATTAAAACAACTCAAATATAAAAAAGGTTTAAATCAATGGAAACTGCAAGATTTCACAACGACAAAGGAGCTGATCGGGGCTACAGGAAATGGAGGACAGAGAACACCACATCCATATTGACAGGGCTGTAGTGGAGCGGGTCGAGAGCTTCAAGTTCCTTGGTGTCCACATCCCTAAGGAATTATCATGGTCCACACACACCATCACAGTCGTAAAAAAAAGGTACGACACCGCCTCTTCCCCCTCAGGAGGCTGAAAATAATCTCCATGGGCCCTCAGATCCTCAAGAGGTTCTACAGCTGCACCATTGAGATTATCTTGACTGGCTGTATCACCGCTTGGTATAGCAAATGCTTAGCATCAGACTACAAGGCTCTACAGAGGGTAGTGCGTACGACCCAGTACATTCACTGTTATTCTACACCTGTTGATTATGAAGCATGTGACTAATACAATTTGATTTGCTTCAAGGTATCGATGGGGAGGAGGGGGTTGTGATCTGATAAAGGAGGAAGTGGATAACAGTATAGCTAAAGAGGAACATGTGATCGTGACTATGTAGGGATGCAAGGGATTGCTTCTTCACTGTCTGGGAGATACAGGAAGCAGCATGTGAAGACACCATGAAGTTTGCTAACTGATAAAGACAGAAGAAAGTAATTGATGAAGTGAGTAGCTAGGACTTAAGGAGTCAAAGCTGAAAATGGTGGTGAAGCATATGGGGGTAAGAGTTGAAGAGAGCAGGGGGTAAGATTTTAAGCGGGCAGGGGGTAATGGCCAGGCGGTGGCACCGGAGGTCTCCTGGGCTCTGGGATAATGAGGGCTGTCTCTGCAGGCTTAGTGTTCACGCCTGACTTACCTCAAGCCTCACTAGAACACAGAGGAGGAGAGGAGAGGAGAGGAGAGGAGAGGAGAGGAGAGGAGAGGAGAGGAGAGGAGAGGAGAGGAGAGGAGAGGAGAGGAGAGGAGAGGAGAGGAGAGGAGAGGAGAGGAGAGGAGAGGAGAGGAGAGGAGAGGAGAGGAGAGGAGAGGAGAGGAGAGGAGAGGAGAGGAGAGGAGAGGAGAGGAGAGGCAGGGAGGAGATAAGGATTAGAGGAAGGGGGCTGCATTAAGGGCCTTGTTTGGAAGGAAGGGTAGGGAGGACAGGAGAGGGAGGGAGGGAGGGAGGGAGGGAGGGAGGGAGGGAGGGAGGGAGGGAGAAAAGGAGAGGGAGGGAGGGTGAAAAAGGCCTTTGATCACCCAGAGAGGAATTACCAGTTCATTACCCACGGCTCCTGGGCCCCAGCTCTGCAAAGCATCCTGCGAAACGGTTCTGGGTGGCTTAGGTTACAATACAGAGACTCTAACTAACCCCCTACTCTCTATGTCCCAAGTACACACACGCACACTCACTACTACATGTCTTTGTTTCCTCACCCTGACTTGGGCAACTCTCATTAGTGAGGAACTATGTGGGGCGTGACACACAGAGAAATTCAGAGAGAAGAGGCAACGCAAGACTCCATTCAGACACACTCTTCCCAGAGGCTACAGACACAGAGACACAGTGACAGAGCAACAGAGCCATGTCGTTAACAGGATCTGGACAAATAATAGTTTAAATGCACATTCATAACCTTTCTTTGTGAAGAATCCAATGTTTTTCAGGCAGCAAAACTATTCCGCTAGTCTGTAGTCCTCAACCACAAGTGCATTTATTATTGGACCTAAACAAAATATCTCAATAGTGGGAAATAGTGAAACTCAAAAGATGTCATCTTTCTTTGTGAAGTCAAAAGTTAATAGTTTAGATGCTGTGTCTGGCTGCAGAACTCCCCATGCATGCCTAAGTGTACAGTGTCTGAGCACCAAGGACAAGTGGTTGAAGGAATATAAACATGGAGGTCAGAATATGTATTTCTAAACCAATGGCTTAAATCCACACTGACTGTAAAGTATGGACAAGAATAAACAACGAGACTAAACGGTTGGAAAGCTCATTTATTATCTCTCCCAGACCGCAAAGAACTAGATTGAAACAGGTAGATTGAAATCATCGTCCCAGACAGTGGAAATGCATATGTGACGACGGGTAGACTAGCCCGCCTTAGTAGGGGTCCTAGCCGATACTCTATTGCCCTGGATGGCTGACTAAACAGAAAGATCTTGGTCCTTGTCCACAACACAGTTCGCCTCTGCTCCTATTCTGTGTTACTTGACTGGTTGCAGTGAGGTGAGCTTCAGGATTTTTTACTATCATGGTGAAGACCTGAAGTGTAACAGTGTGTGTACTAGCAAGATTATAAACCCAACCTAGCAACCCCTCTCTCATGTGTCCTACAGAAAAGCTGAGGCACAACTACTCCAGGGTAATTGTCATGCATAACTCAGAATGTCTAATAAACCAAAGGTTATATTTATTCACCAATAGATTCATATCAGTAATATTCAGTCTCAGTAATTGTATCAATAAATTCAGTCTCCATAACCATATCGATAAAACTCAGTTTAATAACCATATTCCTATCGACATATGAATGATCTCCTTAGCATATATTTACAGGAACCGGAAGTGTTGGAGGATTGTCACTGGTCACTGGTTGGTTCTCTCTCTGTTCTGTGACTCAAAAATAGACTGACCGTGCCTCAAGGTGGCACGCTGAAACTGTCCGTTAACGAATGCAGTTCCTTGAGCTCAATATGTAGTTCCCAGGGGAAAGCTATAATGTCCATTTGTTTTTCTCACTGTTACATCCCCCCTGCTAAACCCTGCTATACCAATGACCGTCCTCCAGCCGTCCTGGAACACAAGTACATAAGAACATTAGGGCAATTAGCGCAGTGCATCAACATGACATCACTTTAAATCACAAAATAAGAGCACATTCCGTAAATTCAGAACATATTAATCTCATAACCTCACAGGAAGTTTACACCTGGTACTTCTTTGTGGGCGTCTCAACCTATGACCCTCAGTATCGCTGCCTGATCCTGGTTCATCTGCATCCTCAGAGGAACCCCCTTCTGCTACCACTTCCACCTCCAGAGCTACATCCTGAGGTACCTCTTGACCCTCTTCAACTACTTCCTTCTGACCTTCCCTTGTGTCTATATCAGGTATGAAAGTGATGTGATGGATGTAGACTAGGTCAGTATGAGTGCCTGCAAAATCACTAGGCTCCCTGCATCTGTTTTGAGGAGTAACACGCTGCCTGACTGGTGACTGGAATATACAGTGCTTTAAGGGTCTCTGTATACAACTTTTGTGAGGCCCCCTGACTCTGGACATATAGTAAACACAGGAATGTCTGGGTAATTATGTGTGACCACTAGATATGGGTGGGGTTCCCACTTATCCTGTACTTTGTTCCTACCTCTGGCCCTGTCACCTATAATTTTATGGTGATATGTTTTAATCCAATGTTTTTTTCATATGTGATCAAATGTATAGGTCAAGACACATCCACAGCCGACTCAACAGTTTTATATTAGTAAAATTAAAAAGTGTCATTTCCCCTTTTAGCTGGTTTGTTTGTTGCGGGGGCAGGGGGGCGTTTGTCTCGCCCAGGGTGCCAGATTGGCTAGAAACGCCCCTGCGGACACGCCAGTGTATTCCATTGAGTCCATTACAGCTATTACCGGGGTGTGTTTGACAGGTCATTACAAACATTCTGTGGTCGTGTGTCGTGTGTGTGTGTGTGTTTGTTTGTGTGTGTGTGTGTGTAAGAGGAATCTGCTCCAACATTTGATGTTGTGATGGCTTGGTTGTGGTAAGGCCTCTTACTCCCACCTAGGGGAGGAGAGAGGCACACAACCAAGTCATCACACACTATTAGGGAGATTATCATCCCCAATCAGAGACAGCTGTATAGCGTTGTCTCTGATTGGGGATGGTATTTAGACTCCACTCTAATCCACCTGTGTGTGGATCATTGTTCGTGTCTGCCTTGTGTTTCAGCACGTAAGTTACTTTGCTTGTTTAGTGTTAGTTAGTTATTAGTTAAGTCATTTCCTTTTCTGTTATTTTGTGCCTCGAGATTCCAACTCCAAAATAAAAAGGAATGACGCTCCATCAGCGCTCCGTTTATCGTCCCCTTATTCCGCATCGTGACAGAATGATCCACCACCCTGGGACGCAACGGGGGATAACTTTAGGAGATATCCTCCTCGGTATGGGAAAAATTACCGAGGAGGAACACTCTTATTATCGCTCGGTGGAGGAAGGCTGGGGTCCGGAGCAGCCTAGGCGCCGGAGACGGAGGACACGTCACCGGGCTAGAGTTGAGGACCAGCCTGGAGCCCAGAAAACCCCTCAAACTGATTTTGGGGGGGGGCTATGGGGGTGGTCGGGGATCGAGGGAGAAGAGCCCCGACCACTGCACTCGTGGGGGTTCCAGGAGGAGCCCCTACAGCCGTGGGAACGGGAGTACAGAGAGGAGTCGGAGGAAGACGACGACGATGTGCTTCTGTTCCCTCACTCGTGGGGGTTCCCGGAAGAGCCCTCACAGGATGGGGATTGGCGGTGGAGTAGGCACGACAGGGACAGTCGTGCTCCAGCGCCAGTTCCCAGTCCGGTGCCTCCAGCGCCGGTCCAGAGTCGGAGGAGGAGGAGACCGACTCAGCGCACCAAACCATCGGTGCGCAACACTAGCCCGGTGCGACCCGTACCAGCTAAACGCACCCAGCCAACGGTGCGTTTCCCCAGCCCGGTACGGCCCGCGCCTGCTCCGCGCACCAGCCAAACGGTGCGTTTTCCCAGCCCGGCGCGACCCGTGCCAGCTAAACGCAACAACCCAACAGTGCGTTTCCCCAGCCCGGCGCGACCCGTGCCAGCTAAACGCAACAACCCAACAGTGCGTTTCCCCAGCCCGGCGCGACCCGTGCCAGCGCCTCGCATCAGATCACTGGTGCATTTCCCCAGTCCTGTACGCCCCGTGCCTACTCCTCGCACGGAGGCTACAACGACGTTCAGCCCCGCTGTGGAACAGGAGCTCCATAGCGCGTCGGTGCCCAGTCTGGGGCCGACAGCCAGCCCAACCACAGGGCTGGAAACCCTCTCTGCGTCGGTGCCCAGGGTGGGCACGACGTTCAGCCCCGCTGTGGAGCAGGAGCTCCATAGCGTGTCGGTGCCCAGTGTGGGGCCGACAGCCAGCCCAACCAGAGGGCTGGAAACCATCTCTGCGTCGGTGCCCAGGGTGGGCACGACGTTCAGCCCCGCTGTGGAGCAGGAGCTCCATAGCGTGTCGGTGCCCAGTGTGGGGCCGACAGCCAGCCCAACCAGAGGGCTGGAAACCATCTCTGCGTCGGTGCCCAGGGTGGGCACGACGTTCAGCCCCGCTGTGGAGCAGGAGCTCCATAGCGTGTCGGTGCCCAGTGTGGGGCCGACAGCCAGCCCAAACAGAGGGCTGGAAACCATCTCTGCGTCGGTGCCCAGGGTGGGCACGACGTTCAGCCCCGCTGTGGAGCAGGAGCTCCATAGCGTGTCGGTGCCCAGTGTGGGGCCGACAGCCAGCCCAACCAGAGGGCTGGAAACCATCTCTGCGTCGGTGCCCAGGGTGGGCACGACGTTCAGCCCCGCTGTGGAGCAGGAGCTTCATAGCGTGTCGGTGCCCAGTGTGGGGCCGACAGCCAGCCCAAACAGAGGGCTGGAAACCATCTCTGCGTCGGTGCCCAGGGTGGGCACGACGTTCAGCCCCGCTGTGGAGCAGGAGCTCCATAGCGTGTCGGTGCCCAGTGTGGGGCCGACAGCCAGCCCAACCAGAGGGCTGGAAACCATCTCTGCGTCGGTGCCCAGGGTGGGCACGACGTTCAGCCCCACCAGAGGGTTGGGAACCATCTCTGCGTCGGTGCCCAGGGTGGGCACGACGTTCAGTCCCGCTGTGGAGCAGGAGCTCCATAGCGTGTCGGTGCCCAGTCTGGGGCCGACAGCCAGACCAGCTGCAGGGCTGAAGACCACCTCTGCGTCGGTGCCCAGGGTGGGCACGGCATCCAGCCTGAGGTCTCCGGAGAAGGTCAGCAGCCCGAGGCCTCCTGTGACGGTCAGTAGCCTGAGGTCTCCTGTAAAGGTCAGCAGCCCGAGGCCTCCTGTGAAGGTCAGCAGCCCGAGACCTCCGGAGAAGGTCAGCAGCCCGAGGCCTCCAGTGAGGGTCAGCAGCCCGAGGCCTCCAGTGAAGGTCAGCTGCCCGAGGCCTCCAGTGAAGGTCAGCTGCCCGAGGCCTCCAGTGAAGGTCAGCAGCCCGAGCCCTCCAGTGAAGGTCAGCAGCCCGAGGCCTCCAGTGAAGGTCAGCAGCCCGAGGCCTCCAGTGAAGATCAGCAGCCCGAGGCCTCCAGTGAAGGTCAGCAGCCCGAGGCCTCCAGCGAAGGTCAGCGCCACGCCACCTCCAGCGAAGGTCAGCGCCACGCCACCTCCAGCGAAGGTCAGCGCCCCGCCACCTCCAGCGAAGGTCAGCGCCCCGCCACCTCCAGCGAAGGTCAGCGCCCCGCCACCTCCAGCGAAGGTCAGCGCCCCGCCACCTCCAGCGAAGGTCAGCGCCCCGCCACCTCCAGCGAAGGTCAGCGCCCCGCCACCTCCAGCGAAGGTCAGCGTTCCGCCACCTCCAGCGAAGGTCAGCGTTCCGTCACCTCCAGAGAAGGACAGCAGCCCGGAGCCTCCAGCCACAGCTCAAGGCCTGGAGCCTCCTCCACCGGTGCCCAGTCCGGGGCCGGTCGTCTGCTTCGCTCCAGTACCGGAGCAGTCCGCTCCACCGGTGCCCAGTCCGGGGCCGGTCGTCTACGTCGCTCCAGTGCCGGAGCAATCCGCTCCACCGGTGCCCAGTCCGGGGCCGGTCGTCTACGTCGCTCCAGAGACGGAGCAGTCCGCTCCACCGGTGCCCAGTCCGGGGCCGGTCATCTGCGTCGCTCCAGTGCCGGAGCAGTCCGCTCCACCGGTGCCCAGTCCGGGGCCGGTCGTCTACGTCGCTCCAGGGAAGGAGCAGTCCGCTCCACCGGTGCCCAGTCCGGGGCCGGTTGTCAGCCCCTCTCCAGGGTCGAGGGCTCCCGCACCAGGGTCCAGACAGGACTTGGTGAATGGCGGGAGTACTGAGGGGGGAACCACCGCGCCGGGGTCCGGACCGGACCGGGCGTGCAACCGTGAGGTAGGAGGGAAGCTACTCTCACGGCCTGTGCCACGTCCGGAACCGGAACCGGAGCCCCCACCAGCAACCACCTCAGTACCCCGCCATGTCCCCCCTAGTTTTTGGACAATTTTTTTTTTTTTGTCTTTCAGGAAGGGGGGGATTGTGTGTGCGATCGGGAGTCCGCACCTTGGGGGGGGGGTACTGTGATGGCTTGGTTGTGGTAAGGCCTCTTACTCCCACCTAGGGGAGGAGAGAGGCACACAACCAAGTCATCACACACTATTAGGGAGATTATCATCCCCAATCAGAGACAGCTGTATAGCGTTGTCTCTGATTGGGGATGGTATTTAGACTCCACTCTAATCCACCTGTGTGTGGATCATTGTTCGTGTCTGCCTTGTGTTTCAGCACGTAAGTTACTTTGCTTGTTTAGTGTTAGTTAGTTATTAGTTAAGTCATTTCCTTTTCTGTTATTTTGTGCCTCGAGATTCCAACTCCAAAATAAAAAGGAATGACGCTCCATCAGCGCTCCGTTTATCGTCCCCTTATTCCGCATCGTGACAGATGTGCCTACAAACTGCCACCACAGTGCAATCATAATCAGGCTGTATTTAGGATTTTTGAGGGGAAAAGAGAGGGGTAGAGGATAAAGAGATGTATCAAACTCCTCCACCAGAACGTTTATTTGGGCCACAAACTGCCAGCCACTACATCTCAAAGACCACCACTCAGTATATCTCATAAATGTCAGCCGATGACAGAGGAAGCTGGCCTCTCGCTTTGTTTACCTGCTGATAATTGAATTGAGGTAAGGTCTCATTAAATAGCATTGCCAGTGGCGGAAAGTGCTCAGACACATGCTGATGCTGACCTTTCATCAGAAGAACAATTAACATGACTGGGCACTTGTTTAATCAGTAGGACTTTTTAATATCATTATCTTTATGGGAACCCATACATCATGGTTACAGTCAGAGCCTGTTAGTTTCCCTTAATGTGGTTGCTAGGGTACCGAGGCAGGCACATAGGAAATGCAGCACTCTGATCTGTGATCTAAGAACCAAAACACTTCTCATCAAATTACTAGGGCCCTGAGTTACTCCTGACCATGGGGATCTGGAGGGTCATGTGAATCAATTACTTTTCTAAAAGGAGGTACATAATAAGTAGGAAAACCTTTTGTCATCACTGTAGCCAAATTTACTTTAGATGCAGCTAGCTAAGATTGAGGGGACAGGACTGGATTTTGCTAGCTCACGTTAGCATTGCTAACTATGCTAACTTTGCCAGAACTTTGCCAGAACTTTGCCTACTTTTGCAAATACAATGTATTTCCAGGCCACTATAGTGTAATTTATATGAAACAATCATCAGCCCACTTCAGAATGATGGTTTGTTCCACTCAGAAATGCACTCCCTTATTGATGCTCTTAACTTCCCAGAAGTACTTCTTTGCAACAGTGCTCTGAATACAGTGAGGCCTCAATTGAAGCGTAATGTGAATAAATAGTCTCTCTCCAGTATTTCTCAGGGCCGAGCTGTTATTCCTCTCCTCAGTGAGCCTGATGAGATGAGTGCGTCTGCATGCATTTCTCCACCATCTGTTTTCCTGCTATGCTATCAGCCACCCAGGACTCCAGGCTCACTAGATACTGTACATTGTTAGAGAATGGCCTTCGCAAAAGATGTGCTTGCTGTTGGAAGGCTGTATGTGTTTTTGAGAATATGTGTGTGTTTTCAGTGTCTGTGTGTCTATGCCACCCACAGGCAGAGCATGAAAGAAGTTGCAGAGCCCTGGCATACACATTACATTCACACACTCCCTCAGTCAAACTCTCACCTCAGGCCTCCAGCACTCTCAGAGGGATGTCACGAAATAAAAATAGATTCCATTCCTCATAGCAACCCTCATGGGCCTCTATTTCACTGGCAGAGACATATCGAAAAGAAATCAGAGAGTATTCTGTGGTATGTCAACTAATACTAAAGAGTGGAAACATGTGGCCCATCTGACATTGCATGTATGATCTACTGTATATGTTTGTATTGAGGGTACAGCCTTGATGAGCAAAATCTGTCTTCAATTTCCCGACTGACCTCGTCCATATCTTCAAGCACTGGTGGCACATATACATGTAACTGCCAAAATAAAGGAAACACTTGAGTTATTGAGGGATACAAAGTATTTTTTATTTTTTTATTTTTTATTTCACCTTTATTTAACCAGGTAGGTCAGTTGAGAACAAGTTCTCATTTGCAACTGCGACCTGGCCAAGACAAAGCAAAGCAGTGTGACAAATAACAACACAGAGTTACACATTAAACAAACAGTCAAAAACACAATAGAAAAATCTATATACAGAGTGCAAAAAATGTAGTGCAAAAATGCAGTAAGGTTAGGAGGTAGAACAATAAATAGACTATAGTGGTGACATAAATTACAGAATTATCATTATTAACACATTAACACATGATGTGCAAATAGATACTGGAGTGCAAGATTAGTGAAAATAAACAAAAATAAATATGGGGATGAGGTAGTAGTGTGGGCTATTTACAGAAGGGCTATATACAGGTGCAGTGATCGATAAGCGGCTTTGACAGCTGATGCTTAAAGTTATTGAGGGAGATAGGAACCTCTAGCTTCAATGATTTTTGCAATTCGTTCCAGTCATTGGCAGCAGCAAACTGGAAGGAATGGCGACCAAAGGAGGTGTTGGCTTTGGGGGTGACCAGTGAGATATACCTGCTGGAGCGCATGCTACGGGTGGGTGTTGCTATAGTGACCAGTGAGCTGAGATAGGGCGGGGATTTACCTAATAAAGACTTATAGATGACCTGGAGCCAGTGGGTTTGGCGACGAATATATAATGAAGGCCAGCCAACGAGAGCATACAGGTCGCAGTGGTGGGTAGTGTATGGGGCTTTAGTGACGAAACGGATGGCACTGTGATAGACTACATCCAATTTGCTAAGTAGAGTATTGGAGGCTAGTTTGTAAATGACATCGCCGAAATCAAGGATCGGTAGGATAGTCAGTTTTACAAGGGCATGTTTGGCAGCATGAGTGAAGGAGGCTTTGTTGCGAAATAGGAAGCCAATTCTGGATTTAATTTTGGATTGGAGATGGTTGATGTGAGTCTGGAAGTTGAGTTTATAGTCTAACCAGATGCCTAGGTATTTGTAGGTGTCCACGTATTCTAATTCGGATCCGTTGAGAGTAGTGATGATAGTCCGGTGGGCGGGTGCTGGCAGCGTTCGATAGAAAAGCATGCACTTAGTTTTACTAGCGTTTAAGAGCAGTTGGAGGCCACGGAAGGAGTGTTGTATGGCATTGAAGCTTGATTGAAGGTTAGTAAACACAGTATCCAAAGAGGGGCCAGATGTATACAGAATGGTGTCATCTGCGTAGAGATGGATCAGAGAGTCACCACCAGCGAGAGCGACATCGTTGATGTATATAGAGAAAAGGGTTGGCCCAAGAATTGAACCCTGTGGCACCCCCATAGAGACTGCCAGAGGATCGGACAATAGGCCCTCCGATTTGACACACTGAACTCTGTCTGCAAAGTAGTTAGCGAACCAGGCAAGGCAGTCACTTGAGAAACCAAGGCTGTTGAGTCTGCCAATAAGAATGCGGTGATTGACAGAGTCAAAAGCCTTGGCCAGGTCGGTGAAAACGGCTGCACAGTACTGTCTTTTATCGATGGCGGTTATGATATCGTTCAGTACCTTGAGCGTAGCTGAGGTGCACCCATGACCAGCTCGGAAACCAGATTGCATAGCAGAGAAGGTACGGTGGGATTCGAAGTGGTCAGTTATCTGTTTGTTAACTTGGCTTTCGAAAACTTTAGAAAGGCAGGGCAGGATGGATATTGGTCTATAACAGTTTGGGTGTAGAGTGTCTCCTCCTTTGAATAGGGGGATGACCGCGGCAGCTTTCCAATCTCTAGGGATCTCAGACGATACGAAAGAGAGGTTGAACAGGCTAGTGATAGGTGTTGCAACAATTTTGGCTGATAATTTCAGAAAGAAATATTGAAAACAGGTGCCTCCACACAGGTGTGGTTCCTGAGTTAATTAAGCAGTTAACATCCCATTATGCTTAGGTTCATGTAACCAAATACCCAGTTGCCAATTATTTTGGTTACCATGGCTAGAAGAAGGAGCATAGGGTGTGTTTGTCTCAGTCACCAGATCTAAACCTAACTGAACACTTATGTTAGATTCTGGAGCGTTGCCTTCGACAGCCTTTTCCCACAACCATCAAGAAAACACCAAATAATGGAATTCCTCATGAAGAATATTGTGCATTACGTCCAATTTATGTCAAGAGGTATTGAATCTGTTCTGGCGGCTCGTGGTGGTCCAACGCCCTATTAAGACACTGTTGGTTTCCTTTATTTTGGCAGTTACCTGTAGCTTCACCCTTATAGTGCCCCCCTCATTCTTTACTTTCACATCCCACACTGCAAACCCTTTCAAAGTGTATTTTCCTCTCATCTGCCCTTCTCTCTCTCCCTGTCCCGCTCCAGTCTCTCACTCCTCTCAGAATGACTCATCCCGTGTCCAGACTGTTTGTTACCTCTGTCATTCTTCCAGCTCCTTACACCCTGCCTGCCCCTCTCTCACTCACACATCACACTTGTTTATTTCAGTTCCGTCTCTCTTTCTCTGACTTTCTCCCTTTCCGATATAGACCTGAGCATGTATCTCCATGTAGTAGAGTAGACTATTGATTCACTTTTGGGAGTAATAAGTCAGGCTTCAGTTTGTCTTTGTGAAACATATCCTAAACAATCCCACTTATTACAGTATGTCTAAATCAGGTGCCATGATGAAGAGTCTGAGGGCTGGACACTCCTTAAGATGTAAGATCTAGACCTTTCTTCTGGACTATGTGGGGCTCTGATCAAAAGTAGTGCTCTGGATCAGGAATAATTTGTGAGGAACACACACAACCATAGACAGACTCTGTATACAGAATACAGTATTTCCTGCCTGCATGCAGCTATGTTTAGTAGGGGGGATGGATTCATCAAGCCAGATGCAGATTGCTCAGCTCAGTGAGTGAATGCTTACCCATCAGTGGTTTGTTTACCAGAGTCTCTTCCTCAGTCATCAGCACATCACTGCTGCTGCTCTTATCTTTTTTTTTTTTTTTGAAGAGAATCAGCAGCGGTTATCATAAGGACATCTACAGACATCTACATGTAAACTGTTCAATCCTATTCTTTACTGACTTGGTGACATCACATCAGTACACAACATACAGTAAACGTCTTATCATCATCACCCAAATCCAATTAGGATCCGCTTTTTAATCCGCCTGTGATTGCCATGGGGAGAGTCAGAGGAAGAGAGCAGAGTAGCAGGATGATGCAGGAGTGAGTGGGTGGAGAGACTTAAGGACTTAAAGCCAATTGGAGTCACTCCTTATGGAACAAAAATGACTGCATCATTTCAACTCTGAGACTGCTTTTAAGTCTTAAAAGGGTCATTAAAATGATAAAACCACTAAATGTTTGTGCATTTAGAAGATCTCTTTACCAGAGTGACTAAGTATCATTCCATCCCCCTTATCCTGAATCTCAATTAAGAGCAGAATTGTTTAAGTGATAATAATAAGCAGAGGTAATGTGACTTACAAAAATATGCATGTCATATTTATGTTTTAGTTATATACACTGAACAAAAATATAAATGCAACATGTAAAGTGTTGGTCCCATGTTTCATGAGCTGTAACGGAGATGCAAGGAGTCAGGAAGCAGGAAGTCTATTAATAACGAACATGAAGAGATGCAAAACAAGAGAAGTGTCTGGACAAAAAACAGAACCAGTACTTCCTGGTGAGTGAGGCTACAGAGGGCTAGATAAATGGGGAGTAATCAAGGTATTGATGAAGTCCAGGTGTGCACAATGATGGCTTGCCAGGACCGGTGGTTAGTAAACCGGCGATGTCAAGCGCCGGAGCGGGAGAGCAGGAGTAGGCGTGACATGAGCTGAAATAAAAGATCCCAGAAATGTTCCATACACACAGAAATCTTATTTCTCTAAAATGTTGTTCACAAATTTGTTAACATCCCTGTTTTTGAGCATTTTTCCTTTGCAAATATATTCCATCCACATGACAGTTGTGTCATATCAAGACGCTGATTAAACAGCATGATCATTACACAGGTGCACCTTGTTTTCGGGACAATAAAAAGCCACTCTAAAATGTGCAGATTTGTCACACAACACAATGCCACAGTTTTGAGGAAGTGTGTAATTGGCATGCTGACTGCAGGAATATCCACCAGAGCTGTTGCCAGAGAGTTGAATGTTCATTTCTCCAACGTCGTTTTAGAGAATTTGGCACTACATCCGGCCTCACAACCGCAGACCATGTGTAACCACACCAGTCCAGGACCTCCAGATCCGGCTTCTTCACCTGCAGGATGGTCTGGGACGAGCCACTCAGACAGCTGATAAAAACTGTGGGTTTGCACAACTGAAGAACTTCTGCACAAACTATCAGAAACCGTCTCAGGGAAGCTCATCTGCATGCTTTCCGTCCTCACCAGGGTCTTGACCTGACTGCAGTTCAGCGTTGTAACTGACTTCAGTGGGCAAATGCTCACCTTTGATGGCCACTGGCATGATGGAGGATGAATCTTGACAGATGAATCCTGGTCTCAACTGTACTAGGCAGATGGCAGACAGCGTTTATGGCATCGTGTGGGCGAGCGGTTTGCTGATGTCAAGTCGAGTGGGGTTATGGTATGGGCAGGCATAAGCTATGGACAACGAACACAATTACATTTTATTAATGGCAATTTGAATGCACAGAGATACCGTGAAGAGATCTTTAGGCCCATTGTCGTGCCATTCATCCGCTGCCATCATCTCATGTTTCAGGATGATAATGCACATCCCCATGTCACAAGAATCTCTACACAATTCCTGGAAGCTGAAAATGTCCCAGTTCTTTCATTGCCTGCATACTCACCAGACATGTCACCTATTGAGAATGTTTTCTGATCCACGGCCTTTCTTCCGTGTAGTTTGTTATTTATGGAGCCATCCCTTGTATCATTTTCTAGGCCTCCCTGGTATTTGCATTGAAATTAATGTATATGATTACCTCTGCTAGGGGGAGCTGTGACGTCATTGGGGAGCGTTAGTGGGACCTGTGAGGTCTTGGATGTTTTTTCTTCAATCTTGGAGAATGCCTAGTACTGAGCTCTACTATCTTTTTGTCAGTTTCATCATTCCACCCTGTAGGTTTGATATATGCTGACCACGTCTCAGTCCAAGGTGAGTAACAGTAATAAATTGGCCTACCTTGAGCTGACACTCCTAACAAGGTGTCTGTGTCTTTTAACTGTCCCTAAAAAGGAAGATAGAATGGCCTGTCCATGGTCCATGTCATAAAACAAAAAGCAGCTATGTGATGTGCCAGCGGAGGGCAGGTCCTGGGGGCAGGACATAGGCCATATCCTATTACCCTGCGCTGCCACGCTGCCCGCCACACTCCTGGACAGAGCAATTAGACCTGCTGCCTCACACACTGTACTGTGTCGCCACCGCAATTACCAAGCTCCAGAGGAGCCTGGACAACAACAGAGTGACAGACTGCACACCCAGCGTGAGGGATGAGAGGAGGGGGGAGGAGAGAGGGATGGATGTGACAAGTAGGGTGAAGGGAGAACGGAGAGAAAACCCAAGCAAAAGGGTGGACATAACTGGTTGCCAGGTTGTAGTGAACAGGTGGTGTAGGCGGGTGGCAGAATCATCACAGCAACCAATGCTGTCCTTTCACTGAGAAGAAAAATAGGAAAACTGCTTCAAATTCTGAGAGTTGGATGCACACCGTTCTTCCTCGACACGAACATGGGGTGAGTCTTTTCATGCTCCGCTTTGATGATACAATCCAGGGTTCCATTGTTTTGTTGTTACCTGTACCTGTGGGACAACAGAGAGTTTGGATAATATACACCTGGAAACCGTTTCTTTTCTCTCACACCCAGAGTTGTGAATATGATTCATCATTCGTGTTGATGAAATGCTGCACCTTGGAGAGAGGGAGACAGAGGGAGAGAGATGGGGGGGATGAAGAGAAAGAGAGCAAGTGAGAGAGAGAGAGAGAGAGAGAGAGAGAGAGATTTGCTATGGCTCCCAGATGGAACACCAGGAGGATGGATATCTGCCGCAGGCTCACATTTTATTCACACACATGTTTAGTTTTCACCGACTGAGAAAGAACAAACCATCTCCACAGACACACACCCAGAGACAGACATATTAAATGGGCTACCAGACCTGGCAGCAGACAGAGAGAACGCAAACAAGGACAGACAGACAGTTCCAGATCCACAAATTGATCTAGAGCTTGTGAGATCCAGAAAGACCTACAGACAAATGGATGGACAGGAGGTAATGTTGGCAGACCTAGTGACAGAGAAGAGCAATGAAGACTGTCAATGAGAGATGGATCTCTGGACCCTTTCATTTCCACACAGTCATCGTTCATCAGTGTGTGTTGACAGACACCGGTCTGTCCCTGTCACATCCTGTGTACACTGTCCACCTCACGACCGTTGTTATCGTTATCGTGCAAAAAAAACAATAGCAGTACATATGCTGCTGTTCTATCGTGCGTGCAATGATATCCAAGGGAAAGAAAGACAGTGTTTGTTGTTTGCAGTAACTTCTTTATTGTTATAATATTGCAAATAAGGATTCTAGCTTTAAGGACACACACACACTTAGGACAGAGCTTTGGTCACTGCGGTTTCTGATTCAGGTGTGAGCCTCCATCTGCAATGGAGAACAGGCAGTTGTGGAAGTCCCACTTTGATCCCATCAGCTCCAGAAGACCAGATGATGACGATGATGAGCGAAACCCTGGACTTTCTGATTCAGAGATCCAGGAATAGCCAAGACAGACACAGAACTGATCAATCTATTGAAGCAGTCCTCTTTCAAGTTCACTTAGAAAACCACAGCATTAGGGAACATTCTCTTTCCACTAGAGTCAATGTCCGCGCCCCGCAAAAATCTAATTATTATAATAAAAGTATCCCCATCAAAAAATCTGTCTGTTTAAGCAAGAGATATTGTTTTTGTTTTGCATGGGTTGCATCTCCATTCATCGCATCCGCCATTGTTAGCCTTCCGCATCTGCAATAGGAAAGTGTCAGAGCTACAGCAGTGTTTTTTAGACCAGGAGAAATCCAGAAAATTGGTCTTCTCAAGAAAACGTCTGTAGCGTCCGAACGGTTTTGCAAATTAATGTGACCCTCTATAGACAGTTGAGAATCTATGTGTTCTCCGGTTTGCTCCATGACCCCCATAAGCGTCATGGGACTCGTCTGAAGTCGGTACCGCCGATCTGCCAACTTCTGTCTGTAGCGTCTGAGCAGTTTGGGCTACACACCAATATGACCCCTCTATGGAAAGGTGAGACGCTCACGAACACGTACATGTCCATTTTGCTCAGGGACGCCACAACACTCGTCTAAAGGGAGACCTGTACCAATTTTAAAAATGAATGGAAGTATACAGTGCCTTTATTATAGTGTTTATATCCCTTGACTTATTCCACATTGGTGACTACTTTCAGGAAACTAGACGTATGTCTCACCTGACTACTTCACAGGAGAGGCATTTGAACGTAAACATAATTTTTTAAATCAAAATTCGTTTTTTGTCAGAAATGCCTTAATATTCATCCGTAAATAAAAATAAAATTGTTAAATTATGAGCTTAGTTGGTTTATCCAAAGAGAAAGACAGGAACCTTCCCGCTAGCCATGATTGGACAGGAGATGAGTTTGGATTGTTTTGCCATGTAGCATGCTGTTGCCTATAATGTGAGCTGCTCAGTATATGTTGATAGTCCTTTCTACCGCTGTTTTTGTAAGACATAACGTTAGCCATTGAACTACAAAGGTTTTGCTAATTTTCTCAACAACATTGATTCCCTGAATTTAGCAGCCGCTATCGACGGATCAGTTGGAAAAAGTGATGGGCTACTTTCTGCACAAGCCACAACGCTGGGCAAAAAAGATGTAGCTACAAACAAAATGTAGTTAAATGGCTCCAGTCTGCCGTGAAGCGCTCATCTATGTATACAGGTAGGAGTCTAGCAAAATGTGCCATTTAAAGTGTACCGCTAGCTAGCTAGCGAACATTAGCTTGCTGGCTTGCTAGCTAATGTTATGTGTATGATCTGTGTAGTAATATTATTAGAATCAGAAATCCATTTGCATTGCTAGTTATAGCCTAATGTTAGGTAGCTAACATTGCAACTAGTTGTTAGCTTTAGCCAACTGCAGATTCATACTACAGCCATGACAATGTTTGTATTGGTAGTAGAATGAGTTGAGATTATGCCAGTTTATTGTTTAGCTAGCTAGCTAGTTAGTAGATACATGTCTTAACAAAAGACTCCACTTCGCCAGATGATTGCATGACCCATCAAATTAGCCAGGTGTGTCTGGGGGTGATTACTTGTCATTAATTGTCATTATGAGGTATTGTGTGTAGATTGAGGAGGAACATGTTTTATTTAACCCATTTTATAATAAGGCTGTAATGTAACAAAATGTGGAAAAAGGGAAGGGGTCTGAATACTTTCCGAATGCACTGTATGTGTGAAATTTGACAATTATCATACACCTATCTCGAAACAGGGTCAGGGGAACCAAATACATGTCGTCTGTGCACTTAAATAGCGAATGGAGGACGTTTTTCCCATGGTTAATTTTCATGCCAGTCAGGTGGGCTATAGTCCTGTTGTAAAGAGGAGCAATGTGCTTAATATTAGGAAAGTTGAGAAATTAATAAAGCTGATGGGATCCTCTTCTTTTTAATAGAGGCCATCACACTGCTTTTCTCACGCAATTGCATAGCCTATAGAAATGTTGCGCAACATGAGCTCATTGGCTCTCATGAAGTGTTTGATTAGATTTTCGATTACATTTGCATTAATTTCAGAGTAATTAGAGGGACAATAGAGTGCTGAGTACCAGGCAGTTATCAAGTTTGGTAGACTACTAATGACCATCAGCAGCATTAGAGCTTGGAGAAGCCTAATTACTGTTACTAAATGGTCACGTTGAATTTGACTGCCGTCGTGGCTCGTGACAGCCGGTGTGTCGGTAATACGGTCACCCTAACAGCCCTAGGCAGGGGTGGGTCTCCTCAAATAAACGGATGCCATCTTAGACAGGCTATCACTCACTCACGCACGGCACGCACACACCCACGTTTGAGCCTCTTACAGTGTGTGGTACAATTTCTCCCTTTTACTTCAGGCTTGCATGCCAATAAGCAGAATCATGAAAGTGGGAAGGTGGGCGTCTGAGCTGCTCTGCTACTCTGAAACCACATCCAGCAGACGTTTTTTTAATGACGAAGAGAGAAAAATTATTAAACACACTAATCAAAGCCACTCGCCACTAGCATCCCTATCACGTAACTAATTTCATCTCACAACCCACAAAGCAATTAATTCCTGTCAATACAAACAAACATATTGTCTCTTTTCCCATCGGGAAGACGGAGTTCTAACAGATGGGAGAACAGGTGTAATTGGATGTGGAAAAAAGGGAACCTTGTGGTCTCTCGCTCAATTAGATCAAACAATCTTCTCCTCTCCATTTCCTCCTCAGACAACAGGCTCATTGTTCCCCCTCAGGTCTGTTATTATTGCTTTGATCACGTCGGCATCAATGATCGAGGCGACGTAGATGACAGGCTAATGATAACGCGCTGAAACCAGCCCTCCTTTGATAGGTTAAAAGCCCCTCTCCCTCTATACGTCTTGTCTGGACCAAATCAATTTAGCCGCACAAAGAGGAAAACAACGCCCCACTAAAAGGGTTTGAGTGCTTTGGTTCGCTGCCACTCAGCAGTGGCTTAGCCAGGCCTGCATGGGGATCAATGCCTCCTACAGTATGTCATTAAAGCCCATGTCTATAAAGGGAAACAGGTGAGGAGAGAAAATGTAGAACCACATACTAGGCTCCAGCTGACCATGGCCAGTCATTTATAGCCGTTGAGATCTCAATGCAAAGACATTTGCTGGGACTGCTGGGACTGCAGCTCCGCACTTGATGGAGCGTTCAATTTACATTTGAAACCAGGTGTGAAGCCGCAGTGTGCGCTGTGCCGCATTCTGTTAAATGCGTAAAAAGGGAAATGGGGGGGAACAGAATTTTTTAATTTTTTTATTTAACCTTTATTTAACTAGGTAAGTCAGTTAAGAACAAATTCAATGACGGCCTACCCCAGCCAAACCCTCCCCTAACCCGGACGACGCTGGGCCAATTGTGCGCCGCCCTATGGGACTCCCGATCACAGCCGGTTGTGATACAGCCCGGGATCGAACCAGGGTCTGTAATGACGCCTCTAGCACTGAGATGCAGTGCCTTAGACCGCAGCGCCACTCGGGAAGCCCCCAAAAGATGAGACAAAGAGTTTTTGTTTTTGTATTTATTATGGACCCCGTTTAACTCTTCCTGGGGTCCGGCAACATTAAGCCAGTTAAGAGAGAGAAAGTGGATGTAGCTTGGCGGGGTCTACAGGGAATCTCTCGCTGGCTGTTGACTGCAATTAAATGGTGCTAGCTGTTTGAAGACGTAATTTAAGAATAGCTCTCCTTCTCCCTTCCCTTCAGTTCTTTACTCCCCCAACCCCCAGTCCTGTCTGAATGAAAGGGTGCCATGAATCTTGATAAAGGAAAGACAGAAAAATATTCCCTTCCTCTCTCCCTTACCCAGCTCATGTACCACTCCCTCCCTCCCTCCCTCCCTCCCTCCCTCCCTCCCTCCCTCCCTCCCTCCCTCCCGAGAAGTACGGGTGATGGCAGATGGTTTGAGAAATGGCCCTCACAGATGGAGGTGGAAAACACCACAGAACTCAGCTTGTCTAATAAAGTATTACTAAGACAATATGCTTGTGAAATCATCATCTGTCATTTCATTTATTAATTAAGGGCAACAGCAAAAATAAACCACAACTCTTACCACGACTCTTACCACGACTCTTACCATGACTCTTGCCATTACTCTTACCATGATCGCTGAATCGAAACTAATCAATATACTGTATATACACTATATATACAAAAGTATGTGGACATCCCTTCAAATGAGTGGATTCGGCTATTTCAGCCACACCCGTTGCTGACAGGTGTACAAAATCGAGTACTCAGCCATGCATTTTCCATAGACAAATATTGGCAGTAGAACGGCCTTACTGAAGAGCTCAGTGACTTTCAAAGTCGCACCGTCATAGGATGCGACCTTTCCAACAAGTCAGTTCGTCAAATGTCTGCCCTCCTAGAGCTGCCCCTGTCAATTGTAAGTGCTGTTATTTTGAAGTGGAAAGGTCTAGGAGCAACAACGGCTGAACCGCGAGAACGGGACCACCGAAAGCTGAAGCATGTAGCGTGTAAAAATCATCTGTCCTCAGTTGCAACACTCACTACTGAGTTACAAACTGCCTCTGGAAGCAATGTCAGCACAAGAACTGGTTGTAGGTAGCTTTATGAAATGGGTTTCCATGGCCGAGCAGCCGCACACATGCCTAAGATCACCATGTGCAATGCCAAGCGTCGGCTGCAGTGGTGTAAAGCTTGCCGCCATTGGACTCTGGAGCAGTGGAAACGCGTTCTCTGGAGTGATGAATCACGCTTCCCCATCTGGCGGTCCGGCGGAGGAATCTGGGTTTGGCGGATGCCAGGAGAACGCAACCTGCCCCAATGCATAGTGCCAACTGTAAAATTTGGTGGAGGAGGAATAATGGTCTGGGGATATTTTTCATGGATTGGGCTAGGACCCTTAGTTCCAGTGAAGGGAAATCTTAATGCTATAGCATACAATGACATTCTAGACGATTCTGTGCTTCCATGTTTGTGGCAACAGTTTGGGGAAGGCCCTTTCCTGTTTCAGCATGACAATGCCCCTTTGCACAAAGCGAGGTCCATACAGAAATGGTTTGACGAGATCAGTGTGGAAGAACTTGACTGGCCTGCACAGACCTCAACACCATCGAACAGCTTTGGGATGAATTTGAACACCGACTGCGAGCCAGGTCATCAGTGCCCGACCTCACTAATGCTCTTGTGGCTGAATGGAAGCAAGTCCCTGCAGCAATGTTCCAACATCTAGTGGAAAGCCTTTCCAGAAGAGTGGAGGCTGTTATAGCAGCAAAGTGGGGACAAAATCCATATTAATGCTTTTGGAATGAGATGTGATTTTGGAATGAGATGTTTGACAAGCAGTTGTCCACATACTTTTGGTCATGTAGTGTATATATATTTTATTTCATGACTGCTACAAAATAACATGATCCAATGGGTAGGGCTTAGTATTACACAGAGAGCTATTACATACAGGCAAAATTTCCCGTAACATGTACTCTTCAGCTCTCACAAATCAATACGTGTCAACGCATCATCTGATGATGGATCTGACAAACACACACACACACAAGAGGAAGGAGGGATCTGACAAACACACACACACACAAGAGGAAGGAGGGATCTGACAAACACACACACACACAAGAGGAAGGAGGGATCTGACAAACACACACACACACAAGAGGAAGGAGGGATCTGACAAACACACACACACACAAGAGGAAGGATGGGGCAAATAAGGAGAGAAGAGGGGAGGAGAGCAGTTGTAAGTGCTAGGTTGTGCTTATACGTCAAGGCAGATTTTCAAGACACTTGTGATACATTTCCCTTTAGAGTATAAAACAGGAACACCCACCTTGTCCTGTACATTCTATATTCCTCCTCTGATCTAAGGTGTTCTGTCACCTGTCAACTTATTGAGTTTTCTTTTTTTTGGTCAAGGCTACTCATCAATAGCAAATATACAGAATAAATACATGTAAAGCACAGGGTGTCACAATCAGGATGTCATGTTCCATTCCTGTTCTTTTTGCTGGGTTTTAGCAGGCTCTCAGCTTTTCTACCCACACTCCTCAATGATTGCAAGCTACTCATGAACCTCAATTAAAAAAGAGACTTAGTGGAGTTTTAAAAGTTCTGAAAGAAGAAAAACAGAGCCATCCATTTTGTTACACCACCAGCAGCCTTCTTCAAGCTCACTCCATTGTCATCAGACATAGAGAGGAAAATCTCTCTGGTGTTGTTGGTCTCCTGGACAGAAGTAGGAGGAGAGAGAGGAGTGGAAAGTAATCTGTGATTGGGCAGCTGGTGTCAGGGGGCATGTCCCATTGAGGATCTGGACACACCCTCTCCATAGTCCCTGGGGTCCTGAGGGTCTTGTCTCGGCTCTGGGAGTCTGAAGGAACGAGACACACAAGAAGATCTGGTGTGAGGAACATCTTTCTTTCTTTCTTTCTTTCTTTCTTTCTTGTGGCAGAGATAGTCTCTCACTATCTCTGCCACACACACACACAAACACATACACACACATGTTTGTTTTACTATCCTTGTGGGGACCAAACAATTGACTCCCATTCAATTGACTCCCATTCAAAATCCAATTTTCCCTAACCCTAACCTTAACCCCAAACCCTAACCCTAACCCTAACTCTAAATCTAACCCTAACCCTAACAATAACCCTAACCCTAAACCCTAACCCCTAAGGCTAAAGAAGCATTTTTACTTGTGATGACCAGCGAAATGTCCCCACTTGTCCAAATGTTTCTTGTTTCACTATCCTTGTGAGGACTTTAGATACCCACAAGGATAGTGAAACCAAAAACACACACATGTGCGTGCGCACACACAAACATTACAGTACATGTCACAAAAGTCTTAGCTTGTATCATTTTGAGATTTTAAGTAGAAATACTTTATTCTACTTAGTGGCTGTCGAGTGACGCAGATAAAGTGATTGCCAAATTGGTTGAGCCTGTAGCAATCAGAGACAGTGTGATAGATTCCATTCCACTGGGGACAGGCTGCACTAATCATATCCCCTAATTGGACAACCTCCTGAGGGTGACAGAACGACAGAACTGCCCTCCTCCCAGAGAGAGAAGGGAAGGCAGAGGAAACAGACAGACTTCTCCTCCCTCCTCCTCCTCTCATTCCTCCTCTTTCCTCTCCCTTTCCTCCCAGAGAGAGAGACGTCTCCTCATCATTTCTTTCTCCTCATGTCTGCATACTCATCCTTCTCTTTTCCCCTCTATCCTCCATATCCTTCCCTATCTTCCTTCTTCCCCACTTCCTACTCTTTCTCCTCAAACTCCTCACTCTGCTAACTAAACTTTCTCAGTACCTCTTACCATTCTTCCCTCTCCCCCTCTCTCTACTCACCCCCTGATCCCATCCCAAAGACCACATCTCTGCTGGATCTCACTCTGTCTGAATCCCAACATCCCTCTCCTGCCTCTAGGATCTCGACAGAGGCCACTACTCTGTTCTCTCCTGCTTTAACAACCCCAACAGCCCATATCTTTGGCCTTTCTCCCTCTCCTCCTCCCTCTCTTGCTCCCCCCCCAGACTGTTGTGTGGTATCAGGCAGCAGAGAATCACATCCATTAACCGCAAGCAGGCAGGCAGCTATCAGGCCACCTCAAAGAGCAGACACACACACCTGCAAGCATCTAATCCACCAACCCACCAAAGTATACTTCTCTTCAACCTAATTTGTGAATGTCCATCATCCATTTTGTACGTAATTCATACACTGTGTTAGAAATGTGCAATTTGTTGTGGCTAACGTTAGCTTGATGACTAACATTAGCTAGACTAGGGGTTAAAGTTAGGGTTAAGTTAAATGTTAGGGTTAGGAGGAAGTGTTAGGGCTTATGGTTAGCTAACATGCTAAGTAGTTGCAAAGTAACTAATTAGCCAAAATGCTAAAGTTGTCCATTATGTTACGTCTTTGAGGCCAGAATGTTCTCTTTTTATTTTTCTTCAACAAAGTCAGTGTGAAAGTATACACCTTTGCACCTCTGATGGCTGTTATACCCTAAACACCCTTCTCAGAGAGGGAGTGAAAGAGAGAGAGAGAGAGAGAGAGAGAGAGAGAGAGAGAGAGAGAGAGAGAGAGAGAGAGAGAGAGAGAGAGAGAGAGAGAGAGAGAGAGAGAGAGAGAGAGAGAGAGAGAGAGAGAGAGAGAGAGAGAGAGAGAGAGAGAGAGAGAGAGAGAGAGAGAGAGAGAGAGTTTTGTGAAGACAGACACACTGACACTGTTCCCCCATGCCTGACATGAGGGGGAGAAGCTGTGTTTTGGGAAAAACTCAGAAAGTCTTATTTGTGTAAGGCAATTTCATCTTTCATCTCCAGTCAACCAAAAAGTCTCCCTGCTGTTTGGTATGAAAATGTAATTATACATATATTCACATGGCTCCCCTACGGTGGGAAATGAACTATTTAAATTGCAATAGTCCTGGCTCAGCCCTTGGACATAATAACTTATTTATTTCACCCGCAGGAGACAGGCCAGCACATCTAGAGAGAGAGCAGGGATAGCGTTAACACCAAACAAATGCCAGGATGATGGGAGAAATATTCCCTTCAAGGTTAGAATCCCTCTCTCTGCTTTTCCCTCTCTCTCTTTCTGTAAACGCTCACGAGCACAAGTTTGTACACACCTCCCCTCCATCGCCTCTCTTTCTCTCTCTCTTTCCCTTCACCACCACCTTCCTCTACCTCCGCTCTGCCCTGGTTAGACCAGTGGGGTTGTGGAGAAGTGCTGTCTTACTGAGGACTAATGTAGTCCATACATTATTGACTAGCACCAATACGTTTCTCCTCCCTTTGCCTGTGATCGTGGCCCGTGGACAGGGGGCATGTTGAGCTGAAAAGCCCACCGCAGGGTTCACTGTCTAGGGTCGGGAGAGTTCTGAGAAACCTGGGTGATGGATGGATAGATGAGGTCTCAGTGGATGGGATCAGATGTGTATGTGTGCGAGATAAAAGTGTATGTGTGAGAAAAAGAGCGTGCTCTGGGGGGAAAAGGTGCTGAAAGTTTAGAAAAAGTCTTAATAATATCCACTGACTGGGTAAATTGGAAATGTCTCCACAGTCCCCCTTAAAACGAACCTATTGCTCATTGAGGGAAACGTTGTTCCCCTTGAGGAACAGGTGGTGGGATCAAGCTTTGTTCTTTCTTACTTTTTTTGGCCTCATGGCTGAGGCCTAAAGAGACAGACAGAGAGGGGAGGAGAGAGGGAGAGGGGGAGGAGAGAGGGAGAGGGGGAGGAGAGAGGGAGAGGGGGAGCGTAAATGCGTAAATGCGCCCATCACGCTCCAGCCTCGCCACGTCAATCTAACCTTAATGCTCCATGGGGGGGGGGGGGGGGGGGCAGGGGGACGTGGGGGTTGAGGTCCCTACTGATTTGGCAGTACTTTAGTGCTGAAGGCGACGGGGGGAAAGCGGGAGGAATGGAGAGGAGAGGCAGACGAGGAGGGGACAGGGAAGGTCTTTCCTGGTTAAGCATAGAGGTTGTTGGAGGGAACACTATACCAGAGCACCAGAGTAGATAACTCATTTTTATTTATTTTACCTTTATTTAACTAGGCAAGTCAGTTAAGACAAATTCTTATTTACAATGACGGCCTAGGAACAGTGGGTTAACTGCCTTGTATCCTCCATTTGCATTTCCAAACAGCGGTGGCAATGCCTGGACCTACTACTCAATCACATCAGCTAGGGGAAGAGAGGCCCATTTCTCAAGGCCCCTGGGGGCCTACGAGGGAAGGGGGCGGTAAAGAGAGAGGAACCTTAATGGTTATCGATAGGGCCTCCAAGACAGCCTCTTACCCTGGCTCTCCAGTAAGCACTGCACTCTGCCGCTACTTAATGAAGTAAAACTTGAATCTTCTCCTTGATGATTTAACATCGCACACAGACACGGACTGATCGAGAAGTGGCGGGGGAGTGATAGAGGGGGAGTGATAGAGGGGGAGCGATAGAGGGGGAGACAGGATGAGAGGGAGTGTGAGTGATGACGATTGAGTTGAGGGTTATTAGCAAGAGAACGAGAGAAGAAAGAGAGCGAAAGAGAGTGAGCGAGAGAACAAAAGAGTAAGTGAGAAGAGAGAGTTAGTCCAGATGGCGGTCCATTGTGGAAAACGGAACCAGGGGTATGATGGGTAATTTGACATAGAAGAGCGAACACTCCACTGGGTCTAATTGGCCATTGTCCTGCGAGGCATTGCACCCCTTGCCTCCTCTCTCTCTCTCTTCCTCTCTCTGTCTCTCTCATCCTCTTCCTTTAGCTCTCTTCCTCTCTCTATCTTTCCCTCTCTCCCTTTACCTCTCTACAGTGGGGAGAACAAGTATTTGATACACTGCCGATTTTGCAGGTTTTCCCACTTACAAAGCATGTAGAAGTCTGTAATTTTTATCATAGGTACTCAACTGTGAGTGACGGAATCAAAAACAAAAATTAAGAAAATCACATTGTATTTTGATTTTTAAGTAATTAATTTGCATTTTATTGCATGACATAAGTATTTGATACATCAGAAAAGCAGAACTTAATATTTGGTACAGAAACCTTTGTTTGCAATTACAGAGATCATACGTTTCCTGTAGTTCTTGACCAGGTTTGCACACACTGCAGCAGGGATTTTGGCCCACTCCTCCATACAGATCCTTCAGGTTTCGGGGCTGTCGCTGGGCAATACGGACTTTCAGCTCCCTCCAACGATTTTCTATTGGGTTCAGGTCTGGGGACTGGCTAGGCCATTCCAGGACCTTGAGATGCTTCTTATGGAGCCACTCCTTAGTTGCCCTGGCTGTGTGTTTCGGGTCGTTGTCATGCTGGAAGACCCAGCCACGACCCATCTTCAATGCTCTTACTGAGGGAAGGAGGTTGTTGGCCAAGATCTCGCGATACATGGCCCCATCCATCCTCCCCTCAATACGGTGCAGTCGTCCTGTCCCCTTTGCAGAAAAGCATCCCCAAAGAATGATGTTTCCACCTCCATGCTTCACGGTTGGGATGGTGTTCTTGGGGTTGTACTCATCCTTCTTCTTCCTCCAAACACGGCGTGTGGAGTTTAGACCAAAAAGCTCTATTTTTGTTTCATCAGACCACATGACCTTCTCCCATTCCTCCTATGGATCATCCAGATGGTCATTGGCAAACTTCAGACGGACATGCGCTGGCTTGAGCAGGGGGACCTTGCGTGCGCTGCAGGATTTTAATCCATGACGGCGTAGTGTGTTACTAAGACTTCTTTGAGACTGTGGTCCCAGCTCTCTTCAGGTCATTGACCAGGTCCTGCCGTGTAGTTCTGGGCTGATCCCTCACCTTCCTCATGATCATTGATGCCCCACGAGGTGAGATCTTGCATGGTGCCCCAGACCGAGGGAGATTGACCGTCATCTTGAACTTCTTCCATTTTCTAATAATTGCGCCAACAGTTGTTGCCTTCTCACCAAGCTGCTTGCCTATTGTCCTGTAGCCCATCCCAGCCTTGTGCAGGTCTACAATTGTATCCCTGATGTCCTTAAACAGCTCTCTGGTCTTGGCCATTGTGGAGAGGTTGGAGTCTGTTTGATTGAGTGTGTGGACAGGTGTCTTTTATACAGGTAACGAGTTCAAACAGGTGCAGTTAATACAGGTAATGAGTGGAGAACAGGAGGGCTTCTTAAAGAAAAACTAACAGGTCTGTGAGAGCCGGAATTCTTACTGGTTGGTAGGTGATCAAATACTTATGTCATGCAATAAAATGCTAATTAATTATTTAAAAATCATACAATGTGATTTTCTGGATTTTTGTTTTAGATTCCGTCTCTCACAGTTGAAGTGTACCTATGATAAAAATTACAGACCTCTACATGCTTTGTAAGTAGGAAAACCTGCAAAATCGGCAGTGTATCAAATACTTGTTCTCCCCACTGTACATCGTCTCTCCGTCTCTCTGTCCGCCTCACTCTCTCACCACCCCCCCTCTCTCTATCGCCATCTCCCTCTCTCCATCCCACTCTCTCTGTCTCATGTCAGTAGATCGTTCCTTCTCCCCTTTATCTGACATCTGCTCTGTGTGAAATGTGTAATTTAGAAATGGCCCCTGCTCATTCACCTGTCCCTGGGAGACCCTGTGCCACTTTGTACTGCAATCATCCTGCCACAGAGAATCTGAGCTGGGGATGGAGTATAAATGCAGAGTGGAAGGAGGGTTTGGAGGGAGGGTAGGGAATGAGGGAACGAGTGAGATGGAAAGGCAGAGAGAAAGAGAAAGACATACTGTGTCAGTGCTTCACATGAAGCCCGAGGAGGAAATGTATTCTCTGTCAGAGTGATTCAGAGGAAGCAGGAGGAACTGCTATTATGTAAATTGGAGATTGTGTATGTGTGTGGGTCAACGCCTAGCATTTCATAGGTTGAAAGGGAAGGGATGATTTTGTAAATGTATGCTTTCACCACAGCGTCTCTAGATAAGAGCTGTCAATAGCTATTCAGTATGCTGGATGAGTAGATATTCTTTCTATAAACAGCTGTTATTGATTTTGGAGTGTCTATTATAAACTGTAGCGGCTTGGTGATGCAACCTACCCCGACCTGAGAGGAAGTGAATACCTTCACGCACATCCACCCACTCATCCTCTCACTCCTCTTCACTTCACACCAGCCCACACATAAGCACGCAAGTACGCACGCACGCTAAAATAGAGACAACAGACGGGCTAATAAAGCTGTGAAACAAAGCCGTAGAGGGAAAAAATGACAAGAGTAGAGGGACTATTTTTCCATGAGAAAAGAGATATCATCGCAAAACCATTCAGAGCGTTGCGTGACATAATTCCCAGAACATTCTTGAAAACAATTCCTTTGATAGAGCTACCTCAAGCCTAAGTTGCAGTAGAGAGAAAGAAAAAACACAAAAGCTGTCTAGCCACCAATCATGTCCTGAGTCTACAGGGAAGTCTGTCATGTGATGCACACGCATGCCATTCTATTTACTAGCCATTCTGTAATCTCAGCCCACAGCCAGATAGATGCTGCATCCCCTCTCATCCGTATCAATACATACATACAGTATATACATATATTTCATAATATACATTTTTACATAAAGGCATGTATGAAGATGAGCTGGAATCAGGGCGGCTGGAGGCTGTGGATCAGTAAGCTAATGAGATGGATTAATATCCTACTGTACTGAGAAGCATTTTTCTCACATCAATCACATGCAATGTAAACTAAAGGTCATATAATATACTCCTCTGACTGTAGCATCACACATCTCCCATTGGTGTACACTATCGCTGTACTCTTGACAGTACAGTATGTACTGTATGTATATATATATATAAAATGCTTCTCAGTACAGTAGGATATTAATCCATCTCATTAGCTTACTGATCCACAGCCTCCAGCCGCCCTGATTCCAGCTCATCTTCATACATGCCTTTATGTAAAAATGTATATTATGAAATTCACTCGCCAGAAGACATCCATGCAATCCACTCACCATCTGAAGTGTAGCATACATTAGACTGAAAATGCCTCTGTGTGCTACTGGCTCTGAACAATAACTCTGGAACACACAAGGTCATTGATGTGGAATTAAAACAAGCGTTGGTGATATTCATCCAATCTGAATAATCATTGAGGTTATGTGTGTTAGTAGCAGTGTTGAAGCCAGTATGAAAACTGTTATCCACCGAGAGGCAATTTCCTGTGCGTGTCCGACAACCTACGCACCTGCCTTAATCGTTTACAGGAATGAACAAAGAGCCATTCTGATAAGAGCATTAACTATTGTAAAGAGTCAATCTGACACAGGCTCATTTTGTGCTTTTACAATCACTGTTGCCACAGGGAAAATTTAGGAATTAGCCTAATTGAGGGGAGTTGCATTGAGCAACGTCGTCTCCGCCTCCTGTGTAGGCCGCAGAAATAAAATCTCTCATTAATTAGTAGTGTGAAATTACATTTGGCGGCTCTGCGCTCCGGGGAGGGCTGTTAGTGTAGCACGGCGTCACATGGCTGATAATTCCCCCATAAAGCCAATTTTCACAGAGATGTAAATAGATTGATAAACAGTTGGAGTGCATTTAGCACATCCTGGATCAGCCTGCGCCTGCCTCCTATACCTCCTTCAGAGTCGTTAAAGTCATAATAGTTCACCTTAATTCATTTCTTAAAGAGAGGAGGAGAGAGAAGAAGAAAGTTAAAGGTGGAGGACCAGGTATAGAAAGAGGAGAAGGAGGAGGAGAGAGAAGAAGAAAGTTAAAAGTAGAGGACCAGGTATAGAAAGAGGAGAAGGAGGAGGAGAGAGAAGAAGAAAGTTAAAAGTGGAGGACCAGGTATAGAAAGAGGAGAAGGAGGAGGAGAGAGAAGAAGAAAGTTAAAAGTGGAGGACCAGGTATAGAAAGAGGAGAAGGAGGAAGGAGAGAGAAAGAGAGAGAAAGAGAGAGAGAGAGAGAGAGAGAGAGAGAGAGAGAGAGAGAGAGAGAGAGAGAGAGAGAGAGAGAGAGTTTTTGTTTAGTTTATTAATTCAACCATTTAAAAAAAACAAGTACACATCAAACTTGAAAAGCCATACATGCACGTAAGTAAAATCATGGAGGATAACACATTATAAAGTCTGGGAAGAGACAAGATGGCTAGGCAAGATCCAACACGGTTGCACACAGTATGACGAGATAATACAACATAAAAACAAAGATGAACATCTATCTCATCCTTGCAGTTTCATCGTAAGGTACATTCAAATGGGCACAGAACACATCAAACTGTTTTTAACTGTATTTTTAAAGCTGACCAGAGAGGACGTCGTTTTTATGGGCAGAGGTAACACGTTCCACTCTGAGGCTCCAGTATACCAGGATGTACAGTTGAAGTCGGAGGTTTACATACACCTTAGCCAAATACATCTAAACACAGTTTTTCACAATTCCTGACATTAAAACCTAGTAAGAATTCCCTGTCTTAGGTCAGTTAGGATCACCACTTTATGTTAAGAATGTGAAATGTCAGAATAATAGTAGAGAGAATTATTTATTTCAGCTATTATTTCTTTCATCACATTCCCATTGGGTCAGAAGTTTACATACACTCAATTAGTATTTTGTAGCATTGCCTTTAAATTGTTTAACTTGGGTCAAACGTTTCAGGTAGCCTTCCATAAGCATCCCACAATAAGTTAGGTGAATTTAGGCCCATTCCTCCTGACAGAACTGGTGTAACTGAGACAGGTTTCTAGGCCTCCTTGCTCGCACACGCTTTTTCAGTTCTGCCCACAAATGTTCTTTAGGATTGAGGTCAGGGCTTTGTGATGGCCACTCCAATACCTTGACTTTGTTGACCTTAAGCCATTTTGCCACAACTTTGGAAGAATACTGGGATCATTGTCCATTTGGAAGACCTATTTGCGACCAAGCTTTAACTTCCTGACTGATGTCTTGAGATGTTGCTTCAATATATCCACATCATTTTCCTTCCTCATGATGCCATCTATTTTGTGAAGTGCACAAGTCCCTCCTGCAGCAAAGCACCCCCACAACATGATGCAGCCACGCTTCACGGTTGGGTTGGTGTTCTTCGGCTTGCAAGCCTCCCCCTTTTTCCTCCAAACATAACGATGGTCATTATGGCCAAAGTTCTATTTTTTCTCATCAGATCAGGGGACATTTTTTCAAAAAGTACTATCTTTGTCCTCACGTGTAGTTGCAAACTGTAGTCTGGCTTTTTTATGGCGGTTTTGGAGCAGTGGCTTCTTCCTTGCTGAGCGGCCTTTCAGGTTATGTCGATATAGGACTAGTTTTACTGTGGATATAGATACTTTTGTACCTGTTTCCTCCAGCATCTTCACAAGGTCCTTTGCTGTTGTTCTGGGACTGATTTGCACTTTTCGCACCAAAGTACATTCTTCTCTTGGAGACAGAATGCGTCTCCTTCCTGAGCGGTATGGCGGCTGCGTGGTCCCATGGTGTTTATACTTGCGTACTATTGTTTGTACAGATGAACGTGGTACCTTCAGGTATTTGGAAATTCCTCCCAAGGATGAACCAGACTTGTGGAGGCCTACAATTTATTATTTATCTTTGCTGATTTCCTTTGATTTTCCCATGATGTCGAGCAAAGAGGCACTGAGTTTGAAGGTAGGCCTTGAAATACATCCACAGGTACACCTCCAAATGACTCAAATGATGTAAATTATCCTATCAGAAGCCATGACATAATTTTCTGGAATTTTCCAAGCTGTTTAAAGGTACAGTCAACTTAGTGTATGTAAACTTCTGACCCACTGGAATTGTGATATAGTGAATTATAAGTGAAATAATCTGTCTGTAAACAAATGTTGGAATAATTACTTGTGTCATGCACAATGTAGATGTCCTAGCCGACTTGCCAAAACTATAGTTTGTTAACATGAAATCTGTGGAGTGGTTGAAAAATGTGTTTTAATGGCTTCAACCTAAATGTATGTAAACTTCCGTCTTCACCTGTACCTTTCACAGCATTACTCCTGAACCTGTATAAGCACACATTAGCAACACCTGATCTGGTGCTGTGATTGTGTGCATCCCTAACATGGGGAAAGTAATCAGTCAGATATCTGGGCGCAGAATCATAAATACCCCTGTAAACCAAACCCAGTCTAATCTGGGACACCCTAACCTCAACAGACAACCAGTTGAGTCCCTGAAAGCATCTCCTACCTATGTGAGTATGTGGACTCACCTTCAATACTACTGTGATCAGTTTATTCTGGGCTATCAGGTGCATCCCCTTCAGAAGCTTAGATAAGCCCCCAAACCAGGAAGTACTAGCGTAGTCAAAATGGCATTGAATGAGGGGAGTGGCTAGAACTCTCATGGAGTCCTTATCAAGCAGCTTGGTCCAGGCATTAACCTTTCCCACTTTAGTGGCCATTCTCACACCTCCCAAGCTTCCATCAAGGATGCATCCCAGGTAGCTAACATAGGTTTTACTAGTCAGGACCTCACCCCCTAACTCCACTCTGATTTCAGAGGACCTACTCAATTTAGGCCTGGACCCAAAAAGAGTTGGCTCAGTTTTACTTAAGTGCAGAGATAGCTTATTATCTCCAAGCCATTTGCTAATGTTAGTAAGCTCTGTGCAAAGTATGCTCTTCAACAAAGTTTAACTTTTATGAGACTCCAGAAGTGTAGAGTCATTCGCATAAAGGAAAATACGGCAAGAATAAGCATCTTTCATATCGTTTATATACAGTAAAAACAGTAGAGGCCCAAGTACAAACAGTAGAGGCCCATGCACGCTCCCCTGCGGATTGCCACAACTCATTAGTTTTGCCAGGGCCTCTCCCCTGCGGAATGCCACAACTCATTAGTTTTGCCTGAGACAGTGAACCATTAACCTCTACCACTTGCTCCCTACCCGACAACTAGGACTTTACCCAGCCTAGAGGGATACTGCTTAACCCCAGTACCTTCAGTTTGGAAATTAGTAGACAGTGCTTAACTGTCTCAAAGGCCTTCTGTAGGTCAAGCAGTACCATTCCACAGAGTTTTCCCTCATCAATCTCTTTCCTGATGAAGTCAGTCAAGTAAAGTAGACATGAATCAGTGGAGTAGGTTTTTCTAAATCCCGACTGAAAATCATACATTAGACTTTGTTTGACATATTCCTACATTTGCTCATGTACAACTCTCTCCAGGATCTTTGATGTTATACTGAGGGTCAGCCTCTATTCCCTAATTATATAGAGGTATAATTTTAGTGTGTTTCATGTCCCTGGCAAAGATGCCTTGTTCAAAAGAGAGATTAACGATATGCATAATACGAGGGGCAATTTTCTCAGCAGAATCTCTAAGAAACCTTGCAGGAATATTATCCAGGCCTGTGGGTTTGGAGCATTTAAGCTCTGATAGCATACTGGCTACTTGGGCTGTTGCTACCTTTGCAAAAGAAAAATAGTTTAGCTGAACCCCTAACTCGGCATAATACTTCTTGACTTGGTTGTTTCCATACAAACCAGAATTGGTGGGCAGCTTGTTAACCAGCTTGCTGGCAACTGAAATAAAGGATGATAAAGAATTCATTGGCAACCTCTGCTTTTTCATATTTTTTCATATCTCCCCCCTGATGTTCAGTTCAATACTGTTTAGTTTGTTTTTGGTAATACTACTATAGTTCCTTACATTATTTCCAAAGCTTTTGAGGGTCATTTTTGTTCTCAATGATTTTATCAGCAAAAGTAACCCCTTTTAGATTCATCCATCCTGCTCTGTGCTTTATTTCTGTTACATTTATATAGGATCAAATCAGGCTACTCTTGAGAGTTATTACATTTCTTAAAGGCCTTATTCCTTGCTTAAACATATTCTAGAATCTCATGATTAAACCAAGGGCTAGATCTCTGCTTTACTCTGAAACATCTAATGGGAGCCATCACATTCACCACACCAAGGAATCTACATTTAAAGGCTTCCCAGACACTGTCTTCCCCTACACTATCCAGCACAGGTGACCAGCCAATTTGACCCACTTGCGCCCTAAACATTTCAACACAGTATTTTTTGAGTCCTCTGATTCAAACAGTTTTGTGACACTTAAATATATATTTAAAAACCTTCCAATTATCAGTGATTCCATAGACTATTACTCCACTCTGTGATATTTTAGATTTGCACTGTTTCACATACCCTGGTGGGTGCAGCACACCAACAGCGAAAGTACGTTCCATTGACCCCATGCCCAAAGCTAGGATCGCTGTATTGTAGAGGAATCCACTGCGTGCATTCCAAACATACCAGAGCTTTGCTGTTACTCTTAACCCAATGTTCGCAGGAGATGCATGGGTGCATAGGCCGTTTGATGGTGTTTGTGATAAACTGAGGTCCAGGGCATTGATGGATATCACCTGATAGGAGAAGGATAAGATCTCCACCTTTAATTAGAGATTTCAGACTGGCCTTGGATGATCGTTTTGGTTTGTGCCGAGATGTAATGAAAGTTTGGTATATAACATCGCTTCCAAAGAGAGCGAGAGAGAGAACAGTCATCTCTATTGGAAGCGATGGATGAGGCCTAAAAGGCAGATGAGATTTGTTTCATTCTCCACCATAGTTCTATTTGGAGCCAGATGGAGAAATGGAGCATATCAGTGCCTCCAGTAATGCTGTAGTATAATGTAGGACAATGTGCTGGTATCCCCTCAGCAAACAGCCTGCAGAACACACCAGAAGTGAAAGAAGGACCCATAACAACCAAGGTCTTGGTGCTAAAGCCCTCTCTGTTCACGATGCACTAAAAAGACTTTCCCCAGAGTGCTGCAATGCCATTTGGTCCTGGGTTTCATTGGGACTGCATATGAGAGCAAGGCCTGGAGCGGTATGGTAGTGTACCACTAACTAGCTTTCAGACGATGACAATATAGGCTATGTCCCAAATAGCAGCCTATTCCTTATATAGTGGTGCACTATGTAGGGAATAGGGTGACATTTGGCGTGTAGTTGGTGACTATAGAGTGTAGAGTCCCACCACATGTCAGGGGGTAACAGAGCAGAGGCTCTAATCAGCTTGGACAAGCCGCTCTTATGGAACAGCTGAGCGGTCACACTGAGGTCACACTAGGTTCCGGAACATTGGGGAAATGATAAGCTCTAGCATGTGGTTGAATGGAGAAAAAGTCCTTTGGAGTGATGAGGGGGTGGTAGAGTGTAACCATAGAATTTGATCACAACCTTAAGCATTGAATTTTTTTTTGTGTGGGCCACACTTCTGAAATGGGTAGCAAAAAGTGTTATCCCAATCAGGAAGTAAAATAAGGTATTTTGATATTTCTGCGGTATTCTCTGACATTTCTATCGAGGAGAGCAGAGTTTGGAGGAACCTTTGTCATTTCTCTCCAGACTTTAAACACAGTTTATTTTCCTCCTCTCAGTTCAAAAGCTTCTTTCTTCACCACTGCTCTGAATATATCTTAAACTTCCCTCTGAAAAGTTGGAGAGTCAAGGCCAGCAGAGAGAAAAACACTTTAGAGGGAGATAAACTTGTATCTATCCCTCTATTGAACAACACCTCCATTGTGCTGAGAAACCATATCAATAGCTGACAGGGGATAAACAACAGTGAAACCCTCCCCTATCCCCACACCCCTCCCTCCTTCCTCCCGGAGCCATCAATCCTGCTCTACTAGAAGGGGGCTCTGTTAGAGGTGGACTTCCCCTAGTCTCATTTGCATATCTGTCCCATGTGATGTATGTGATGTGATGTATGGACGTCGTTCAAGGCTGGGCCATTATTAAGAGTGACTGGTCACAGCACCCACGCTCTCACGCTCACACGCTCACACACTTGGCGGACTCCCTAATTTCCCTTCCTTAACGGTGGACTACTGTCGCCGCCACCATGGGAAAATCTCCCAGGTGCCAAGGCAAGCTATCCGTGAATGCTTCGGAATTCTGTTTTATGTGTGTGCTGTCTCTTGGAGCGACGTTATGGAAATCACTTTCTCTCTTTCTCTCCCTTCGTCAGAGAAGGAGAGATGGCAGAAGCACATATGGCAGCAGAGGAGAAGGAGAGGGAGAGATTAAAAGAGAGAGAAAAAGAGAGAGAGTGTGGCAGAGAAGAGACAGCCTGGCTATTAGGCTAAGCCTTCTGTCATGTGAACGCTCCCCCATCCAAGTCCTGTCATCCACACGTACATAGACCAAGTCTGAAGGACACATGGCAAGCCTATAGCATCTTCTCTGACTGCTGCCTGCCTGCCTGCCTGCCTGCCTGCGTGTTGCTGTCACGACTCTTTTCTTCTGATAAAAGTCCCTCAGTTCCACATGTCCTCTCATAAATACCAACACAGAATTAGAACATTTCCCTAGAATACTTACCACTGGGGATATCAATCATAATAACATAACGTGTTTGAGCATACAATCCTGCCCTCACGATGAACAAGATAGAACTGAGTGAATAGAAGTGAATACAATACAATACAATACAATACAATACAATACAATAGGGCTGTGTTGACAGGTCCCTGTGGCTGTGTTCCTGTAGTAGCAGCAGTACACTAGACAATGAGCTGGGACAAGATCAGAAATCAGGATCAGGTAGAGACACTTTCACTGGGTCCTGACAGCTCCACTGTGCTAGTTGGATGACTAATAAACTTTTATGGGTGCTAATGTATCTTGTAAAACATCTGTCATAAAAGCCTGCCAGCTCCTGGTGCTAATATTACCCCCATGATATTTTACCATAGCACAAGACAGAAGGCATTTTCAGTGTTTTGGGAAATCCAGCGGCCTGTCCATCCATGCCTGTTAGTTAAAACACAACCCTCCTCCCCAGATACACCCACATAAAAACACTTTCAGTGGAGGCTAGGAGGGAAACAACACTATACAAAGTCATTTAAATCAGGACCAAGCCCGCAGCAACCTCCAAACCTTCACATACATATAAAAAAAGAACCTCTTTCTCACCTACTACCACCAGAAAGATGAAGAAAAATGTCATTCAAACAAAGAAAAACTGATCAGCACCCTCCGATGCGAAAGAGAAAAAAACAAATAGTGAAAGAGAGAAAAGCTGTCTTGATGTGTGACCAGTGAGAGTAGGTGTGCTATGTGGTGTGCATACTAACACTCCTCTATAGCAGCGTAATTAAGAACTGGCTCCCTCCACACTCCTCCACTCCTCCCATCCTCTACATTCCACTCAAGGTTGCCTTCTCCTGCCGCTGCTGAAAACTGATACTGATGTGGGAGGAAACATAACGCCACGGCAACACGTAAATCGCCACAGTGACAGCACCTGTCGGGAGGCTGCTGAATTAAACATGGCCATGACAACCTTCATCCCTCTCTCTCTTCGCTCTCTCTCCGGCGGAGGGGTGGAGGCAGGAAAGGAGACATCTTCGGCCCTTCCACCGTGCTGAGCCTGGGGGCCGTGAACTGTGTGCTGTGATGTTACACGATTTGGCGGGCCCCTGCCTGCATGTAATAGTGTTAACAGTATATTGGTGGTGTAGTGGAACTGGGAGATGAGGCGGAGTGATGTGGGTCTGCTGCCATCGTGTTGACAGGTCATAGCGAGGGGAAGGATTCATCAGCCTTTGTTCAGCTCACTGCTATCACCCCGCCAAAATCTCCACTGAGCTGACACCAGACCTGGAACACTACCCCGGGGTGTCGGGCTGTGTGTATGTTTGTGTGTGAAAGAGAGAGAGGGGCACAGTGAGCATAGTCTTCATGTGGCTGAAGGAAGGAACATTTGACATCAGGCTCAGGAAATGTGTGTGTATTGTGTTTAGTACTTTTTTGCATGAATAATGCAATGAATAATGTATGTGTGTGTTCTGTAACTTCTAGCATGGCGTGTGTGTGTGTGGGGGGGATTACCCTTAACAGAGATACGGGGTGACAGTCTGCTTTGGGAAAGCCACTGGCACTCAAAGAGAGAGAGAGAGAGAGAGAGAGAGAGAGAGAGAGATTGTGCAACTTTGTTGTCTGTATCTGTTTCTATATGTGACAGAGGAGGAGGGAGTGTTCTCCTTCTGTTACTAAGTCACATCACCCAGTTATTCCAACTCTACACAACCCTCTGTCCCAGCAAACACTGAAGCAGGCATTCACTGTCTTTTCACAACCAATAGGCCTGCCTTGTGCAATACCCAAGATTCTACCAGCCGGGAGACTGCAAGACTAACTGGCATCTGCTAGTTGGAGTGGTTGCCATACATGGCCAGTGTTCAGTTAGCCATCAGAGCACATTACGAACCATTAAATGTTCTCCATTGCTCCTGCGTCAGCTCCCTACCGATGGCGACGCTGCCTGGTCTCGTCATGCTGTATCAGAATGCTTCCCTACAGACGATGACTAGTGTTTGATGGAGTCACGCTGTGGACACAGAATCCCATCACATCTGTGTCCTAATTATACACTGCTCCCACCTTCTCCTGCTGTCTACCACTCTCATATACAGTCTCTCTCTCTCTCTCATTCCCTCTCTCTCCCTCTTTCCCTTTCTCTCCGCCTCTCCCTCTTCCTCCTCAATAGCCCAGTCTTTCAAGCTAGTCCTGACAACGAGTGGCGTGATTACTTCCCAGGAAAGGAGAGTTGAGTTAAAGAAGAGTGCAGACCCTTTTAATGAGCAGGTGCACAAACAAACCATCAACGTTGTGATTAACAAGAAACCAAACAATTAAATATTATACTGTATTGAAGACACTCTGGAGTCCATGAAATCTAAATGATTGGTTTAAACATATTGGATTTTTGACAACTCTATACACGCAAATGACAAAACACATAAACAATACGGTAATATATTTTGAGTTGGATAGGGTCAAACAGTTGTACTGAGCTCATGAGGTATTCATAAACAGTACATGGACTTGGTAGGAAGTGTAATACTTGGTAACATATTGGAGACCACAAGCTTATCAGCAAGGGTATCACTGGAGGCAGATATAACTCAATGTGCAACACAGGAGAAGATAGCAAACTGTTTATACCCCAGTACATGGTGAAGTTGGCTGTCAGACTAACTTATTGTTGTTGTCTTGTGCACTGGAGCCCTATGAGATATGATTCACCAGGCTTGCTCCCATTTTTCTTACCCTGTCCTTCTGCATTACACGGATCCCAGAAAGCTTACTTTCCCCCCATTTTACCATCTCCCGTCTTTCCCTTCTCAATTCTGAGTTAAACATGATCTCTCCTTTCTTGAATACTTGAAGTGGTAATTATAATATATATTAATATTTTAAGTTACCCTCCTGATTCCCTTGTTAAATAGTTAAAGTGCATCCTCGTCTGGCTCCTTTCAATGTCAGCAAAAACTCTGAGGATAACTGCTTTCAAATGAATTAGTAGACAAACACATTGTTTAGATATACTGTCTAAGTCGGAAGTTTACATACGCTTAGGTTGAAGTCATTAAAACTCATTTTTCAACCACCTTTTTAAACAAACTATAGTTTTGGCAAGTCGGTTAGGACATCTACTTTGTGCAAGACACAAATAATTCTTCCAACAATTGTTTACAGTGGGTCAGAAGTTTACATACACTAAGTTGACTGTGCCTTTAAACAGCTTGGAAAATTCCAGAAAATTATGTAATGGCTTTAGAAGCTTCTGATAGGCTAATTGACATAGTTTGAGTCAACTGGAGGTGTACCTGTGGATGTATTTCAAGGCCTACCTTCAAACTCAGTGCCTCTTTGCTCGACATCATGGGAAAATCAAAGGAAATCAGCCAAGACCTCAGAAAAACTATTGTAGACCTCCACAAGTCTGGTTCATCCTTGGAAGCAATTTCCAAATGCCTGAAGGTACCACGTTCATCTGTACAAACAATAGAACGCAAGTATAAACACCATGGGACCACGCAGCCGTCATAGGAAGGAGAGGCGTTCTGTCTCCTAGAGATTCATGAACTTAGATGCGAAAAGTGCAAATCAATCCCAGAACAACAGCAAAGGACCTGGAGGAAACAGGTACAAAAGTATCTATATCCACAGTAAAACAAGTCCTATATCGACATAACCATCCCAACCGTGAACCATGTTGTGGGGGTGCTTTGCTGCAGGAGGGACTGGTGCACTTCACAAAATAGATGGCATCATGAGAAAGGAAAATCATGTGGATATATTGAAGCAACATCTCAAGACATCAGTCAGGAAGTTAAAGCTTGGTCGCAAATAGGTCTTCCAAATGGACAATGACCCCAAGTATTCTTCCAAAGTTGTGGCAAAATGGCTTAAGGACAACAAAGTCAAGGTATTGGAGTGGCCATCACAAAGCCCTGACCTCAATACTAAAGAACATTTGTGGGCAGAACTGAAAAAGTGTGTGCGAGCAAGGAGGCCTAGAAACCTGACTCAGTTACACCAGTTCTGTCAGGAGGAATGGGCCAAAATTCACCCAACTTATTGTGGGAAGCTTGTGGAAAGCTACCCAAAAGGTTTGACCTAAGATAAACAATTTAAAGGCAATACTACCAAATACTAATTGAGTGGATGTAAACTTCTGACCCACTGGGAATGTGATGAATGAAATAAAAGCTGAAATAAATAATTCTCTCTACTATTATTCTGACATTTCAAATAAAGTGGTGATCCTAACTGACCTAAGACACAGAAATTTTACTAGGATTAAATGTCAGGAATTGTGAAAACTGAGTTTAAAAGTATTTGGCAAAGGTGTATGTAAACTTCTGACTTCAACTGTACTTAACTGATAAACCGACACACAAGCATCAACACACACAGAAATACTGTATACAATCCATTATTTATAGGCACTATATAGGCTTGAAACATTAAAGGGATACTTCTTGATTTTGGCAATGAAGCCCTTTAGCCCCAAGTCAGATGAACTTGTGGATACCATTTTTATGTCTCTGAGTGCAGTTTTAAAGGAAGTTGCTAACTTTAGCACAATTGCTGACTAGCGTTAGCGCATTAACTTGAAGTCTATGGGAACAGCTAGCATTGGCTTGCGAAACTACCTCTAACTTCGTTCATACTTGACGCAGAGAGATGAAAATGATATCCACGAGTTCACCTGACTCTGGGGAAGTAGATCAGAGTTTAATGTTTCAAGCCTATAGCACCTATACATAATGGAATTTCTACAGTATTTCTATGTGCGTTAGTGTGTGTGAGTCAGTTCGTCAGTTAAGTATATCTAGACATGTGTTTGCCTACTCATTCATTTGAAAGCAGTTATCGTCATGGTTTTCTGCTGACATTGAAAAAGAGCCAGAAGAGAATGAACTTGAACTATTTAATTGCCAAAAATCCCATTTCATTTTATTGAGCCAGGATAGTCCACTCAGTAACACTTGCCACTGTTTTCTTAGGAGTTCTGGGATCAAAGTGCTGGCAGTATACTAGTCCGAGATTGGTACTTTATACCTTCCTTCTTCTTACTGGGGATGATGGTCAACACAGAACACAGGACAACACACATGACCATAGACCAGTGTTTACTCCCTAGGTTTCAAAACTTAACTCTACAGGCTACATCTAGCTAAGGTTGTTTAAAGTCTACCTCTCTAAAACTCAACAAAATCAGAGTTATCAGGCAGCTCCTCCACAACCACATCCTTTATAAAACCAGACACTTTCAGTCACATCCTTTATAAAACCAGACACTTTCAGTCACATCCTTTATAAAACCAGACACTTTAAGTCACATCCTTTATAAAACCAGACACTTTCAGTCACATCCTTTATAAAACCAGACACGTTCAGTCACATCCTTTATAAAACCAGACACTTTCAATCACATCCTTTATAAAACCAGAAATGTTCAGTCACATCCTTTATAAAACCAGACACTTTCAATCACATCCTTTATAAAACCAGAAACGTTCAGTCACATCCTTTATAAAACCAGACACTTTCAATCAAATCCTTTATAAAACCAGAAACGTTCAGTCACATCCTTTATAAAACCAGACACTTTCAGTCACATCCTTTATAAAACCAGACACGTTCAGTCACATCCTTTATAAAACCAGACACTTTCAGTCACATCCTTTATAAAACCAGACACGTTCAGTCACATCCTTTATAAAACCAGACACGTTCAGTCACATCCTTTATAAAACCAGACACTTTCAGTCACATCCTTTATAAAACCAGACACTTTCAGTCACATCCTTTATAAAACCAGACACTTTCAGTCACATCCTTTATAAAACCAGACACTTTCAGTCACATCCTTTATAAAACCAGACACTTTCAGTCACATCCTTTATAAAACCAGACACTTTCAGTCACATCCTTTATAAAACCAGAAATGTTCAGTCACATCCTATATAAAACCAGACACTTTCAGTCACATCCTTTATAAAACCAGAAATGTTCAGTCACATCCTTTAGAAAACCAGACACTTTCAGTCACATCCTTTATAAAACCAGAAATGTTCAGTCACATCCTTTATGAAAATACATTATTGTTGATTGCACCATTTTCTTGATGTGCGAGAACAGATTCTGCCATTTCAGAAACTCTATTAATCTAAAAAGCTTTCATTTTCCAATCCACTTTAAACAGCACTACCCTTTCCATTTAGGTCCACATCTCTTCAGAATGGATGAAGAGGGGAACGAAATACAAAACCATAATGGACGAGTTGCTATGGCAACTCCCAATGATAAATTGCGATGGTTATCAGAAGCTTTGTTGTGGTAAAATTACCTTTTTTGTATTCCAGTTAAACCTGGGAAAAAGAAAAAAAACGACCATTCGTCATGTAGAGGAGCATGTGAAAGATCATGCACGGACGCACACGCACACGCACACACACACGCACGCACACACACACACACACACACACACACACACACACACACACACACACACACACACACACACACACACACACACACATACAAGTATAAGATTAGTGCTGCTGTGGCTGTCGATGTCATTCGATAGTGGACCTCAAAGTGAGCACCAGTGACATGAACCTAAAGAAGTTGTGTGTAGTACATTTGACTCTTTCAATTAATAATGAATATGTATTTGTGGTGTGACATTCAGTGGTGTGTGCGTGTATATTCATGCTTGCACAGAGAACGGTGTTATCTCAGTGTGTTAGTGCACACATGCCAGTGTGTGTGTGTGTGTGTGCGCGTGTGTGTGTAGCAGGATAGTGCAGAGGGTGACGTGTGGGATGAAGTGGAATGTGAGATCCACAGTCCGATTGGAGTGTGAATGTGAGAGGAAAGGAGTGTGATCCTCCATCATCATCCACAGCAGCCAGCTGGGCCTTGTTACTCATCCAGGAACACACACACACACACACACACACACACACACACACACTATATCCCCCACCCCGTCACAACACAAAACACACACACCAGCAGCAGTCACCCTGTTGGCTGATGTTTCCAACTATAGCCACTTAAATGATTAAGTGAGGGCATGTTGATTATACCACGGCATACAGTTACACACAGTAAGACAGATACACGCACAGACAGACACACACGATGAGATGGGGGAATGGAGGGATAATGGAGGTGGGGAGGGGGTGGGGGCTGCAGTGCCTCTGGGGATTGCAGATATTTCATTAGCGGAAACCCAGCTCTGTGTTTCCATCTCGGGGGTCTGTCCTCTGTCCTCTACCACTTATCTCCTCTCTTTCCTCCCTTCCTCCACCCATCTGTTAGACCCTCTGAAGGGCAAAGGGCTCAACATAGCGGCTAAAGCTTAGCCAAATCATCTCAACACCACGCCCTTCCCTCTCCTAACCCTGGATGTGTTGACTGAACTGAACTGAACATCAGGAGGGCAACGCCAGAGAGCTCCCACTTCCTCTTCCAATACAGCCTTGCCAGCACAACCAGGACACTACTAACTAACCATCCATTCAAGGAGAGACAGATCACAACAACAAAATAGGCAACCGTTTTTACAGCTCAGATAAGTGTGTGTTTACATAAAAGTGTGTGTGAGAGAGAGTGAGAACGACGGAGTGAGAACGAGAGAGAGAGAAAGAAAGAGAGTGTGGGTGGAGGGCGACGGAGATAGCCGGGGGGGGAGAAAGAAAGGAGCAAGAGATGGAGAAAAGGAGCGAGAGAGAGACAAGAGTGTGTGTTGACATAAAGCCTCTGGTGAGAGCACTAGCCCTTAGCCTTACTATCGCTAGTCTCTGAGGTAACGCTACTTCTGCTCAGGTCCTATTCATGATAAAACAGAGGAAGTGTGTGTGTGTGTGTGTTTGGGCACAGGTCCCATGTATGATAAAGCAGGACTGGAAGTCAGGGTGCGTTGTATGGCTCCAGAGACAGAGCAGAGCGATGTGACTGAGTCCTCTTATTATTACCCAGACTTCCCAGAGTGCCTTATCCTATTACTGTGATTACACTGCATGATTTATATGCTTGCCAAGCCTCCCCTGCTAAGCAGACTTTCTGCACATCACAGGCCCATAACTCTTTCTGACACACATATTTTCATCTCTACTGGGGTTGTAAAGTGATGGTATATTACTGGAAATGTTTGAAGTTTAACAGTAAACTAACAGAATTGTATATAATCTATCACCCTTTTGGGTACAGGTGTCTATACTTATCTCTGGCCCTCTGTGTGGCCTTATCACAAAAACAGATACAATTATTAAATAAGATGATTTTAAAATACAAACTAGAACAACAAACATTATATATACATATAAACCATCAACTTAGTGAATTCATTGGTGTTTTTTTTATGAGGGTTTCAGCATGAAATATCCTTTATATTTTTTACACACTTATTTGTTTACTCACTTATCAGTATATATTTGTTGCCAATGTTTTGGCATCAAACCGGTGGCAGTTGTGAAAAAGGCAAATAGTTGGACGAGTTGCAGAGGTAATTGAAAATAATTCCATTGTTGATTAGATGCTTTTCTAATTAATTAGGCTATTTTCTCATAAACCATGTGGTCTATCTACTGTAAACTAATGGATAATATGGACACAGCTATAAAAAAAACGTTGGTAAATCACCGGTGGCTTTAGAACCCTAGTCTCAACAGCTCGATAGAGTGATCCAAAGAAAACAGAGAGAGTTCCAAGTAGCATAGGAATGTCCCGCCTCTCTCTTTATCAGAAAACTAAAAGAAACCCTGCCCTCCTAATCTTCATCCCTTAAGGACCACCTGTCTAGCATAACTTGCAACTCACACAGGGTGAAAAACAATCTAAGAATGCAAGCAATGATCAACTTGTAGAGACAGAGAGACTCCATCGATGTTTCATTTGCTTTCTTTAGTACAACTCACCCTTCTCTCTTGCAAAGTTTATCTCTCTCTGACTCTCTCTCTCTCTCTGACTCTCTCTCTCTCTCTCTCTCTCTCTCTCTCTCTCTGACTCTCTCTCTCTCTCTCTGACTCTCTCTCTCTCTCTGACTCTCTCTCTCTCTCTCTCTCTCTCTCTGACTCTCTCTCTCTCTCTGACTCTCTCTCTCTCTCTCTCTCTCTCTCTCTCTCTCTCTCTCTCTCTCTCTGACTCTCTCTCTCTCTCTGACTCTCTCTCTCTCTCTCTCTCTCTCTCTCTGACTCTCTCTCTCTCTCTGACTCTCTCTCTCTCTCTCTCTCTCTCTCTCTGACTCTCTCTCTCTCTCTGACTCTCTCTCTCTCTCTGACTCTCTCTCTCTCTCTCTCTCCAATCCTCCTATATTCTCTCCAGGGAGACACATTGGCTGTGTGAATAGAAACCCTTAGTCCCGTGCTGTCCTAGGATGCTTTGAGGAGATGTGTGTGTGGCGACGCTAAGCACCTCTCCTGTTCCTCCTCCATCGATCATAACAAACTAACACACACCCATGTGCACACACACACCTATGCAGACACACACACACAAACTATTGATCAGTGGCGCTACCATCTCCCAAACCAACACGCTCTCTAATCAGGGAAGAGTCATTTCAAGGGGGCTCAGGGAGGATGATGAGAAACCATTAACCAAATCAATGTTTGTGAGTGTGTGGGTGTGTGTATTATGTGAGTGCGTGGGTGTGTGTATTATATGATTGTGTGAGTGTGTGTATTATGTGAGAGATGGGCAAGGGGACCTAGGATATAAATTAATCAAATAAAAAGACTGAATCACATTTTTTATTTTTTATTTTATTTCACCTTTATTTAACCAGGTAGGCCAGTTGAGAACAAGTTCTCATTTACAACTGCGACCTGGCCAAGACAAAGCAAAGCAGTGCGACAAAAACAACAACACAGAGTTACACATGGGATAAACAAACATGCAGTCAATAACACAATAGAAAATCTATGTACAGTGTGTGCAAATGTAGTAAGATTAGGAAGGTAAGGCAATAAATAGGCCGTAGTGGCGAAATAATTACAAATTAGCATCAACACTGGAATGATAGATGTGCAGATGATGATGTGCAAATAGAAGATACTGGGGTTCAAATGAGCAAAAATAACAATATGGGGATGAGGTAGTAGGGTGGGCTATTTACAGATGGGCTGTAAACAGGTGCAGTGATCGGTAAGCTGCTCTGACAGCTGATGCTTAAAGTTATTGAGGGAGATGGTAGTCTCCAGCTTCAGTGATTTTTGCAATTCATTCCAGTCATTGGCAGCAGAGAACTGGAAGGAATGGCGGCCAAAGGAGGTGTTGGCATTGGGGATGACCAGTGTTGCTATGTTGACCAGCTAAGATCAGGCAGGGATTTACCCAGCCAACGAGAGCGTACAGGTCGCAGTGGTGGGTAGTATATGGGGCTCTGCTAACAAAACGGATGGCACTGTGATAGACTACATCCAATTTGCTGAGTAGAGTGTTGGAGGCTATTTTGTAAATGACATCGCCAAAGTCAAGGATCGGTAGGATAGTCAGTTTTACGAGGGCATGTTTGGCAGCATGAGTGAAGGAGGCTTTGTTGCGAAATAGGAAGCCGATTCAAGATGTTATTTTGGATTGGAGATGCTTAATGTGAGTCTAGAAGGAGAGTTTACAGTCTAACCAGACGCCCACGTAATCTAAGTCAGACCCGTCGAGAGTAGTGATGATAGTCCGGTGGGCGGGTGCGGGTAGCGTTCAATTGAAAAGCAGTTTTACTAGCATTTAAGAGCAGTTGGAGGCCATGGAAGGAGTGTTGTATGACATTGAAGCTCGTTTGGAGGTTTGTTAACACAGTGTCCAAAGAGGGGCCAGATGTATACAGAATGGTGTCATCTGCGTAGTGATGGATCAGAGAGTCACCAGCAGTGAGAGCGACATCATTGATATACAGTAGGGAGAACAAGTATTTGATACACTGCCGATTTTGCAGGTTTTCCTACTTACAAAGCATGTAGAGGTCTGTAATTTTTTAACATAGGTACACTTCAACTGTGAGAGACGGAATCTAAAAAAAAAATAAAAAAAAATCCAGAAAAAAATCCAGAAAATCACATTGTATGGTTTTTAAATAATTAATTTGCATTTTATTGCATGACATAAGTATTTGATCACCTACCATCTAGTAAGAATTCCGGCTCTCACAGACCTGTTAGTTTTTCTTTAAGAAGCCCTCCTGTTCTCCACTCATTACCTGTATTAACTGCACCTGTTTGAACTCGTTACCTGTATAAAAGACACCTGTCCACACACTCAATCAAACAGACTCCAACCTCTCCACAGTGGCCAAGACCAGAGAGCTGTGTAAGGACATCAGGGATAAAATTGTAGACCTGCACAAGGCTGGGATGGGCTACAGGACAATAGGCAAGCAGCTTGGTGAGAAGGCAACAACTGTTGGCACAATTATTAGAAAATGGAAGAAGTTCAAGATGACGGTCAATCTCCCTCGGTCTGGGGCACCATGCAAGATCTCACCTCGTGGGGCATCAATGATCATGAGGAAGGTGAGGGATCAGCCCAGAACTACACGGCAGGACCTGGTCAATGACCTGAAGAGAGCTGGGACCACAGTCTCAAAGAAAACCATTAGTAACACACTACTCCGTCATGGATTAAAATCCTGCAGTGCACGCAAGGTCCCCCTGCTCAAGCCAGCGCATGTCCAGGCCCGTCTGAAGTTTGCCAATGACCATCTAGATGATCCAGAGGAGGAATGGGAGAAGGTCATGTGGTCTGATGAGACAAAAATAGAGCTTTTTGGTCTAAACTCCACTCGCCGTGTTTGGAGGAAGAAGAAGGATGAGTACAAACCCAAGAACACCATCCCAACCGTGAAGCATGGAGGTGGAAACATCAAAGGGGACAGGACGACTGCACCGTATTGAGGGGAGGATGGATGGGGCCATGTATCGCGAGATCTTGGCCAACAACCTCCTTCCCTCAGTAAGAGCACTGAAGATGGGTGGTGGCTGGGTCTTCCAGCATGACAACGACCCGAAACACACAGCCAGGGCAACTAAGGAGTGGCTCCGTAAGAAGCATCTCAAGGTCCTGGAGTGGCCTAGCCAGTCTCCAGACCTGAACCCAATAGAAAATCTTTTGAGGTAGCTGAAAGTCTGTAACATGAAGGATCTGGAGAAGGTCTGTATGGAGGAGTGGGCCAAAATCCCTGCTGCAGTGTGTGCAAACCTGGACAAGAACTACAGGAAACGTATGATCTCTGTAATTGCAAACAAAGGTATCTGTACCAAATATTAAGTTCTGCTTTTCTGATGTATCAAATACTTATGTCATGCAATAAAATGCAAATGAATTACTAAAAAATCATACAATGTGATTTTCTGGATTTTTGTTTTAGATTCCGTCACTCACAGTTGAAGAGTACCTATGATAAAAATTACAGACTTCTACATGCTTTGTAAGTGGGAAAACCTGCAAAATCGGCAGTGTATCAAATACTTATTCTCCCCACTGTATATATAGAGAATAGAGTCGGCCCAAGAATTTAACCCTGTGGCACCCCCATAGAGACTGCCAGAGGACCGGACAACAGGCCCTCCGATTTGACACACTGAACTCTATTTGAGAAGCAGTTGGTGAACCAGACGAGGCAGTCATTTGAGAAACCAAGGCTGTTGAGTCTGCCAATAAGAAAGCCTTGGTCAGGTCGATGAAGATGGCTGCACAGTACTGTCTTTTATCTATGGCGGTTATTACATCATTAACACACACACACACACACACACACACACACACGCATACCATGACCAACCATGAACACTGGGGGGGTGGGGGGGGGGACTAGGTAGAGAAGCTCCTCTCTAACATTGGGGAGAGGGGAATAGGGAGAGAGGCTCACCACTAACACTGGGGAGAGGAAGCTAGGGAGAGAGGCTCACCACTAACACTGGGGAGAGGGAACTAGGGGGAGAGGGGATTAGGGAGAGAGGCTCATCACTAACATTGGGGTGAGGGGACTAGGGAGAGAGGCTCATCATTAACACTGGGGAGAGGGGACTAGGGAGAGAAGCTTATCATTAACACTGGGGAGAGGAAGCTAGGAAGAGCGGCTCACCACTAACACTGGGGAGAGGAAGCTAGGGAGAGAGGCTCACCACTAACACTGGGGAGAGGGGACTAGGGGGAGAGGGGACTAGGGAGAGAGGCTCATCACTAACATTGGGGTGAGGGGACTAGGGAGAGAGGCTAATCATTAACACTGGGGAGAGGGGACTAGGGAGAGAAGCTCATCACTAACACTGGGGAGAGGGGACTAGGGAGAGAAGCTCATCACTAACACTGGGGAGAGGGGACTAGGGATAGAGGCTCATCACTAACACTGGGGAGAGGAAGAGGGGACTAGGAAGAGAGGCTCATCACTAACACTGGGGAGAGGAAGAGGACACTAGGGATAGAGGCTCATCGCTAACACTGGGGAGAGGAAGCTAGGGAGAGAAGAGTACATGCTGAGAGATGTTGAGGGGGAATGGAGGATTTTGGTCATTTGTGGAGAGGGGGGACCATATCAGGACAACAGGGTGGGGACAGACATTACTATAATTTTACCAGAATCATTCTCTCTCTCACTATTTCTTTTTTCCTCTTTGTCTTGCTCTCCTTTACCCCATTCATCATCCACACTTTTCTAAATCCCGCCTCTCCTCCTCTCTCTTTCCCTCGTCCATTCCTTCATTTAATTTGTTCCTCTCCCCTGCCTCTCTTTCCCCATCTCCCCGAGCTTGTAAGCTATAACCCTACAGGAAATCAAAAGACGTATTCTCGCCTCTTCCCCAGTCACATTCCTCCCTCCCTCCCTCCCTCGTCCCTTTAGTCCTTGTCCTTCTTGCATTATGACTTCATTATGTTTTACACGTCTTGGTATTTGATGCCTTTAACCAGGCAGGAAGATGGAAAAGAGTAGTGTGTGTGCGTTCATGTGTGAGTGTGTGCATGTGTGTGTGCGTGTATGTGTGTTAACCTTGACCAAGGGCATTGCAGAAGCATTATCCCACCCTGGGGTCGCAACTCGCAGCCATCTGGTCTGGATAGAGAGTAGTTGATTGCGCTTGGGTCTCAGCATAACCATTGGCAGGCCCATCAGTTGCAGCCCCTGAGCTGGCAGTTACACTGGGCCTCTCCATGGCTGGGTCAGGTGTGTCTTGTCTGTCTGCCTGCCTACTTGCCTGTATCTCTGTCTCTCTATAAGTCTCTGTTCATCCTCTTGTCCATCCGTCCACCTGTCTCTGTCTATCTGACTTGAAAAGGTGTGTACGTTATTGTGGAAGACAGTGTGTGTAGGTTAGTGTGTGAGACAGTAGGTGTAACAGATAGCCTTTACCCATGGCTCTTAGAGGAAAAAAAACCAAAATACTAGAATCTGCAAATATCTACAAATACTGTACATTTCTCCAAAACAAATACTCAAACTCCTCTATGTACTTGCTCCATATTCTGCAGGTGTGTGACAAAACAAGGCAAGGCTGATGGATGTGTTTATTCAGTTTAGCCCCTATTTGGTTATTTGTGTTATCATGTATCTGTTCTAAAAATCCAACAACATTCCAAAGATAAAACACAGAGCTGTCTGTCTTTCTCCAAAGATTTTAGTTCAAAGCTTGTCTGTGTCTGTCTTAGAAGACATTGTCTTCTTTAACCTTTATTCGACCACAGAGTCCCTTTCAGATAAAGCATTTATTTCCCACCAGATATATACTGAGGCTGACATTTGCACATTTCAGACAGGCAGACATGGAGGCACTGCCTGTGTCTCAGACCTTTACTGAGCGAGCGTGTGTGTGCGTGTGCGTGTGCGTGTGTGTGAGTATGTGTGAGAGAGAGAGGTTGGGACACAGCCTGACATCAAGGCCCGGAGAGACACACACCAAAGAGACAGGACACAGCATGGCGTGATGGGAAGGCAGCTGCTCCAAGTAGGCAGGCAGGCAGGCAGGCAGGCAGGCAGGCAGACAGACAGACATACAGACAAGACACACACTCCCTACACGACTACCTACCAGACAAGCTTACTAAAACACAGACCAGGCTGCATAAGCAGGGTTGATCCACCTGAAGGCTTGATTTGACCCCAGTGTGTCTCTCCAGCATTCAGCCCGGCCCGGCTCGGCCCAGTGTCCAATGAAGTGGACAGGGGCAGGTCACTCTGTGTGGCCGTGTGATTAGAGAGGGCAAGTCGTCATCTTTCCGAGCGTTTAATTTCAGCGGGCACAGAGATTAGTGCAGCTAATTGCCTGGCTGGGCCATGGACGTGACACACGTACAGTACTACAATACGTGCAGTTGTCTGTAATTATACCCTGCGCACTAAGGACTGTATTTTAAGGGAATTACTATTATTACCCCAAATGATATCATACACACATTTAGCTATTAAAGTATCTCTTCCTGTCATTTACCTGTACAGTTTATGTAACCATGCAAGTATTCACTTATCTGTAAATATAACTGTATATTTACCTGTACAGCTAATTTAACCATGCAAAATATTCACTTACCTGTTCATTTAGCCAGTCTGTATATTAAGTAAACTATTATTCCCTCGCTCATATCATACGCATTTTTAGCTACTGAAGTATTTCTCTGCCATCAACCTGTATAGTACAGTTAACCATCCAACAGACACCAATGTATAGTGTACATATTCAGCCAACCACTCATACTATGCAATGTCTTTTTATAGCTTTTTTTTGCACTCCAGATATCTTGTATTTCTATACTTTTTCATACTGCCGCTATATGTATCATGTACCGTGTATCTGTCTTTTGTGTACTTTCGTTGTGGCATTTTGCACCTGCCCTGTGTTTTGTTGTAGCTGCTTGACAATGAAATTTCCCCCACGGGGGAGCAATAAAGTACCTATCTATCTACAGTGGAGGAGAAGAGGAGAGGAGGGGGGACACACTGTGCAAGGGCTGGAGAGAGAAGTGTGTGTTTTGGGTTTTTCTATCCTTGTGGGGACCAGAAGTTCTCACAACGATTGTAAAACAAGGAAAGTGGGGACATTTCGGCTATTGCCTTTTTCTTTGTGGGGACCGGTGAAACGTTTTACTATCCTTATGAGGACTTCTGGTAACAAGATGGCGTCGATAGAGGGGGCGGCCGTGCTCCTAGCTCCAACCCACTGCTAAATACGTGTATGTGACCATTAACATTTGATTTGATTTGAAAAGCAATGTCTATTAGGTTTAGGGTTACAATTTGTGTTAGAATTAGGGTTAGGAGTTGAGGTTAGGGAAAATCTGATTTTGAATGGGAATCAACTGTTGGGTCCCCACAAGTATAGTGTGTGTGTGTGAGAGAGTGTGAGAGAGAGAGAGAGAAAAAGAGAGAGTGTGTGCATGTGTGAGTTTAGTGTACGTGTGAGTGTGAGCATGGAAGTGTGTGTCGCATACAGATCCCCTCTCCTTGTAAAACCCGCTGTAAAACCACCTGAGTGTGGGGATTTAAAAGAGTGTTCTCTCTCCCAGCTCTGCCAGATGCTATAAAAGAGGTTGTTATGAATCAGTCTTACCTTGGCCTGGCCTCAATGTCACAGTGCTGAAAAAGAGAAACAGACATTTTAACACAGGAGACCAGAACACAGTGCTGTGGTTGACACTGACACAATCACACATCAACGCGCATCTACGCAGATGGCAAGATTTCACAAAGCTGACAACATCGAATTTCATATATCAAAAGCTATTCTCAAAGACATCAGTGTGTCACATGAGAGGAGAGTAAATGAGCCCAGTGGTGGATATGTACTCTGACAGTAGACACTGTTTAATTAGCAGCCATAAGCCACCACCTCAGTCACCATGCAGCCACCAGTTATAGAGGAAACCCACAGAGACTAACAATACATTACTATAGTGAAGCTTCCCCTGGAGGGAACTCCATCTCTCTGCTACTTTTCATAAAAACATTGAACAGAGAACTTCCCACTTAGTTAAAAGTGGACAATTGGATATTAAAACCTAATTTGAACAGGTGCAGAATTTAAATGAATTGAAAATATTGTGAGGCTGGGTGGGCGGGGTCTAGTTTACTATAGTAACCCAGGTCTGATTGAGACTGGTGAAATGTTGCCAGTAATTATCCTGTCTCTTTAGCTGCGTTTAGACAGGCAGCCCAAATCTCATGCTTCTACATCTGCAATGCTTTGGGGTTTTAGGCTGCGTTTCTGTATAAGCACATCTGCTGACGTAAAAATTGCTTTTTAAATACATTTGATTGAATTCTGATATTTTTAAACTTTGGACCAATCAGATCAGCTCTGACAAAGATCTGATGTGAAAAGATCTGATGTGATTGGTCTGCTTCAGGAGCAGGTCAGGTTGAGGCCTGGGTAGTCACTGTGGGCATCTAATGACTAAATAATGGCTTATTGGACCCTGTCTGAGGCCAGGAGGCCTTACACATGATTGAACCCACTGCCTTTACTGTCCACTGTCAAATGCACACTTGCTCACACACAGGCATGCATGTAGAAATTAGGAAACTACTGTACCACTCATTTTAGTATGCACACTAACACAGACTCATACGGGTGCAAAAAACACCTCATACAATTCAATGGAACGTGTTACTCTGTGTATTGGTGCACTGCGGCATGTGAGAGGGTCAGTGTGCATGATTCTCTATCTAAGGGCATGTCGGTCTGTGTAACTGTTCATGTGCACTCAGCTGTGTGTATGTGCGTGTGTTTATCATCTGCAGTGTGTATTTGTCTGTATGCTTAGCATGTGCGCGTTCTCTGACTATGTGTGTGTGTGTGTGTGTGGTTGTTGTGTGTGTGTGCTATGTGAGACTGTGTGTGTGTTCTGTGAGAGAGGCTGAGGGATGATTTCCTCCGGGGTGACAGATCAGTGCTCTGTAATCATGGTGGGTGGTGATTGGAGGGTAAAGACAGCGGGCGTACGTCTGTAGAGCTGCTTACCTTCCTACCTACCTACCGCCCGCACCACTCTCTATTGATTTAATGACAAATCTGTAGATTACACTGCTGAACAGGGGCCCATTAATTCTGTAATAAATGTACACAGCAACTGCCATAACAGCTGGCCCATTATTTATCAGCTTTACCTCCATTTAAACGAACTGCTTAGCGAGCATGAACACATGCACACCACAAACACACAAGCATTATTCTCCATTTAAGCACTGGACTTCTCAAACTGGTTTGTGTTTTATAGGGGAAAACTGGGATTATGCCAATGTGTTTCCCTAAGGTTGCAAAACTAGCGGTACTTTTTTTGTAATTAACAAGTAATGTATGGCAATCTATGGTAACTTTGGTAATTTATACTTGGATAACTGTTGAATAATGTATTAATGTATAGCATGCATTTTTTTATATTGGTGTTCATATTGCCCATGAATTTCTAGTGTTAGACCATATGGTTCAACAATGGCATTATTTTCTATTAACTCTGCAAACACCAGATCAAATCAAATTTTATTTGTCACGTGCGCCGAATACAACAGGTGTAGACCTTGCAGTGAAATACTTACTTACAAACCCTAACCAACAGAAAATAAGTAGTATGTAAACAATAGATTCTGAAGGACCTTATTCGAGCAATATGCTACTTAGGAAAGCTGGAGTTAGCATTTCGGGGCAATGATGAGAGTACAACCTCAAGTAATCGTGGAAACTATGTTGAGTTATTGTACACGTTTGCTGAAAAAGATGAGAAGTTAGCTAGACACTTGGCAACTTCCACAGTTTTTTGGGGTACATCGAATAGAATACAGAACGATTTGATTGAAGCAGTAAGTGATGTAATTCGAAAAGAAATTGAAGATGAGATAAATGCCGCCCCATTTGTTGCGGTGGAAGTTGACGAAACTACAGATGTTACAAACAAAGCACAGATTTCTGTGATTTTACGTTATGTGGCTAAAAGTGAAGTCAGGGAGGTCTTTTTGAGATTTGACGATGTGAGCGATGACAAACGGGCTGCGGCCTTGGCGGATTACATATTGGGCGTATTGGGGATGTACAACTGTATTGAAAAGCTGGTTGCTCAAACATATGATGGTGCTTCAGTTATGGCTTCAGACCGTAATGGTGTGCCGGTCAAAATTAGAGAACGAGTTCCTGAAGCCACAATTATTCACTGCTATGCAAACAAATTGAACTTGGTGCTCTCACAATCAGTGAAATGCATCCCTGAGTGCAAAATCTTTTTTAAGACTGCGGAGGGACTTGCATCATTCTTTAGTAAATCAATCAAGCTAGTTTGAATGAACATGAGTTGTGTTTAATGCAACGCAAAGTCAGGCCTGTTTTTTATTGTCTGTTTTGCAAATTATTAAGATGATGCGTCGATATTAGTGGCAACTCTGAATTGCTCCTCCCTTGGTTTCTTTATTTTTTCTCTGATTGAGTCTTTTGAATCAGCTTCAACTAAATGAAGGCCCCTTAGCTTCTGCTAAGCAGGTGGCTACCCCGCCCCTTACCATAGCAAACACTACGATACTATCAACGGGCAAAACGTCTGAAGGAAAATACACAAATTAATTCACCATTAGCATATTAATTCTGAGTGACATCACTGAGTGCAGTGTACGCATCTATTCAATGAAGTTGTGCCGCAAATAAACTGGAATTTGACTTAAGCGGGACTCGGACCTATTAGCCTAGACTTATATTCGTTATACCTAATTGCTTCTACATTTAGGTTATGTTCAATTTATTTAATTCGTCAGGCTTGGAATTCAAAATAACATAGCAAAGCTATTCGTTAGGCAATTTTATTGTTAGTGTTTCTACATTTCTCCCCCCCCCCCCCCGTTGTGATTATAGGCAGTGCTTGCCCAGCCACTGACCTCATTGCACATCACTGGTTTGGACCATGATAGTTTGTTGGTGATGTGGACACCAAGGAACTTGAAGCTCTCAACCTGTTCCACTACCGCCCTGTCTATGAGAATGGGGGCGTGCTCGGTTGTCCTTTTCCTGTAGTCTACAATCTTCTCCTTTGTCTTGATTACGTTGAGGGAGAGGTTGTTCTCCTGGCACCACATGGCCATGTCTCTGACCTCCTCCCTGTAGGCTGTCTCATCATTGTCGGTGATCAGGCCTACCACTGTTGTGTCGTCTGAAAACGTAATGATGGTGTTGGAGTCGTGCCTGGCCATGCAGTCATGAGTGAACAGGGAGTACAGGAGGGGACTGAGCATGCACCCCTGAAGGGCCCCAGTGTTGAGGATCAGCTTGGAAGATGTCTACCCTAACCACCTGGGGGCGGGCCGTCAGGGAGTCCAGGATCCAGTTGCAGAGGGAGGTGTTTAGTCCCAGGGTCCGTAGCTTAATGATGAGCTTTGAGGGCACTATGGTGTTGAACGCTGAGCGGTAGTCAATGAATAGCATTCTCACGTAGGTGTTCCTTTTCACCAGGTGGGAAAGGGCAGTGTGGAATGCAATAGAGATTGCATCATCTGTTGGAGTGGTATGCAAATTGGAGTGGGTCTAGGGTTTCTGGGATAATGGTGTTGATGTGAGCCATGACCAGCCTTTCAAAGCACTTCATGCTTACAGACGTGAGTGCTACAGGTCTTCAGTCATTTAGGCAGGTTACCTTAGTGTTCTTGGGCACAGGGACTATGGTGGTCTGCTTGAAACATGTTTTTATTACAGACTCAATCAGGGACCGGTTGAAAATGTCAGTGAAGGCACTTGCCAGTTGGTCAGTGCATTCTCGGAGTACACGTCCTGGTAACGCGTCTGGCCCTGCGGTCTTGTGAATGTTGACCTGTTTAAAGGTCTTACAATCATCTTACTTTATATATTTTACATGTGATAAGGCCAAACAGAGGGACAGAGATAATTACAGACACCTGTAATAATCTGAATTACCCAAAAGCGCCAATAGATGTCTTGTGATAGATTACATAAAATCCTTTGAATGTTTCCAGTAATATACCCTACCTTTGCAACCCTATGTTTGCCTGACCTAAAGCAAGCGGACTCACCTCAATTATGAGGTGTATGCTTTAGAGATGAGTTTGAGGAAGGATAACGATCGGGATGAGATTATTCCATCCTAAATTATTTCCATAGTCTTATTCTTTCAGATGTTTGTGGTTGCTGGACTGTTGGTATTCATACTGTGTGATTCCGTTGCTTTCCTCTCTCAGATCTGCAGTTTGCATCTTCTCCATCTTGTAAATAGATAGTGGGGCCACTACATCAGAGAATACAGACGGCTAGAACTGAAACGCGCTCGAGAATGTGATTAGATTGTGTGTATAAATTGGTATTTGGGGCTTCTCTGTAACTGGTTCCCTATCTTGTATCTCTTGCACACACACACAGACACAAATGCACGCACACACGCAAATGTTTCTATTTGTACCTCATCACACATATCCCTAAGGTGCCTCAGACACTGTGCGTCTCTCTCTCTCTCTCTCTCTCTCTCTCTCTCTCTCTCTCTCTCTCTCTCTCTCTCTCTCTCTCTCCCTACAGACGTCTCTAAGTCACAGCAGGCATTATTCAATGCAGCAACGCCTTACAGGAGTAAACAAACAGGGTAACCACCACCATTCAATTAGGTCCTTAATGAACTCGGCCCACCCAAGCCGATTTTTCACCCAGGAAAGCAATCTGCAGGCTGGCCATAGCCATTACTATAGCCCTCCGTCTCTCCCTGACTGCCAGCCCCCCTGCCTGGCTCCTGCCTGGGAGGCTCTGCCAGGGTAGAGAACAGTCCAGTCTTCAGCAGTTAAACTATAGCAGTTGAGTAATGGGCCAGGAGGATCTTTTCATTTAACCCTGTAGTAATAAGAGCCTTTTCTTAACTAGTACGAGGGAGGAGGAGAGTGTGGAGAGGGGAATGGGGAGGGTGTGTGTGGATGTGAGTGAGTTAGTGAGTGAGAATACATATCTGTGTATATGTGTGTAAATTTGTATGTAAATGTCAATGTGTCAATGTATGAGTGAGCGAGTAATGGTGTGGGCGTATGAGAAAGTAACCTTGGCAGGGATTGGTATGTAGAAGGGGAGGTACAGTGTATCCAGCTGGCGTCTGTGTGTGTGTGTGTGTGTGTGTGTGTGTACACCTGACAAGCAGCCAGAGGACATACATAGTTACACTTAAGCCCCCAGCTATGCAGTGCTAAACATGTTTACATCTAAGAACCCACAATAGTTTTACACAAGCAGCTTCCAAATAAATGAACCTGGTCTCAGAGCAATTTGTATTATTCTGTACGTATATCCGGGCCACTACATTTAGTATGATATGTTACGTTTCGTATAGTTTGTATTCATTTGTGGATAACCGTCACCCATTTCATATGATATGTTATGAATTACAATTTGTATTATATGTTACGAATTTGCAAAAACATACAATATGTTAAGAATTAAAAAAACATGATATTTTGCTAAATCTAGCTAGGTGGCTAACTTTTGCTAGCTGGCTAACGTTAGCTAGGCTAGGGGTTAGGTTAGGGGTTAGGGTTAAGTTTAGGAGTTAGGCTAAAGGGTTAAGGTTAGGGTTAGTGGAAGGGTTAGCTAACATGCTAGGTAGTTGCAAAATAGGTAAAAAGTAGTTAGTAGTTGAAAAGTTGCTAATTAGCTAAAATGCTAAAGTTATCCGTAATGAGGTTCGAAATCGAAACCTTTGGGTTGCTAGACATTCGCGTTATATGCCTACCCATTTATATGCCTACCCATCCACCAAGAACAACCACCCTACTTTCGTTTTTTTGCCTTAAGTAACCATCTGTCTTGTGTAACTATACCAAACGTAACATATCACACTAATTTGAATGACCAGGATTTACATTTACTATGTTATGTCTAGTCTATGAGACCAGGCTGAATAAAAAGGTTGTATAAACTGATTGTGTCCCATTACACTTCAAACCAATCAACATGCAGATGCCTGCTATGCCTCTTCAGATATCCTGGTTTGATGGTGGGTTAGGATTAAATTACCACTAGACATTTATATAGGGTCAGTTATAAGGTCAGTGCTGCATTACCAAGATCAGTGCCTACCGTGGTAACATCTACCCTGACAATGGTGGTGTATAAGGGAGAGCTGCCTCACCGCTGGTCTGGGGCTGGGGCTGGGTCCTCCCTGGGCTAAGGCAGCTACTCTGGCCCCAGGCTGTGCCTCGGCCTGGTCCAGCTGGCCCAGCTGCTGCGTGATGCAGGCCATCTCCTCCTGGAGCCGCTCAGTGTGGACGGTGATCTCTGCGATCTTCTCGGCGACGGCGGCGGACGGGAAGGCTTCCTTCAGGTCCACCAGGTGGAGGGTCCTCTTCTCCTCCAGACGAACCAGCCGCTGGAGCTCGTCAAACTGACTGTTGACATACGCCTCCAACTGCTCTGTAGACATCTAGAGAAGAGAGAGAAAGAGAGAGAGCTATCAAATCTAAAAATATCAAGCAGACAACAAAATTACAAATGGTTTGATGAAGAATGCAGAAGCCTAAGAAAGAAATTGAGAAACCTATCCAACCAAAAACATAGAGACCCAGAAAACCTGAGCCTACGCCTTCACTATGGTGAATCACTAAAACAATACAGAAATACACTACGGAAAAAGAAGGAACAGTATGTCAGACATCAGCTCAATGTATTGAAAGAATCCATAGAATCTAACCACTTCTCTAATCTTTTTGGCTCTATAACAAAGAACAAACAGCAAAAACATATACAGATCAAATACAAATCTTAGAATCAACTATTAAAGACTACCAGAACCTACTGGATTCTACAATTACATTTAATGAACTACAGGACAAAATACAAACCCTCCAACCCAAAAAGGCATGTGGTGTTGATGGTATCCTAAATTAAATGATTTACAGAACACAAATTCCAATTGGCTATACTTAAACTATTTAACATCATCCTCAGCTCTGGCATATTCCCCAATATTTGGAACCAAGGACTGATCACCCCAATCCACAAAAGTGGAGACAAATTTGACCCCATTAACTACCGTGGGATATGTGTCAACAGCAACCTTGGGAAAATCCTCTAGATTATAATTAACAGCAGACTCATACATTTCCTCAGTGAAAACAATGTACTGAGCAAATGTCAAATTGGCTTTTAACCAAATTACCGTAGGACAGACCACGTATTCACCCTGCACACCCTAATTTACAAACAAACAAATAAAACAAAGGCAAAGTCTTCTCATGCTTTGTTGATTTACAAAAATGATTTGACTCAATTTGGCATGAGGGTCTGCTGTAAAAATTGATAGAAAGTGGTGTTGGGGAAAAAACATACAACATTATAAAATCCATGTACACAAACAACAAGTGTGCAGTTAAAATTGGAAAAAAACACACACATTTCTTTCACAGGGCTGGGGGGTGAGACAGGAATGCAGCTTTAGCACCACCCTCTTCAATGTACATATCAACGAATTGGCGAGGGCACTAGAACAGTCTGCATTACCCGGCCTCACCCTACTAGAATCTGAAGTAAAAATGTCTACTGTTTGCTGATGATCTGCTGCTTCTGTCCCCAACCAAGGTGGGCCTATAGCAGCACCTAGATTTTCTGCACTGATTCTGTCAGACCTGGGCTGTGACAGTAAATCTCAGTAAGACAAGAATAATAGTGTTCCAAAAAAATTTCAGTTGCCAGGACCACGAATACAAATTCCATCTAGACATCGTTGCTCTAGAACACACAAAAAACTATACATATCTCGGCCTAAACATCAGCACCACAGGTAACTTCCACAAAGCTGTGAACGATCTGAGAGACAAGGAAAGAAGGGCCTTCTATGCCATCAAAAGGAACATAAAATTCAACATATCAATTAGGATCTGGCAAAAAATACTTGAATCAGTTATATAATCCATTGCACTTTATGGTTGTGAGGTCTGAGGTCCGCTCACCAACCAAGAATACACAAAATGGGTCAAACACCAAATTGAGGCATGCAGAATTCTGCATTCACCTAAAAGGAAGCGATTCCCAAACCTTCCATAAGAAATTAACCTGGAGAAGAGCCCTTAAGCAAGCTGATCCTGGGGCTCTTTTCACAAACACAAACAGACCCCACAGAGCCCCAGGCAGGGCCGGAGTGGAGCCACTTTTCATTATGGACATTCACCTCAAAGGCAGCATCAGATGAGGCTACTGGGTCATCATCTAAAAGCTCTCCTGGCATTCTTTTCTTTTTTCGGACACGCTTCTCTGGAAGTGCAGTCTGCACAACTAGTTCATAGTTGTCCATCTCTTCCAGCTTTTCATTGGCCCAACTCACAAACTTATCAGCTGCCACTTTCACTCCCTCAAAGTCCCTGACATATTTTTGGAGGTTATCCTTTGTCCCCTCAACCAGTCGCTGAGCTGACAAAATATCCATTCCGTGTGTCTGTAGGTACTTAGAGAGGGGGTTGTATGTTGGAAAATGCGAAGGAAAGTTTGAGCAATGAGGATAATCTCATATTTCAGAAGATTTTCAATGAATCCTTTTGCTTTGACCCTCACTGTTGACTTCATACTTCCATCTTCCTCAACAGAGGCTAGGGTCAGCAGCAGGTCAACAAACAATGCATCCTGGGGATTACCAAAACTCCCAAAGACCTTAGTGAGAGCTTGATCCTTAGCCCACCACCTGGTTTCCCCTATTGGGCTCAGTCTCCTGTGACGTTTGTCCTCACTCGTCTCTTTCCAAGTCTGCATACGTTTATAAGACTCCCTGAGGAAAACTGCCACATCATTAAGTAGTAAGAAGAGAGATGCACTCTCTATGACACTGCCTGTTGTGTCTGCCAGTACCAGATTTAAAACATGTGCATAACACCAGACATGAATTTGTGTTGGAGACTGTTCAGACAGGAATGCAGAGAACCCTTTATACGGTCCCTGCATATTTGCTGCACCGTCAGTGGAGTTGCCCACACACATGCCAATGTCAATGCCCAGTTTGTCTAATGTGTTCTTTAGTAGCTGTGTCAGATATTTACCTGTGGATTTTTCACAGTTCACCACAGCAACCAACCGCTCATGAACTACATCTGTGACATATCTGACAATGATAGCACACTGGTCCTTTGATGTGACATCTTGAGTTGTATCAATCTGAACCGAAAACAGTCCCGCCTCTCTAACCTCATCTGAAATTGTGCCCTTTATGACCTGGCTGAGAGCATCCACAACTTTCCCAACAATGTCCTTTGATAGCAGAGTCACAAGAGATCCTCTACCCTTTGCACCAGTGTCATGATGCTTCTTGCTTTGCTCAATACAACTGCTAATGTGCTGTTGAAGGCACAGATCATAACGACTCAAAAGTATTACCAACTCTAGAAAGTTGCCATGATTGACTGCATTATCTTCTAGTGTATAAGCAGCCTCTGCTTTATCCCCTCTGTAACTAAGTCCACATTTGCCAATTACTTTTATCACATCTATTATGCGTTCCATCACCTGACGCTTCTTCTTCACCTGCTCATGATGTAAAGACATTTGTTTGTCTGCCAGAAGGCTTTTTATATCTGCCCTTTTAGCCAACAGAAAGTAAGCATCAGCACTATCTCTGTGGATCTTACTTTTCTCATGCTCTTCTATCCGCTGATGAACATGTTTCCATACCTCCCTTTATGAAAGGACTATCACTTGCAGCAGGTGCAAATGCCAAACACACAGAACAATACAGAGATGGTGTTTTTTCACTGTATGTCAACCACTTGCGGTTGGTGCCATGCTTGCTGTGAAAAACTTTAGCTAGTAGGTGATGTTTTGTGGGCTGCTGAGGATGGTAATTGAAAAATGTGTCTAGATCCTGTGCTTTAGGGTGAGCAAAATAATCAAAATGATAGGCTTCCTCATCTACACTTGCATCTGCCTGTGCCTCTGGGATCTCTTGCAGGGCTGTTGTCTCACTGGATGCTGTCTCTATATCTGCTCTTTCAGCATCTGACTCACCTGTATTGCATAACAAAAAGGGCAGAAGGGCATATACCAGGGGTGTCAGACTCGGATTAGGCAGTAGGCCCGGTTTGTTGGAATGAGACCTCATGGAGGCTGTCATTGCCAATTTTTTTCATATTTTATTTAATATTTCCAAATGTATTCAAAAAATATTCAAAAATAATGCTTTTTTAATCAACAAACGTGATACCTACTCTCAGATAAATGAGGCCTATGATTAATCAGATGCAAATAGAAATATAAAACCAGTCCTAATTGAAAGAAAACAAGTTGACAAAAAGATTGAATCCAATATTGGGTGATAATATAGTATAATGAGAGATTTATAAGCTATTTTTTGTAGGCCGGTCATTTTTGACCGGAAACACCACAAGTGTGACTGTGCCATTTTGTACAAAATAAACGTTTTTCAAAACAAATTTCCTGGTGAAAAATTAAAGTAGACTAGTGTGATCAACAGTGCCAATTTGTTTCATATTTTATGTAATATTTACAAATTTATTGAAGATTGAATCCAATATTGGGTGATTATATAGCATAACAAGTGATTTATAAGCTATTTTTTGTAGGCCGGTAATTTTTGACCGGGAACACAAAAGGTGTTATAGGGTTTTGAACACAACCTGAGGGTTAAATAACTTTAATTCATATTGTTTACTCTGGTATCCTCTCTACCTGTCCCTGTAGTCATCATGGCCTCCTCGTTTTCAGCGGGGGACTGGCTTATCTGCTGCTCAGAAGCTAAACAATAATAATTAAGAGGTCATTTTACTGCATACACAGATCAAGCTTGAGTTTTGTTATCAATATAAAATTGCATAATATTTGCAAAGTCTATGAATCGCCATGTATTGGGTGATATAAAAAGGCTAATATTTTAATTACATTTTATATTTTGCTTGTGAATAGGTTGACAACGCTACAACGGTATTAGCCGAATAATTAAGCTGCAGCGTTGCTAATGCTAATCATTACTAGGTCTATCTCTCTTTACCTGTTGACACATGTTTGTCCTCTTGAAAATAAATCTGTAAGCTTGGTACATTTGGCAGCGTCCTCCTCCAATGCCTTTCTTTTTTTCAACCTGGCTTTTTCAGCCCCTCCTGGTCTCTTCCTCCCATCCATCCTCCCTGACTCGTACCGTAGGGCCGGCCCAGAGAAAACGTTTTGGAAAAGACGGGCTATGGACCCAACCAACTCTATGGGAGGGGAGGGGAGAACTCCCTCATATGGTACAACCCATGCAGAAGCTGCGTGCTGCGGTGTCAGAATGCGTGTAGCCTAATGTAACTAACGTGACAAATGTAAAAAAAAAATATATATATATATATATATTTTACATTTCCTCGACCGGCCCAAAAGTGAAGCGGCCCACCGGGAATTCTCCCGATTCTCCCGATTACCCACCCCGGGCCTGGCCCCAGGACAGCAACACAGTTAGACCCAACCAAATCATGAGAAAACAAAAAGAGAATTACTTGACACATAAAAAAACAGAGCAAACTAGAATGCTATTTGGCCCTAAACAGATTTAGGAGTAGAATGTCCTTTTAAAAAGTCACCAGAAGGGACCTTACAGTCATTCTACAACTTGATTGGAGTTCACCTGTTTCAATTGATTGGACATGATTTGGAAAGGCGCACACCTGTCTATATAATGTCCCACAGTTGACAGTGCATGTCAGAGCAAAAACCAAGCCATGAGATCGAAGGAATTGTCCATAGAGCTTAGAGACAGGATTGTGATCTGGGGAAGGTTACCAAAGCTTGTCTACAACATTTAAGGTCCAAAAGAACACAGTGGCCTCCATCATTCTTAAATGAAAGTTTGGAACCACCAAGACTCTTCCTAGAGCTGGCCGCCGGCCAACCTGAGCAATCAGGGGAGAAGGGCCTTGGTCAGGGAGGGGACCAAGGACCTGATGGTCACTCTGACAGAGCTCCAGAGTTCCTCTATGGAGATGGGAGAACCTTCCAGAAGGACAACCATCTCTGCAGTACTCCACCAATCAGGCCAGACGGAAGCCACTCCTAAGTAGAAGTAACATGACAGCCCGCTTGGAGTTTGCCAAAAGGCACCTAAAGACTCTCACACCATTAGAAACAAGATTCTCTGGTCTGACGCAACCAAGATTGAACTTTTTAGCCTGAATGCCAAGCGTCATGTCTGGGGGAAACCATAGTGCCATACCTACGGTGAAGCATGGTGGTGGCAGCATAATGCTTCAACAAAGTACTGAGTAAAGGGTCAGATTTTTTTATTTTCATATACAAACTACTGGTCGAAAATGTTTAGAACACCTACTCATTCAAGGGTTTTTCTTTATTTTTGCAATTTTTCTACAATAATATTAATAATCTAGAATAATAGTGAAAACATCAAAACTACGAAATAACACATATGGAACCATGTAATAACCCCAAAAAGTGTTAACCTCTACAGGGGGACGCTTGAGCTAACGTGCCCTAATGTGATTAGCATGACGTTGTAAGTAAAAAGAACATTTCTCAGGACATAGACATATCTTATATGGGCAGAAAGCTTAAATTCTTGTTAATCTAACTGCACTGTCCAGTAGCTATTACAGTGAAAGAATACCATGCTATTGTTTGAGGAGAGTGCACAGTTTTGTGAAACTTGAAAATGTATCAATAAACCAACAGGCAGATTTGGGCAGACTTGATACAACATTTTGAACAGTAATGCAATGGTTCATTGGCTATGTCTAAAACTTTGCACATACACTGCTGCCGTCTAGTGGCCCAAATCTAAATTGCTTCAGGACTCCTAAGTAATATTATGTCCTTTATCTTGCATTTCAAAGATGATGTTACCAGATCTAATGTGTTATATTCTCCTACATTAATTTCACATTTCCACAAACTTCAAAGTGTTTCCTTTCAAATGATATCAAAATATGCATATCCTTGCTTCAGATCCGGATTTACAGGCAGTTAGATTTGGGTATGTCATTTTAGGCGAAAATTGAAAAAAAGGATCTGATCCTTAAGCAAATCAAAATATATTTTATATTTGAGATTCTTCAAATAACCACCCTTTGCCTTGATGACAGCTTTGCACACTCTTGGCATTCTCTCAACCATCTTCATGAGGTATTCACCTGGAATGCATTTCAATGAACAGGTGTGACAATCAGTTGTGACAAGGTACTGGGTATACAGAAGAAAGCCCTTTTTGGTAAAATACCAAATCCATATTATGGCAAGAACAGCTCAAATAAGCAAAGAGAAACAACAGTCCATCATTACTTTAAGCCATAAATGTCAGTCAGTCTGGAAAATGTCTTCAAGTGCAGTCGCAAAAACCATCAACCTCTGCTGCAGAGAATAAGTTCATTAGAGTTACCAGCCTCAGAAATTGCTTCACAGAGTTCAAGTAACAGACACATCTCAACATCAACTGTTCAGAGGAGACTGTGTGAATCAGGCCTTCATGGTCACATTTCTGTTAAGAAACCACTACTAAAGGACACCAATAATTAGAAGAGACATTAGACCAGTGGAAATATGTATTTTGTCCAAATTTGAGATTTTTGGTTTCAACCACCGTGTCTTTGAGAGACGCAGTGTCGGTGAACGGATGATCTCTGCATGTGTATATCCCACCGTAAAGCATGGAGGAGGGGGTGTTATGGTGTGAGGTGCTTTGCTGGTGACACTGTCTGTGATTTATTTAGAATTCAAAGCACACTTAACCAGCATGGTAACCACAGAATTCTGCAGCGATACGCCATCCCATCTGGTTTGCACTTAGTGGGACCGTCGTTTGTTTTTCAAAAGGACAATGACCCAAAACACAACTCCAGGCTCTGTAAGGGCTATTTGACCAAGAAGGAGAGTGATGGAGTGCTGCATCAGATGACCTGTCCTCCACAATCACCCGAACGCAACCAAATTGAGATGGTTTGGGATGAGTCGGACCGCATAGTGAAGGAAAAGCAGCCAACAAGTGCTCAGCATATTTGCGAACTCCTTCGAGACTGTTGGAAAAGCATTCCAGGTGTGTGCAAACTGTCATCAAGGCAAAGGGTGGTTATTTGAAGAATCACAAATATTAAATATATTGTGATTTGTTTAACTACATGATTCCATATGTGGTATGTCATAGTGTTGATGTCTTCACTATTATTCTACAATGTAGAAAATAGTAAAAATAAAGAATAACCCTTGAATGAGTAGGTGTTCTAAAACTTTTGACCGGTAGTGTAATTGCATTTGCTAACATTTATAAAAACACGTTTTATGCTTTGTCAGTATGCGGTATTATGTGTAGATTGATGGGAAAAAAAACAAAAAAACGATTGAATACATTTTTGAATAAGTCTGTAATGTAACAACATTTTGAAAAATTCAAGTGGTCTGAATACTTTCCGAATGCACTGTAGACATAAAACTGAGAGAGAGAGAGAGAGAGAGGGGTATAGAGAGAGAGCAAGGTATATAGAGAGAGGTATATACTATATATATAGAGAGAGAGGTATAGAGATCAACACACAAATAGCTAAATAAATCAAGACCATGAAAGAAAGAGAGTGAAAGAGGCATGGGGTGAATAACTGCCAGGCCTCAACGTCTGCTTGTATTTTAACAGTCTCTCTCTATTTATTTATTTCTCTCTGTCTCTCTCTGAGTGGTGCACCTCCTCCCCAGGCCCTCCTCCACAGCTCCAGTCTGCAGATAGAGACCTCAGAGCCCATCTGCACCGCCGCCATGCCATCTGTTTGGCTTTCAGGGCAATTGAACTCCTAACTGAGATTGCATTTTAATCAATTTCCCAGCTCCCCAGGCTGACGGGCTCTCTTTAGCTACGACTCATTAGAATACGACACCTTCACTAGCAGGCCTCTCGCTGGGACGCCTCCAACACAATACGCCAACATAGACGCCGATGCATTGAGGAGGATCACCCAGCTCCCTATCAAGGTCTACTGGCACCCCCTCTGCCCCTTAATGCCCTCATGTCACCTTACCTGCCCTTAACGTCCCTCACCTCAACGTCGCTCACCTCAACGTCCCTCCCTCAACATCCCTCACCTCAACGCCCCTCACCTCAACGTCCCTCACCTCAACGTCTCACCTCAATGTCCCTCCCTCAACGTTCCTCACCTCGTCCCTCACCTCAACGTCCCTCAACGTCCCTCACCTCAACATCCCTCACCTCAACGTCCCTCACCTCAAAGTCGCTCACCTCAACGTCCCTCCCCCCGTCCCTCCCCCCGTCCCTCCCCCTCCCCCTAATTGCCTCAGTGGAGCAGTTTCACAGAAGTTGGCATAGCTGAGGCCATTGGAGACCAAAATCTTGTCAGTAACTGGCATTTCTGCACAAGAAATCAGATTCTCCAAATTACCCCCTAACTCAACAGAGAGATTTAGAACATTTAATTTACTTTTTTTGCACGGGGGATAGAAACATGCCCATCACTCATTCAAATTCCAGGCAAATCGAATCACAGCAAATTAGTAGGCATGGAGTCAGTGTACCGAATCTAAAAGTCGTTTTTTCAGTCCCAGCTATCCCATTAGCTTTAAAACAGATCAATCTGAGATATAAAATCCTCCAAAGAAGAATTAAAAGGGAAGGGCATTCTAGTCAGCATAGCCTGCAGCAAGGTTCTTAGGTCATGTCCCTAATGCAAAAACATGTAATCAATCTGGTACAGTGACACATTCTCTCACCACCTCTCCCATTCTCCAGGCCCTCTTTTGAGCCCCATGCCCTCTCCTGCTGGGTCTCCACGACCCCTGCAACAGATGGGGGACACGCTCCCAGCACTGCCCCAATGTTTGTAGAGCATGGCCCTCTGCCCTTGGACCTCTCTCCCTGGGATGGAGCTGAGCGTCTGTCCTGATAGTGAGAGGGGAGGCAGCCATCCATGTTAATCTTCACTTACACTGGAGCAGACCGAGGCTTCCAACTAGAGCCACCAGAGAGAGCGGGTACAAGACTTAATGAAGAGAGAGAGAGAGAGAGACAGAGAGAGATAGAAACAAGGAGAGAGAGATAAGGAGAGCGAGAGAGAAGGAGAGAGAGAGAGAGAAGGAAGGAGGGGACACTGGCAAGGGCGTGGGCATTGTGCCACTGTGCCTCCGAGGCCACACAAAGACAGAGAACGACTGTTAGGTATCAAAATGTTACAGAGGAGAGTTGTGTGTTTGACTAAATATAGTAAACTTCTTAAACATTGGCCATGAGAGATAGAAAGAGAGAGTGCTGTGCACATGACTTCAGAAGTCTAGACACTCCAATAAAATGAACATCAGACAGTGGCTCCTTTGGGATTAAAGATTCAGAAGGTACTACCAATTAGTACTGACAGGGAATGCGAACATTGAGCCAACACTCTTGGGACCAGCAAAACATCACATACTCATCTCTGACAGCTAAAGCCTGTATGTGTTTACAATTGTATTTAACGATAAACCTGAACTCATAGTCATGCGTACATATTTAGCATCAGTGTTTCCCCTATATTCATTCCTGCCCCCACTGCAACAAATATGTGACTTGTTTCAGGAAACTAGGCATATGTCGCACGTCACTACTTCACAGGACACAACATTTAATTTGTATCAAAATGCGTTTTTCGTCAGAAATGCCTTCTGGAACATGTGAACTTTCATGTGCCTTAATTACAAACTTGTATTCCATCCAAAAAATACAAATAAAATTGTTAAATTACGAGCCTAGTTGGTTTAGCCACGGACAAAGACAGGAACCTTCCCACTAGCCATGATTGGCTGAGATAATGGATGGGCTGGACATGCCGGGAGATGAGTTTGGATTGGTCTGCCATGTAGCATGCTTCTGTCTGTAACGTGAGCTGTTCAGTATGTGCTAATAGTCCTTTCTACCATGTCGTTTTTGAAAGATATAACGTCAGCTATCAAGAACTACAAATGTTTTGCTACTTTTTGCAACAACATTGATACCCTGAATTTAGCAAGCGCTATCAACAGATCAGTTGGAAAAAGCTACTTTCTGCACACGCCACGGTCAGTGTGAACCGGTGTGACTTGACACAACGCTAGCCAAACAAGATGTAGCTACAAACAAAACATGTAGTTAAATGGTTCCAGTCTGCCGTGAAGCGGTCATCCACGTATACGGGTAAGAGTCTAGCTACATTTTCAGATATAGGTTTCAAATTTTGTCAGAGTCGTTTTCATTGCAACTTAAAGTGTACTGTTAGTTAGATAGCAGACGTTAGCTTGCTGGCTCGCTTGCTAATGTTACGTGTACGATCTGTGTAGTAATATTAGTCGAATCAGAAATCTATTTGCATTGCTAGTTATAGCTACCTGCAGATTCATACTACAGTACAGCTACCTAGCTAGCTACATGTCTAAACAAAAGACTCCACTTTGGCCGGATAAATTACATGACCCATCCAATTAGCCAGGTGTGTTTGCGGGGGATTAAGGCCATCTATTGTGCTTCATGAACATGTGTACAGTACATGTCAAAACAATAGTGACCCATCCACTTTGCTAAATATGGCTGGGGGGTGGTTATAGCATTTCCTTCATATGACCCATCAATATAGACAAGTGTGTTGGGTAAATGTCATTTCGTGTGTAATCATTCATGCAAATATTCACTTACCTGTACATTTAGCTGTACATTTACCTGTGCAGTTAATTTAACCATGCAAATATTCACTTACCTGTTCATTTAACCACACTGTATATTAAATAAACTATTATTACCCTCTGTCATTGTTTGTGTGCATGCTTATGCACCTATGTTGCGGCTGTTTATTGTTTATTGTTTTGTTGAGTTCGATAATAAAGTATGTCGAACTATCACTGCTCTGCGCCTTGGGTTCTGCCCTCCACTCGCCGTGACAGAATGACCCACCACCACGGGACCCAGTAGACCAAATATTTATAAAATCTGGACACCATTTCAGTGTACCGTTTCCATCTTCTGTGTCCTGTGCATGTGACAAATAAACTTAGATTTTATTTGATATAGTGTGTGTTTACCACATGGCCTCACATGTGAATCCTTATAGAGATGGATGGCTTAAGAAGGTGTGAATGATGCTGAATGGGTGTAGACAAAGAAGATCTCTCCAGTAGGAGTACCAAAACATTCAAGCGCCATTTTCTCAAAAGTGTGGTTACAAGTTTATCAACTGTCAAAGCAGAATAACTTTCCCATTGTTCCTCAACTACAGTGTATAATATACCATTTACTAGCTCTGAGTCTTTACTTTCATCCAATGTAAAAAATACAATTTAAAAGGGATAGTCATTGGCTCAATGACTGGAAGTCTATGGGAACAGCTAGCATGTCATTGCACTAACACTAGTAGAAATGCACACAGGTGCACACAGGCACCATATGAAATTTAGGAACACCAGAAAATAAGATTTTCTAAATTGATTGAGATACAGCCTATATTGGGTCTATGTGAATTCTACCAACTGGGCACAGACGTCAATTCAAGGTCTATTCTGTATTGGTTCAAAGTCATTTCATTGAAATGACTTGTAAACAACATTGATTCAAAAAGTGTGTGCCCAGTGGGTAGCTTATTTTGAAGCACATGTTGTGCCCTAGAAAATAATATGTAACACTGTAAAGACAGCTTATTTTAAAAGCTAAAATGTTTATACAAATACCTGTCATTGAAATTACAAAGCATTTTAAGGAATATTAGGTTTCTACATTGAGTAAAAGCAGTATTTTCCTATTGAGATGCATTACATTGAAAATTGTACACGTCTCTTAAAAACGTCTTGTGATGATGACATGCAAGAGATCTGTCATTCATTCATTGCTATGTCTATGATCACTGATCTCCTGTCGAAGCTATCCCTTTTCATTCTTTATGTGCCCCCAAAATGTTTGGATGTATTGGTCAAGTTACCAAGTTGTTAGCTAGCTAGCCAATGAGGTAACAGGACTGAAACAAATGGTTAGACGATGCGGTCCCTGCGATCCTCTAAAGGAAGAAAAAAATGTAACGCTGGTAATAATGGGTCATATCTTTTGACCTGGTTGGGCTAGAAGCAACATTGAGCAAATCATAAATATGAAACATCTAAGGCCTGTACACTTGTTATAAAACTTTCTGAGTAGATCCTCTCTCCCTATACACTGTAGGTCCTGCTAGTGCTTATCCTCAGTCCCAGGCTCTGTGTAACGTTTTTAAAAGGCCTAAAAAGCATTAATGGAGCATTAGGAGTAAATGGCTTTGAACTGTCTGTCCCTCCCTCAGGCAACAATGGCCCCGCTCCAAACACTTCTCCAGAGAGATCCAAAGCCCCATTTGTCCCCCCCCCCCCTCTCTCTCTCACACATTCTAATGGCATGAGTTTCTATGCCCTGCGCCTTTCATCGGCTGTGAAGGAACGTCAGCTACAGTGAGCTCCTGGGTAATGACACATACGGTAATTAAATAAAAATTCTGTGAAAGGAGATATATATATATATATATACATAAACACACACATTTTAAAATATTTATATTTTTCTTAATTATTTCATTCTAACCCTACCACCCCTCCCCTAATTAAAGTAAACTAGTGAACAACAACGCTTAGGATTCTACTTCCAGCTTATACATACTATATACATTTTTATGGGCCTCAACCATCTATTTCTTTCACAAAAGTTCTGAACCTATGTACGTTTTACAGACACAGTATGTTTTCCATGAATTATCTTGATATTAGTTGTTATTATTCCCAACCAAATATTTTTAGTCTCCTACAGTACACATAATCCTACAGTACAAATGTCCATGCAGGCCAGACTTTTTGATTGCTATACACTATCTGAAAGAAGCAAATAAAGGTTAAATAAAACCATAGCCCAGCTACTATAGCACAGAGAAATACATCTAAAAACATGCTTTCCTGTTATTTTGAAAGAAAATTGTCTTAGTTTCGTTTTATTATGACCTTCCTAAACAAAATATTTATGGATGTCTTTTTGATTGTGTGTATTAACTTGATTTGATCTTGCGGCTATTGGTAGGCTACTCGTTGAATCCCGGATATTCTACTGTTAATGTGCATACCGCACATCAGACCTTCATGGCGTTTTGAGGATGAAATGCTCAGTAAGTTTTTGTCTTTCATGATATTGTAACGACCCTGGGTTTATAAGCGTGGGTATCGACTCTGCCGAATTAGCCTGTTTTCAGTCACAGGTCCATGGCTGAAGAACTGCAACATTTACTTGGAGCTGTCACGAGTGGGTGTAGAGAGAGACCAAGGCGAAGCACAGCAATAGTTCGGCATGTTTATTTTAACTATAAACTTAAATGTCACGAACTATACAAAACAAAACAACGAAGCAATCATTACAAATGGCAACACACTTACTGTACTGTGACTTGAAATTATAACAATGACCCACACACAGGTGGCTGAGAGTGGTGCCTAAATGCAATCCCCAATCAGAGACGACCCTGTACAGCTGTCTCTGATTGAGGATCATTCCTCCCCTAGTTAGGGTGTGAGGGTTCGACTGTGGTTCTACCACTCCCCTTATTGGGAGTAAAGTCTAACCACAGCCAAACCCTCACAGGAGCTAACTCTGCATATAGCACTATTGGGTGATCTGACAAGTCATAGTCAATAATAATAGTTTTTTTTACCCCCAAGCCATAATTTCAAATTGATTTGATAATATAACAGTCTTCATTTTAATGATAGTCAAGACATGACAACTCCATCATTCTTAAATGGAAGAAGTTTGGAACCACCAAGACTCTTCCTAGAGCCGACCACTGAGCAATCGTGGGAGAAGGGCCTTGGTCAGGCAGGTGACCAGAACCCGATGAGTTCCAGAGTTCCTCTGTGGAGATGGGAAAACCTTACAGAAGGACAACCATCTCTGCAGCACTCCACCAATCAGGCCTTTATGGTAGAGTGGCCAGACGGAAACCACTCCTCAGTAAAAGGCACAAGACAGCCCGCTTAGAGTTTGCAAAAGGACTCTCAGATCCTGTTTTGTAAAACATAGTAACTGGCACTGGTAATAGAAAAGTGACTATGTGTGTATGTGTTCAAAGAAACATGTATGGAGCCAGCACATGGAAATGGTATCATTGCACATGCTGCAAATCACCGGCAGAGGGTAACCATTTTGAATCCATTTTCACATTCACTCTGTTGGTGACTCTAAAAGTAGCAGAGATCCCCCTATGGAACTTTGATATGCCCGTAAAGTATATTATGTTCAACAATATCTTGAAAAATTTTCCAAATCAAAAATGGTGTTTATATTTTTATTTATAAAGTAATGTAAAAAATGTTATTGAAATCAAAACACTACTCATTTTACAGATAAATGGTAAAGCTTCATAAATATGCCAACTTTTATAAATGATTTATCAATTATGCTTTTAGATACAAATGTAAAATATATGTCAACAATTCTTCCTCCAAAAGACTATTTTATGGATTGTACTTCGTAAAATCCCACAAATCAATGGGCCCTGTCTGAGGCGATTGAGTAGGCAGCCAGCAGCACCATAGCAGGCAGTGCACCACTGACAGAATTATGCAGAGGAGATAGTAAATAAAATAAGAGACAGAGGTAAATATGCTGACTACCTACTGCCTTGATCTGAACCTCCCCACTTCACACAACGTTACCTGCTCTCTGAGACAGACACATAGACACACACAGAGAGACGCACAGACAGGCAGGCAGGCAGGCAGGCAGGCAGGCAGGCATACCCCCCATGCTATCCTAACCCCCAGGTCACCCATTAATATGTATGGACTGAGTCGCAGCATTACTTTGCTTTTTGTATAATATTCCATTCTCCCTGCAGGTATAGAGTGTGTGTGTGTGTGTGTGCGTGTTCCATCCCCCTGCAGAGCATGGAGATATGAGTTAAGAGACGTGCAGATTAAAATCCCCATACCTGAGGCAGAGTACATAATTAAGTAGAGGGAATTTAATAAGTAAACTGCAGCTATGGGTTAAACCTTTTTATCCACTCACCTCCCTGAAAAGCACACACACTCCATTGGGACCATGCCAAAGTTTCATCTCTTCAAACTCCCCCTTCTCACACACACCCTTCCCTCTGCCAGCATGGAACTGTAGCAGCTAGCAGTCTTGCATGATGAGAAGCTGTGACATTTGAGAGCATGGAGAGCACACACCGACAAACAGACCTAATGGTTCCTGACACGTCAGCCTGTGAGTGAGGGAGGGAAGTGGATTCTCCGGAACACGCCACATCTCTCTGGTGGGAAGACGGGAGACAAAAGGTCCAGGAAGGCCCGGGGGCAGCTTTGATATTCCAGTATGATCATGTGCCGGGGCTGGTATTCCAGTGAGTACGATATTAAACTGATTACGGCAGAAGGTAGATTATCCTTATCCTGCTAAAATCGGCATACGGTCAAAATTGAAGTAAGCATACGCCGATTAAAACACCTGGTTTTCTGAGCAATGTCTCAAATTATTAGGACATGTAAACACCTTCATCTGCGTTCCAGCTGTGTATTTGATATGCTCATGTGCTATTGCCAGCCGAGCGAGCCTCCCTCTTCAGCGCAAGTGAAGTGAGTAGAGGAACAACTGAATGTAGTTTTCACATACAAACGTTATATGTCTGAACTCAGAATCAAATATGCTTCCCAAAAGCAATATAGTCACTGTGGTAGAACGTTTATTTTGACTGGCATTTATAATAGATGTGTCCTTGTAAATAGAATTATTAGGGAAATCGTTCTTCTTGCAAAGCATGTAAACGTTTCAATCAAACTTATATTAATCTGACATTATTGTGTGCATGTAACTGTACTCAGTGACTGCTTGCCAATAAGGGTATTACCTTTTTACAGGGTGTTCAAATTAACCTGCTACATTATGGTGCTTGACTGCGGGTCAACTCTCAGAGGGGGCGGTGTTACGCTGCTCCTCTCACAGAGAGAGACAGAGTTATGTAATGACACAGCAGAGTGTTAGGGCTGCAGGGTTCGCTGGAGGGCCAGGTGCAACACTGTCTATGGTAAATAAATGAGACCTGGTTGATTTGCATTGACCTCCCAGACAAGCACACATACACACACGCGCGCACGTACGAACAGTGACTGTGTCCCCACACTAAGCTATTTAGGCTGGCATTAAAGCCATCCTTTCCAAGAAAGTTTATTTGAGTTGTTGTGTGTTTAAGATGGGCCTACATGAGTTAGCTTGACGAGAGGGAGAGCAACATAGCCACCTGCCAATCCTATAGCCTACTCTAGGAACCAACAGCACAGCTCTGACAACTGCCAAATGTCAAACATGTCAAACATGCATGTTCAATCACTTACACTGAACAAGAAACTCCTTAGAGGAGGGCCTTCAAGGAGAGGGACAAGGACAAATTGAAATGCGTTCAGAGGGAGCTGAAGTTGCGGATTGCTGAGGGGAAGAGAGGGTATAAGGAGAAGATGGAGGACAAGCTGAGGCAGAGGTGTGTAAGGGTATGAGAAATATCACTGGCTTCAAAAAGTCAAACAGTGGGCAGATGGAGGGGACCCAGGACAGAGCCAATGAGCTGAACCAATTTTTTAACAGGTTCAATACTGGCCCTGTCCACCTCCCTTCCAGCTCCCCAGGCTACACACCCTCACGGCTGTCCCAACCCCACTTTCCTCACAACACCTCAGAGACAATCAGCGACTCCACCTCCACCCCTGCTCCCTCTGGACTGATCCTCAACACCCCCCTTCCCCCCACCTCCCCACCTGGGCTGGCTTTCACCACCAACCAAGTGAAGAGAGAGCTGGAGAGACTACATCAGTGGAAAGCGGCGGGCCCTGATGGCATCACCCCAAGGGTGCTTAGGGTCTGTGCTGAGCAACTGTGTGGGACACTCCAGCGTCGCTTCAACCTTAGCCTGAGCCTAGAAAGGGTCCCTGTGCTGTGGAAAACATCCTGCCTCGTCCCAGTGCCCAAGAAGGCGCACCCCACTGTCGTGAATGACTTCAGACCTGTAACGCTAACATCCCACATCATGAAGACCCTGGAAAGGTTAGTCCTTGCTCACCTCAGACCCCTGGTGTGTACATCACTGGACCCCCTGAAGTTTGCATACCAGCACAACATCGGGGTGGATGATGCTATCATCTACGTTCTGCAGAGGGCCTATTCTCACCTGGACAACGCAGGTTGCACTGTGAGGGTTATGTTTTTTGACTTCTCCAGTGCATTCAACACCATTCAGCCCCTGCTACTGAGTGAGAAGATGAAGAGGATGAAAGTGGAAGCACCCTTAGTCTCCTGGGTTATGGACTACCTGACCGGTAGCACACAATTTGTGTGACTAAAGAGCTGTGTGTCAGAACGGGCAGTGAGCAACACAGGGTCCCCCAGGAAACGGTCCTGTCCCCCTTCCTGTTCCCCTCTACACCTCGGACTTCAGATATAACTCTGAAACATGCCACCTACAGAAGTTCTCGGATGACTCCGCAATTGTAGGGTGCATAAGGGGTGGGCAGGAGGAGGAGTACAGGAGCACAATCAGTGACTTTGTGTTGTGGTGTAGAACTACCTTCAGCTCAACATCAGCAAAACAAAGGAGATTGCGGTGGACTTCAGGAGAACCAAGGCACAACTGACTGCAGTCCCTATACAGGGGATGGATGTGGAAATGGTTGGGTCATACAAGTTCTTGGGAACTTGGAATGGGCTGGTAACACCGGGGCCCTGTACAAAAAGGGCCAGAGTCGACTATACTTTCTGAGGAGACTCAGGTCCTTCAACGTGTGCAGTAAACTACTGGACGGAGAGAGACCTAGCTTAACAATTGTGCATCCATCCGTGAGTAACTCTGGTCCGTAATCACTCATTCACTCAGGACTTATTTATTAATTCAGGTCTGTATATACTTACTCATGTACAGTTGTTATATCATATCACGTTCAATATTGCAAGTAATTCTTGGACTTAACTTACGTAGTCATTCACTCAGGAATGCATTTTAGTATCCTGTATCTTTTTTTTTTTTTTTTTCATTGCTTTTAGTATATCGAATGTGCAATACGTGCATTTATCTGTAATTAAACCCTGCACACTAAGGACTGTATTTTAAGGGAATTACTATTATTAACCCAAATTATATCATACACACATTTAGCTATTTAAGTATCTCTTCCTGTCATTTACCTGTACAGTTAATGTAACCATGCAAATATTCACTTACCTGTAAATTTAACTGTATATTTACCTGTACAGTTAATTTAACCATGCTACATTTTCACTTACCTGTTAATTTAACCAGTATGTCTATTAAGTAAACTATTATTACCCTCACTCATATCATATGCATTTTTAGCTATTGAAGTATTTCTCTGCCATCGACCTGTATTGTATAGTTAACCATCCACCATCCGCCAATGTATAGTGTACATATTCAGCCATCCACCCATACTATGCAATGTCTTTTTATAGCTTTTTTAGCACTCCAGACTTCTGGTATTTCTATACATTTTCATACTGACGCTCATGTATCGTGTATCTGTCTTTTGTGTATTTTCGTTCTGGCATTTTGCACCTGCCCTGTGTTTTGTTGTAGCTGCTTGACAAAGAAATTTCCCCTCCGGGATCAATAAAGTACATAAAGTAAAGTATGTATCTATCTATCTCATACTGTCACTAACACTGTATATCTCAGAAATAAACCAGGATGTAGTCACACTATCCCTGTCAATCCACTTCTGCTCAACAGAGCCATAGATGTCTGTCTGGGAGGAGATGAAGACAGATTTAGATGGTGGTGTCATAAATATCTAGGTTTTTAGACAGGTATGTCGCTCCAGGAAGCCAAATGGATGCCTTCCCAATGAACGGAACACAGTGAGTAGATAGGAGTAATTGGCTCTCATGTATACTTCCTCTGTCTCATTTAGGACGTAATATGTGTGTAATCCATCTTTAGCTCACACTAGACTGATGTGTGTCATACTGTGGATTTTGTTCTTAGAGAACTTGAGAATCGTCATCAGACGTTCTCGTTCAAAGCAGCGTATCGAGGTAGAAACACTGTTGGCATATTGGAATGTTAGATGTAACAGTGTGGTTGTACTGACCTCAGGTTTGGTCCACTTGGTCTTGATGTGGTCAGCTATGTTCTGTGTGCAGCCCAGCAGGTCATAGCCCTCCCTGCTCTGTAGGAGAACAAAGACACAACAGAGACACACAGTCACACAATTTCAAGTTTTTAAACTTAATCTTTTATCATTCTAAATATTCTAATGATGATTACCCCACTTGGTTCATCACTAATTGGTACTATAATGATACTGAGTGTAAATGGGGCAGGGATAATGTCTTCTCTCTCCTCCCTGCATAGTGATGATGATGTGTCGTTCCCTCAGCCTGCACATTATCCATGATATCTCCTCTGCCCCCAGAGAGCAGTCAGTCAGTTAGTCAGTGAGTCACGGGACGGGAGGGGACGGGCTGTAAAATGCCTGCAGTAAAAACCCATCTGGGAATGAAGTGAAGCCACGATGCATAAAGGAATTGATCCCTAGCCAAACAGACACTGGAATATGTTAATTGTATTCAATAAAATAAAGTAAAAGTTGTTTCCATACAAATTATTCATAGGGCTGGATAATTGGGAGGATTTGTCATGAGGTCATTGTAACTGGCACATGATGGCATACTATTATTATTTTTACATGACATCATTGTGTTAAACATATGGAGATACTCTGCTCAACTTTTCTAAAGCCTGAGTGTGTTGACTGGAGGTAATGTATCTGTGCATGAGAGCTATTAGTCCATTGATATCATATAATATTACAGATGCAGACACTACATAAACAATATTAATAGTATTGTTTATCCTATAGGGGATATATTGTGCAGTAGAAGGCATCGAATAAGTTACATACAGGCTGTGTCACTGTATTGTATGCCAGTGGATGCTCCTCACAGGAGGAAGGGGTGGACCGTTTCATAAAAATAGAAATTGTAAAAAATAAAAATGAGATAAAACTATAAATCACAAAATAATTGATTAAAACAAACTAATTTGCAAAGAAGGTCTACAGTAGCCTCAACAGCACTTTGTAGGGTAGCACCATGGTGTAATCAGAGGACAGCTAGCTTCCGTCCTACTCTAGATACATTGACTTCAATACAAAACCTAGGAGGCTCATGGTTCTCACCCCCTTCAATAGACTTACACAGTAATTATGACACCTTCCAGAGGATGTCCTCTAACCTATCAGAGCTCTTGCAGCATTCACTGACATGTTGTCCACCCAATCAAATGATCAGAGAATTAATCTAGTGCTGAAAGCATAAGCTAGTGCTAGCTAGCACTGCAGTGCATAACATGTGGTGAGTAGTTGACTCAAAGAGAGAGAAGACAGTAGTTGAACAGTTTTGAAAAAATGTATTTCTTCCAAATTGAAAGAGAAGCAAGAGAGAAATAGAGAGAGAGATTGTCTTTTCTTTTTTTTAACTTTCAGTTTCACTTACTTAGCTAGCAAATGCAGCTAGCTAGTTTAGCCTACTGAAACAACCTGCTCAAACAGAGGGGTGCTATGTTAGCTAGCTGGCTATGACTTTCAAACACAACACTGGAACTCTTCCAAGTCAAGGTAAGCTTTTGGTTTTACGAATTTATTGCCACGGGGGCCCTCCGGTGTAACTGCATACTGACTGTATGTGTGTATTTTAACCCAATAATGGTTGAATTGAAGACGTTTAAGCTGCCTATCAATCAGCCTGTGAAAAATGTGCTCTTGCAACAGCTGCATAGTGCAGATTCGGGGCCTGATTAATATAGGGGCTGAAGCCCCTTGAGACAGAAAAAATGAACGTTTAAAGCGAATTACCTGCAATTCTACACATTTTACCATGATGTGCCACAACAACATTTCTAAATTGCACCTTGCATATCCTATTATTCTAACTCTCAACAGTAAGTTGAGACCCCTACTGAGTATATATATACGCTCAGGTAAAACAATTTGGCTAGTCTATATTTCCATATTTCCAAGTCATATTCTTGAAGATCAAGGGGTATTAAATTAATTGGAATAACTGGAAATTTTATGTAACGATATAGCCTAATCATATTATTATTTGTAGTAGAAAGCAATGGGTAATAAGAGGCCTACATAACCAACCCATTAAGTAAAATGCAACATCGATTTATGGCCTGCTATGTAAATTCTTACATGCATTTATCCTGCAATAGATGTCGTTGAATCGGTAATATACATTTTTGTCTTCTTCTAATGCCTCTTAAGGGGTGATCAAAAGTAATCAGATTACGTTTCTAAATTTGATTAATCCAAAAATTACTGATTACAATTTTGTACAGGTAACTAGTTACTGTAATGGATTACATTTAGAAAGTAACCTACCCAACCCTGTACAGTATCTGTGGAAGAATTGACACATTTGTGCGTCTGGCTTCCGGGTTAAGCGAGCATTGTGTCAAGAAGCATGAGCTAATATATACACACACACTTAGGGCAAGTTAGTTTTCCATGGATCGGTGCCATGGGTGGGTGGAGATTTCCCTTACGGACCAATGGAATGGAATAAAAGGTATAAACTCCACCCACCCGGTGTGATGAACTGGCCCTCTTTTTCCTCTCCCTCTTTTTCTTCCCTCCTTCCGTCAAGACATTTACCTTTTTTAACACTTCGGTCGTTGTCGTCTTTTGGTCATCTCCCTCTCTCTTTCATTTCAATCTACAGGAGAGCATATTGTAATGCAGGCTACCCACGCTGCCTGCCTGACACACACAGCAGGGCTTAAGCTTCATACAAACCCGCTATGTGGCACTATATTGGATTTTCAGATTTGCTGAGGCTGCGGCTGACCCTCTTAAATAGCTGCCGCCGCACTACTTCCACCTCTTCCTTTTTTTTGTCAGAGCATTCCAGAGAGGATTCGCTTGGTAAGAGCTCTATGTTCCTTAACTAGGCAAGTCAGTTAAGAACAAATTCTTATTTACAATGACGGCCTACACCGGCTAAACTCGGACGAAGCTGGGCCAATTGTGCGCCGCCCTATGGGACTCCCAATCACGGCCGGTTGTGATACAGTCTGTATTCGAACCAGGTTATCTGTTGTGACGCCTCTAGCTCTGCAGTGCCTTAGACCACGGCACCACTTGGGAGCCCTGCTCCAACATCTAGTGGAAAGACTTTCCAGAAGAGTAGATGATGTTATAGCAGCAAAGGGGGGACCAACTCCATATTAATGCCAATGATTTTGGAATGAGATGTTCGATGAGCAGGTGTCCACATACACTTGGTCATGTAATGTAGCTAGCTACGTCTGTTTACATTATACCCATTGTAGCATTATTAACTTCTTTGAAGAACTATCCCAGAAGGGAAATATTTAACAAGAATAATGAGTAAACAAGTAACAGAATCGATGTTCTCAGTGCCTGTCACTGAATTAAGCTGACATCAACCAGAATTACTTGGTCTGCTGTTAAATCGTTGTGGACGTATGACAAGTAAGCTTTCATGCATTGTATCATGACTGAAGCAACAACAACAAAATTAAATAGCGAAATATGCTATTTTGCTTACCGTTTAAGAATGATAAATAGCCATAATTGTGGTGTTTCACTGTGAAGGTAATATTGCATTGCATTAAGACTACTGGTGCTTTATTTCCAACGAGCATGCTTGCATTGTGATAAATTCATTCAACACCCATGCATATTATTAAATTACACCGATGTTTTATATTCACCTTATGCATTGATAACTAATTGGGGAAAGTGACAAGAAGAAAGTTAGCTAACATTAGGTAAACTGATACTACACGCATGTATTTACTGATCATTTCAAAGAATTCACAAATAACTTGCCTGGCTAGCAAGCCTACGTTGAACAGAACACAGCTAGCTGCATTTCCCGATTGGTTTTTTATCAGATGTTGTTAAAATGTCTTGCCTTCAAACCAGTCGAGCACGACTATTTTGTCCTGCCAACGCCATGGAGTGAAATGAACACTCAGTTGCTGTCCCTGAATTGGCTAGAAAGTTCACCAATTCAGGATAAATAAAACTGTCTGGGTCTTCACAATTGACACCGATGATTTTACGATTTGTTTCTTTAGTTGTTCATCCCTCAACAACTAATAACCAGGATGAGATCACCTGCTAGCTAGCCATCACATCCGATGAGCTAACATAGCTTGGCTAGCGGACTGATAAACCACAGTGACTCAAAATTTGAATAAAAAATTCTTATGAAAGTAATTTGTTCAACATTTTAACAACATTTGGTTTATAAATAAACGTAATACTTACATTTTACAAAGTTATTCCTTATTCCTCTGGAACTTTTTTTTCCCAAGCAGGGACCTCAGTCTGACGTTAATTCAGAAATGTGGTAATCTTTACGATTACACACAGTAGGGCCTAAGCTTCATACAAACCCGCTCTTTTGCTTTCTCTCTCTTTCATTCTCCTTCTCTCTCTCTCTGTCTCTTTCTCTCTGTTGGGGCCTACCCCTCCTGAGCACTGCTCAGGTATTCTCTATCCTTCCTGACACAAACAAGCAGCACAAACCGGGCTTTGCCCCTCTCTTCTCCCCTCTGCTATATCCAGTTCTCTGACTCATTCACACACACAGACACATACACATATACACACACTCTCTTTTCCCCTGTGGGGCCTACCAGTGTGCAGCTCAGTTCCAATGGGTACTTACTTCCGGTATTTCTGTGAGGCAGGATCTCCAGTCTCGTTCTCTTTCTGTCGCTCTTTGTTTCTCTCTGTCTGCTGGGAAGAACACAGTCAGTGTTGACGTTAGCTAGCTAGCACTTCCATATCACAACTGCCCTAGTCTGTTGTGCTCTAGCCTGCTCTACTTTCACTTCACAGCTGTTTTCCTCAGCTGCTGGGTATTTATTTTCTCTCCCCTTCTCTCTTTACTTCTGGTTCTCTAGCGGCAGCTGGAAAGAGAGACACACAGAGGTGGGAGAGAGAAACTGGCTTGACAACCATAAAGGCAGAGGGAGTAGCCCGCTAGCAAACACAGACAATGGAGCAGGATTAGAAGGCTTGAAAGGGAGAGGAAACAAACTCTTCCACTGTTCTTCTTAGAGGACTATTGAACTAGGCTCCACATAAGCAGCAGTGTTTTGGTGTTTGGTCAGTGTACGGTGTGTAGAGCGCTGCCTGCTATTCTATAGTGAAACATAAATATGCTTTACACTAACTAAACCGGCCGTGTGGGGTGCCCGAGCGTTGTAAAAATGAATTTACAAATACATGTTATTCAATCATACCATCCAAACTGCTTGCGTGCATCAACAGGCGTCTGAGTAGCCATGCGGTAAAATAGAACTTGGTTTGACATGCTGAAAGTCTCACCTCTAATTGGTTTTTACGAGCATACACATGGGTGATGAAAGATGAACAAGGTCCACACTCCTGTCCAGTTGGTGGCGGTAATGTACCTTAAAGTTGGTTGCCCACTGCCAAATCGAAGAAGAAGAAGAAGAAGAAAAAGAAGAAGAAGAAGAAGAAGAAGAAGAAAGCTGAATGAGGAGAGATTTGTCAAAAATAACTAATTAAAAACTATCTAGGTTTCAGAGTAGAAAAAACTTGTTTTTCTATGACTCAAAATGGGTCAAAATTCTACATAGATCCAGCAAAAAAAAGTACCATATGCATTTCAGGTAAAATAACAACCCAATGATTATCTACCAAGACAAATTATCTACCAAGACAAATTAGCTAGCAACAGCAAGCTAGCTAAATGTCCATGAATGTGATTTGACGTGTCCCGAAATTAATATATTTAGTTCACAGTTGGTTTTGGTATTTTAACCGGCATGTCATAAACAAATCTGGTGGGAATAGACAAAATCAATATGCACACAATGGAGGATGCACGCACGGAGCCGGTTTGGTCAAGGTGTAAGCTGAAATCACAGTCTGAGTGGGCCTCGGTGGATGCGTACAAAGATGTTTTGCCAATTGCGCTGCTGAAAGACCTTGCCTGTAATAAAAAAAACACTTCATGTTCTCATATAAAAGAACACAGCAGGACACTGTAAGAGAATAAACAACAGAGAGGAAATAACAACAAGCATTTAGCACAAACAGATGTCCAAATCTTTAGTGATTTCCAGTTAAAAAATAAAAAGTCTGATTTCAACAAAGACATCACCTGGGTTGTTTCACAAAACGAGTCCCTTATTGGGGAGTGTTACTTGGTGGGGGAAAATCTTAGTCCCTTTTTGGGTAGTGTTACTTGGTGGGTAAAAAAAATGAGTCCCTTTTTGGGTAGTGTCACCTAATTTTCATTTTGTCATGACCAACATATTCAACTTTCCCTTCTCAAGAGGTTAAATAAAAAAACAGACTACGGTATAGTAAGTGCCTTTTAAGTACCAAATAACAGGGTTGATGATTTAATCTTAAATCAGCCTTGTGACAGGTGGAATGGAAGTTTGTAGTGTGCAACAGGGAGGGGCAATTGAATGCAAGCTATACAAAAACATAAAAAATGTGTAATTGTTAAAACATTTCTAGCCTGTTTATAACATTGTTGAGGTGTTATGTTCGACCCACTCAGTTTTCCACCAGAACGTTGCCAAAAAGAGTAGAACCAGCTCACCTGCTTTTACACTATGATTTGACTATCAGATGTTCAATGTTTCTTTTGAAAAAATTATTTTAAAACGGATAGCTTCACCAAATTAAAGAGAGTTCAGTTCACATAACCTTAAAATAAGGGATAAGGAATCACTAATCACATTAAATAAACAATAATTATCAGGAATAATGTTGTCAAAGCAACAAAATAACCAGGGCTTTAATATAGTTACAATGAAGGTGAAAACCTGGAGAAGGTTTGGGTTTAAGTGGGATAAAATCCTCTGAGAAGTCTGAAAGAACTTGCTTTATGCGCCTCACAATTTTTGTAACGATGCGGAGGGCTCCATATAGCTCCGCATTGACATGATTGGTTGATGGTAGGTGGGGGCGGGAGGTCCTGTATAAACACAAACTCACTTCCTTGACAACTTCCTTCACAACGTCTCTGCCCAACAGCTCTTCACTGCTCTGTGAAGCTCAAGAAGTATGAATGCCCTGACATCTGCAGAGGCCATATCACCATAAATGCTGCAAGGACAATGCAGATGTAAGATTGACCATACAGAGACTTTTAATTCAATAATAATTTCACCACCTTTATGCGTGAGAAATCAATTAATACGTTCGAGCGAATCTACCGGTTACAAATGTAAAAGCATCTACTGTTTCCTGATAGAAATAACACCAATGCACTCTAATTTAAAATGTAATAAGAACTATTGAGTAATCTGCTTGCATAAGGGGATTGTGAATATAAATTACACTTTTTTAAATCTATTTTATCTTATGATCGCTGGAGACAAATGTGAAGCCAGTCATATGGCAGCAAACTGAAACATATCAACTTTACCACAATAAAGTTTAAGAAACGCTGTGTCATTATCAATTAATCAATCAATCAATCAAATGTATTTATAAAGCCCTTTTTACATCAGCCGATGTCACAAAGTGCTATACAGAAACCCAGCCTAAAACCTGAAACTGCAAGCAATGCAGATGAAGAAGCACGGTGGCTAGGAAAAACTCCCTAGAAAGGCAGGAATCTAGGAACCTAGAGAGGAACCAAGCTCTGAGGGATGGGCAGTCCTCTTCTGGCTGTGCCAGGTGGAGATTATAAGAGTGCATGGTCATTAAGGCCAGATTGTTCATCAAGATGTTCAAACATTCATAGATGACCAGCAGGGTCAAATAATAATCACAGTGGTTGCAGAGGGTGCAACAGGTCAGTACCTCAGGAGTAAATGTCAGTTGGCTTTTCATAGCCGAGCAAACAGCAGGTCCCGGACATGGCAGCACATCCGGTGAACAGGTCAGGGTTCCATAGACGCAGGCAGAACAGTTCAAACTGGAGCAGCAGCATGACCAGGTGGACTGGGGACAGCCAGGAGTCATCAGGCCAGGTAGTCCGGAGGCATAGTCCTAGGGCTCAGGTCCTCCGGGAGGGGAGGGAGAGAGAATTAGAGGGAGCATACTTAAAATTCACACAGGAAACCAGATAAGACAGGAGAATTACACCAGATATAATAGACTGACCCTAGCCCGGCACATAGACTATTGCAGCATAGATACTGGAGGCTGAGACGGCATGGAAGAGCACTAGTAAGCCAGTTACTCAACCCCTGTAATAGGGTCAGAGCCAGAGAATCCCAGTGGAGAGAGGGGAGCCGGCCAGGCAGAGACAGCAAAGGTGGTTCGTCACTCCAATATCTTGCCGTTCACCTTCACACCACTGGGCCAGACTACACTCAATCATAGGACCCACTGAAGAGATGAGTCTTCAATAAAGACTTAAAGGTCAAGACTGAGTCTGTCTCTCACATGAATAGGCAGACCAGTCCATAAAAATCCAGCTGTTTGCTTAGAAATTCTAGGGACAATAAGGAGGCCTGCATCTTGTGACCGTAGCGTACGTGTAGGTATGTATGGCAGGACCAAACCATAGAGATAGTTAGGAGCAAACCCATGTACTGCTTTGTAGGTTAGCAGTAAAACCTTGAAATCAGCCCTGGCCATAACAGGAAGCCAGTGTAGAGAGGCTAGCACTGGAGTCGAGATTCTAGCAACTGTGTTTAGCACTAACTGAAGTTTATTTAGTGCTTTATCCAGGTAGCTGGAGAGTAGAGCAATGCAGTAGTCTAATCTGGATGTGAAAAAAGCATGGATTAGCCTGTCTGCATAATTTTTGTACAAAAAGTTTATGATTTTTGCAATGTTACGAAAATGGAAAAAAACAGTCCTCGAAATATTATTGATATGTTCGTCAAAAGAGAGATTAGGGTCCAGAGTAACGCAGAGGTCCTTCACAGTTTAATTGAGACGACTGTTCAACCATTAAGATTAATTGTCAGATACAACAGCAGATCTCTTTGTTTCTTGGGACCTAGAACTAGCATCTCTGTTTTGTCAGAGTTTAAAAGTAAAATATTTGCCTCCATCCACTTCTTTATGTCTTAAACACAGGCTTTCAGGGTAGGCAATTTTGGGGCTTCACCATGTTTCATTGAAATGCACAGCTGTGTGTCGTCCGCATAGCAGTGAAAGTTGACATTGTGTTTCCAAATGACATCACCAAGAGGTAGAATATATAAATAAAACAATAGTGGTCCTAAAACGGAACCTTGAGGAACACCGAAACGTACAATTGATTTGTCAAAGGACAAACCCTCCACAGAAAAAAACTGATATCTTTCCGACAGATAAGAACTAAACAAGGCAAGAACTTGTCTGTGTAGACCAATTAGAGTTTCCAATATTTCCAAAATAATGTGGTAATCGATAGTGTCAAAAGCAGCACTAAGGTCTAGGAGCACGAGGACAGATGCATAGAGAGCGTCATTAAAATATAATTGACCAACTTCACAAGTGCAGTGCTATGATGGGGTCTAAACCTATATTGAAATGTTTTGTTTACATTATTTGTCTTCAAGAAGGCGGTGAGTTGCTGCGCAACAGCTTTTTTCAAAAAATTTAGAGGAATGGGAGATTCGATATAGGCCGATAGTTTTTTACATTTCCGCGTCAAGGTTTGGCGTTTTCAAGAGAGGCTTTATTACGGCCACTTTTAGTGAGTTTGGTACACATCCGGTGGATAGGGAGACATTTATTATGTTCAACATAGGAGGGCCAAGCACAGGAAGTAGCTCTTTCAATAGTTAGTTGGAATAGGGTCCATTATGCAGCTTGAAGGTTTAGAGGCCATGACTATTTTCATGAATGTGTCGAGATACAGTATTCAAAAACTTGTGTCTCCATTGATCTTAGGTCCTGGCAGTTCAGTGTAGACTCAGGACAACTGAGCTTTGGAAAAATACGCAGACGTTACCTTAGTTTGCTTCCTCTGTAAATGCTGTCACGCCACAGCCGTTTGGTTGTTGCAGAGGATCATTACTAATAGTTGATCATGTAAAAAAATACATTGAGGCTAATTAAATGGTTATGGAGCGGAGCTCAGACCAAGCCATAACAGTTTGAACCCGAAACTCAGACCAAGCCATAACAGTTTGAACCCAACGCATGGCGCAATACTTAATACTTGGCTATGCCATCACACAGTTCCATGGTTAGTGCAGGCAATATACAAGGTTATAACATGCTATTGTACACTATTCTCCCTATTATAATTCTATCTACACTAATCTTCCAACATTAAGATGGGTTGAAGAACTGAATTGAACCACAGTCTTCTTTTGCAAGTAAAGGCTCTCCAAACTGTATTCTAGTCTGTTGACAAAATTCTAACTAAAAGGTACACGTTTATAGGGATGGTTTAAGACAGATGTACTGAAAATCCCATTGAATGAAAACTCCATGACAAAATCTGTTGGCCAGCAAGTGGGAGGATTTTCAGTGGTTGAATGAAATTTATTCAGAGCGTGCAAGGTAACCACACCTGCAGAGCCTGTTTATGCTTGATCCAAAAATGTGGTCATAGGCTTCGTATGGAGAGCGCAGTGGTGACCCGTCATTCAGGGCCCCATTTTTTATATATATATTTTTTTTGGGGGGGGGGCTTTCATGTTTTGCATGTTATTTAGTACGTGTCACATATCAGTTTGCAAACAATGTAAAATATATATATAATTTAGTTAACAAAGGAGCATACAAACAGGCAGCTACAAAATGCAGGTGTTTCAGTCTAGCTCAGTGCTTTCTGTGGTGGTGGGGCTGGCCAGCAGAAGATAGGAGCATTGCACTGTGATTGGCTCAGCATTGAAAAGTGATTGGCTCAGTGTTCTGTCACTCATGGAGACACACAAAATGTGAGCCCTTTGGGTCCTTTCATAGACTTAGATTAGAAGTGCCCTTCCAAGAAGGCACAAGGTCATTGGCCACAGATAAAATTAAGTCAAATCATGTTATATCTATAGTAGCTTTGATTGGACTGATCCTGTCAACATTTTACTTTCAAAATAGCTTAGCTAGCAGTCATCATCATAAATCAAGTAGACAATCGACAAGCAAATCATTTTTAATCCTTGTCATATGAAAATAAATAATGAAGAGAAATAGATCAAACTTGTGCTCATCAGCCATTGGACATAAACATTACACAACAAGCTGGAAATTGCAAATTCAACAATGAGTATTTTGTAAGGAATAGGTGACAGTGGCTAACTGCAAGCATTGCAACTGGGATGTCGGGAATAAAAAGCTCAAACTGGGAAAATAAGTTTTGAACGGTCATTCAACTCCAGCATCTTTCTCTTTGATGAACAAATTTGACCAGGAACGACCGCCACACCACTTTCCTGTTCCAGCACATCACAGCAGCGTGAGTCAAAAAATGTCTTATGCTGCTGTAACCGGTGTGAAGTGGCTAGCTGGTTAGCGGTGCGCGCTAGTAGCGTTTCAATCTGTGATGTCACTCGCTCTGAGACCATGAAGTAGTTGTTTCCCTTGCTCTGCAAGAGCCACGGCTTTTGTTTAAGCAAGTCAGCCATACAAGCTATGATTTTTTAAAAGGCAGTAAATGAGGCTGAATGAACTGTTTCGCTGCCAGACAAGGCTCCGATGATAGCCAGGTAAAGCAATAGGTGTTTGGACTGCTTTTGGGACAGTTTGTGGGCACCGTTTGTCACCAATATAGTGCAATTAATGTATTATTTAGTGTTGTGTTCTGTTGTGTATTGGCTTTGCTGGAATGCATCTAAAAAAAAATGTTTTGGTTTGCCCCACCAAGATTGACATGCTAAAATCGCCACTGGGAGAGTGAGACGCAATTGCCAAGCCTCTTTGAGGCATGCAGAGGCCAAATCAAGCTCTGTAACGCATGGTCGTGTGCCTCAAATGTTGTAACTATGCGGAGGGTTCCGTATAGCTCCGCATTGACAGGATAGGTTGATGGTATAAACACAAACTCACTTCCTTGACCACTTCCTTCACATCACTGCTCCATGACACACAAGAAGTATGAATGCCCTGATTTCTGCAGAGGCCATATCAACATAAATGCAGATGTCGGGTTGACCATGCAGCGCCTATTACGCGTCCGAAAAAGATAAGTACAAATAATGAGAAGTGCATAGGAAAGCATACATTCCTAAATCAGGATGGAGCCCTAAACCCTGATCAGATTATCCCATAATGATGAAGGTTGCCAGGTGTGCGGAAGGATGGGTTGCCAGGACTGGTGGTTAGCTAGATAGATAGATAGATAGATAGATAGGTACTTGGAAATGTCATAGACCAGCGACGTCGAGCGGGAGTGGACATGGTTTGGCTGTTGACTTATGTTACAGCAGGGTTTCCCAAACTCGGTCCTGGGGCCGTAATTTTTGGTTTTTGCCCTAGTACTACTAAGCTGATTCAAATAACCAACTCTGTAAGGACAGACGCTGGAGATGAGAAGCAAGGGCAGGAACAGCGTCAGAACCGACTGAACACAATGACAAACGACAATTACAAACAATGCAGCAGCGGGAACCAGAGCTGGGGAACAGACAGATATAGGGAAGGTAATGACAAGTGATTGAGTCCAGGTGAGTCCAAAATGTGCGTGACGAGGGAAGCAGGTGTGCGTAATGATGGTGGCAGGAGTGCGTAGTGCAGGGCAACCTAGCCGCCCTCGAGCGCCAGGGAGGGAGAGTGGGAGCAGGCGTGACAAACTCATCATCAAGCTTTGGTTATTTGAATCAGCTGTGTAGTGCAGGGCAAACACTAAAATGTGCATCCAGGGGGGGCCCCAGGACCCAGTTTGGGAAACCCTATGTTACAGAACAATACCTACCTTTACTGACCACTCATGTGGAAATGTGTCTTGTTCAAGTCAGCACATTACAATACCTACAGTGAAAAATTTACATAATTCACATTGCTCCTGCCATGCAACAAATGAATAGATTTCATGAGAACTCTCTCCCATTATATCGATGTGGTTCCACCCAAACCGCGATACAGACACAGGGAGAGGTGTTGTTGCATTGAGGTAAATACCATCAACCCATGCTAAACACTTTCTAGACAATTAGCAGGGCCATTTGACTTATTACAATAAGCACTCAATAGAATTACACAATGGGCCCAAAAGCAAATTTTAAACAAACAAGTATTTATTTATTTTTTGGAACATGGGGCAAAACTATTATCTCTCACTCTTGCTCAGCATATATTTAAAAAACATTTTCACACATTTATATTAATATTTGATGTTTAAAAATATAAATGTTTGTATGTTTTTCATGTTTTGAACCGTTGTTTTTGACACATTTCATCCATAGCAACTTGTCATGAACATTTTTCTGTTATTCATTCAAAGTATTGTGTTTCTGTGATACTCAGGCCGAGAAATTAGCGATTGAGGTAATCTTACATACCGGTACAATTTAAGAACACTATGAGCTATAAAAAGTTCCAATATCATCTTAAAGATAAGACTCAACTTGGTATAGAGACATTGACTGGAAGCAAGATCATTTTTTGTTCTTCCATATTACTACAGTAATCATAGTTTTTTTAAGGGTTAATGTCTCTACCTTTCCCTTCCTCTCGCTCTCTTTCAGTGTCTCAATCTCTCTCAAATCAGGTGTGGCATATCAAGAAGCTGATTACACGAGTGAACCTTGTGCTGGGTACAATAAAAGGCCACTCTAAAATGTACAGTTTTGTCACACATCACAATGCCACAGATGTCTCAAGTTTTGAGGGAATGTGCAGTTGGCATACTGACTGCAGGAATGTCCACCAGAGCTGTTGCCAGAGAATGTAATGTTAATTTCTTTACCATAAGCCACCTCCAGCGTTGTTTTAGAGAATTTGGCAATATGTCCAACAGGCCTCACAACCGCAGACCACGCGTAACCACGCCAGCCCAAGACCTCCACATCCGGCTTCTTCACCTGCCGGATCATCGGAGGTGGTGCTGAGGAGTATTTCTGTCTGTAATAAAGGCTCCCCAGTGGGTGGGCCTATGCCCTCCCAGGCCCACCCATGGCTGCATCCTTGCCCAGTCATGTGAAATCCATAGATTAGGGACTAATTCATTTATTTCAATTGACTGAATTCCTTATATGAACTTTAACTCAGTAAAATCTTTGAAATTGTTGCATGTTGCTATTTATATTGAAAAGGGAATAATGAATTGATCTACGAGACCTTTTCATACAGGATGCAGTTGGGAGTATTAAAACTTTCACCAGTGATTAAAACATTTAAGAGTAGTGGCTGCTGCAATCTGGTAAATGGTGCCACAATAATCAAAAACTGGCAGGAATGTCGACTGTACAATCTGCCTCCAGCTACTTAGGGAGAGGCAAGATCTATTTCTTAAAAAAGAAGCCCACTTCAAATCTTAGCTTTTTAACTAGCTCTTTTGAAACATTTAGTCGTGGTCAATCCAGACGCCGAGATATTTGTAGGCGGGAACCCGATCAATGGGAGAACCATCCAATGAATACATATAGTGGGAGACATGGAGAAATAGAGACCCGAAATAGGTCAGACAGAAAGAGAGAGATTATAATGCCAAAGAGGAACATTTGAGTTTGTGACGCAAGGACTCCTGATCCTTTACAGTCCTGACTGAGGAAAAAACAACTCATTTTAGAATCATCCCAGAATATTCTAGAAGGGACACTCAATCCAGAACTCTAAACCAATTTTCTGCGGAATCATTCATTCCTGAAAACCGCTAATGTACAATTTTCAATATTCAAATATGCTCTGTATATTTATTTTACCGTCAGAATTAGATTAATCAAAATACTGTACATGCTTATGTACTGTATGCTATAGGCCTATACCTCATTAATTGCTGTCCTTCTTTGAGGTACAGGGAGAAATTGTGAGGACCCAAACTCTGCACTCTCTGTTCATCTATTTCTTTCTCTCTTTCCCTCTCCATCTCTCTTCACACTCCTCAGCTACTGTCTACTTCTGTCCCTCACAGCACAAGGCAGATTATAGAAACACAATGAGCAATCCTAAGAGTGCTCTCTTATGAAAATAAAACACCTCCAACTTGCGTCTTGATTCGTCCCACACAAAAGCCCCTGACGCGAAGCTGAGGCTAGGGAGGAGAAGAGATGGAGAGAGTGTCTGCTTCATACAATGATAGAAAAGTGCATGTGGGCGTGCGTGTGTGCGTGTGTGTGTGTTTGTGTAGTGTAGTGTCTGGCACAATCTGGATGCAGCATTCAGCTCATGTTATTATCAGTAGTGTTGATGATTTCACATCACTCACACTTCACTAACAGCTCTCAATTTATTTCATGAGACTGAGAAAGCCTTCATCTGCTCATTTCTTTTTTCATTCTCTTATATTATCATAGGATCGATACCCAGGTTAAGTGCACACTTTCCCTCAATAAGTCATAGATTCAATCATCTTCTGAGCCAGGGTGTAGCATGTCTGTTATCATAACCCCAGGCCTGCCCTGGACTTTATTGCTACTAGCAGATGGTAATGCTAGGAGTCAGAGTGAATTGGTGTGTGAGAGAGCTGCTTGGCAGGAAGTTGCAGGTCTGAACAGACCATTTTTCACCACTAACAGAAGACTGGCTAAGACAGGATGGAGCTACTACTTTGCAGATGAGCCCTGCATGAACATATCAATAAACAACAATTACACTATACATATCAATTTACAAATGAAATGAAAAGCAAAACATAATCATATGAAACAAACACATTCTTCAGTAAAAAGGCCCTGTAAGATCCACTTGAATTGCCCTAGAGGCACCAACATGAGATGCAAAAAAACTAAAAGCTGATTTACCTCACTCAGTGGAGATTGAAGGGATTAGACATCCCTGAGTCTGTGTCTGGTAATGTATACGTCTGAAGGTTAACAATGAGGTAAGGTACGGCGGAAGGTTGTGCAAGAGGGCTTTATAGTCAAAAAGAGTGCAATGCATCGATCTACGAGACTTCATAGAGGGCCAGCCTACTTTCTGATACGAAATGCAATGTACTGAACCTATCAACCGTAATGAAGTGCAAAGCGCTATGCTAAACAGCTTCCAATACTGTGGCAGCTGCATTCATAGAGACGATATCGCCATAATTGGAATGCATGTTAACTGAATTATTTATTTTCCACTATTTAACGAACGACAGGACCTGTTCCTATAGAATAAGCCTATTTTCATTATTAATTTCTTAATGAACAGCTTTTCGTCAATTCAGATGCCCAAATATACTGTATATAAAAATAAATACCTTATTTATATTAGTATTCTGACCCTTTACAATGAGACCCGAAATTGAGCTCAGATACATCCTGTTTCCATTGATCATTATTAAGAAGTTTCTTCAACGTGATTGGAGTCCACCTGTGGTAAATGCAATGGATTGGACATGATTTGGAAAGGCACACACCTGTCTATATGAGGTCCCACAGTTGACAGTGCATGTCAGAGAAAAAACCAAGCCACGAGGTCAAAGGAATTGTCCGTAGAGCTCCGAAACAGGATTGTGTCGGGGCACAGATCTGGGGAAGGGTACCAAAAAATGTCTGCAGCATTGAAGGTCCCCAACAACACAGTAGCCTCCATCATTCTTAAATGGAAGAAGATTGGAACCACCAAGAATCTGCCTAGAGCTAGCCGCCAGGCCAAACTGAGGAATTGGGGGAGAAGGGCTTTGGTCAGGCAGGTGACCAAGAACCCGATAGTCACTCTGACAGAGCTCCAGAGTTCCTCTGTAGAGATGGGGGAACCTTCCAAAAGGACAACCATCTCTGCAGCACTCCACCAATCAGGCCTTCTTTGGCAGAGTGGCCAGACGGAAGCCACTCCCCAGTAAAAGGCACATGACAGCCCACTTGGAGTTTGCCAAAAGGCACCTAAAGGAGTCTCAGACTAGCGATGCTCCCCATCCAACCTGACAGAGCTTGAGAGGATCTGCAGAGATCTGCCAAACTTGTAGCATCATACCCAAGAAGACTCAAGGCTGTAATCGCTGCCAAAGATGTTTCAACAAAGTAAAGGGTCTGAATACTTATGTAAATTTGAAAAGAAATGTTTTATATTTTTAATACATTTTCAAAAATGTCTAAAAACCAGTTTTTGCTATGTCATTATGGGGTATTGTGTGTAGATCGATTATGAACAAAAAATATTTAATCCATTTTAGAATAAGAATGTAACATAACAAAATGTGAAAAAAGTCAAGGGGTCTAAATAATTTCCAAATGCACCTACTTGGTTTTACCTGCATTAAGTACCCATTTCAGGACGCCCATTATTATGTCCAGAGAACCTGATTTAACACCATCAGTAAACACACACTGTGTTCTGACCTTTAAATCATTTCCAAACCAGCTACACGCAGCCTGGTCCAGGACAATTTATAAATGCCTCTGGATAAGTAATGAGTGGTCACACAGTGTTTCTTCTTCTCCAAACAATTAAGAACATAATTTAAAACCAAAGAAGTAGCAGAGATGGTGCTATGACCCGGTCTGGTGTACATTTAGAATACATTTTGTAGTCAAAAAGGATATTAGTATTTACCAAGGATTCTATAATTATTGCAAAGCAAGAGAGTTTGGAAGTGGGGTGATAAATATTTAGGTCACAGGGGTCACCAACTTTGTGAAGGAGGAGTTTATGGGCCACTTTCCAGACCCTGGGGATGGTACCTGAAATAATTGTAAGGTTAAAAATATGTGTTAAGGATTCTGCAATCAGAGGAGCAGAAAGCTGCTGCAAGAAAGGATCAAGCAAATCAGCTGCAGTGGATTTTTTTAAACATCAATCTTGCACAAGGCGTCTAGCACATCACAAGTAGAAAGTTGTTAAAATTAAAACAAAGATGCACTAGAAGTTAATGGAACTTCCAACGGGCCAATTAGAGCCTGGGAGAGGGTCAGGCAGTTGACTGGCAGACCAGGGTCAATGTCTACAGTATATACAAAAGTTAGAGTCTCATCCCCTAAACCAAAATGCACCCCAAATCATGAACAATATCCTCTGTTAATCTATTGAAAACAATTCCATTTTGAGAGGATGTATAGTAAGTTAATATGCTCCTGTGGCTGGGCTAACACTGACGTGTGTTTGATTGACGAGACGACTGGCACAATCAAATAACTGTTGGAATGAAAACTGTGTACTCATTCACAGTTATTCATTGAGTATTGACAGTACTATATACTGTCAATACTGCTGTCAGAGCTGGGGAAACTACAGAGAGTTATTTAGAGTCAAACAACCCACTCAGCTAATATTATGTCATTATTTTTGCCCTCTAATATCTGTCTTGGATATCTAGGGCTCCTGAGTGGCGCAGTGGTCTAAGGCACTGCATCTCATTGTAAGAGGTGTCACTACAGTCCCTGGTTCGAATCCAGGCTGTATCACATCTGGCTGTGATTGGGAGTCCCATAGGGTGGCACACAATTAGCCCAGGGTAGGCCCTCACTGTAAATAAGAATTTGTTCTTAACTGACTTGCATGGTTAAATAAAAAAAATATATATATGGATGATAGCTCCTGTCACTGTGGTGCAGATGAAAAGTGTTTCCCTGATGCTGTCAAAGCCAAACACCCAGCCAGCTGTCTGGAGACAAACTGAAAGGAGTTGCAAGCTTGTAAACATCAGCCTTATCAAAGTTGCTTCATTTCAATCACTATACTGATATTCTGGTCTCAGAACAGACAGGGAACACTGATGCCAATATTTGATGTTTTTCTGCTCAAAAGGAGTGAAAACAAACTGGTCACCCAAAGGTTGAAAGTATGCCATATTTTCCAAAGACGTCACAGCACAATCCCTTTCCCTCCTGTACCATCTCTCATGCTCTGGCCTCCAGACGAGCTCCGCCGAGCCGCAAACGAGATTCTATCGATTTGGCTACGGTTCGGATCCTGTGCCATGCTAAAAATCAGATAAATCGATGACGATCAGAGACCTAGCGAAGGCAGTCCAGTCCTGCAGCCTCGTTCCATCCCACTCGATCAACGACTACCTCTTATCAGCCCCCCTCTTCACACAAGCCGTCCCCACGGCCAATCAGAGGGCAGCCATGTGCCTCCGCCGGTTTCCAGCCGCGTCGGACCCTGCTTTTTCTCACTGCTGTCAGAGCTGGGGAAACTACAGAGAGTTATTTAGAGTCAAACAACCCACTCAGCTAATATTATGACATTATTTTTTTCTGTCTTGGATATCCACGTCTGTTTGCGCTTGGTTTCCAGAGATTGACACTGTCAAGTTATGCCAATCCATGTAACTTTAAACTGTCCTTACAGTCTTTCAGACGGAATATTTACAAAGGAACAGTTGAGTTACAGTTACTCTACTGTAGCCATTGGGCTTGTTATGGCCTTACGCTCCACAGGTAGCAAAGAGGAGTAGCTCTAAGTAAGCAAATACCGTTGCATACGTTGTCAAGAAGAATTCTGTCTTAACACAACACTTAATCTTGTCCAGATCAGCAGAATAGACTGAAACACTGACTGCCTCCTCTGCCAGGAAAGAAAAAACAACAGACACAATGGGGATTTGTCTGAGACTGTCACGTGTTGGAATGGTGTGCGACACTGAAGGCGCTTGTTGATATACTTTATCCGTGATTCATCTGAGGCTGGCAAGTCTCTGCCTGTTCCTTCTCTGAGTGATGCTCTACTCTACTTCACTCCAGAGGGCCAGACACTTCAGGACACCACAGACACAGATATATGAACTCTCTAAAAGGCACTGTTTGATCCCAGTGTTCTGGCACTATACCATACCAGAGCAACATCGGGGTGAATGATGCAATCATCTACCTTCTGCAGAGGGCCTACTCTCACCTGGACAATACAGGTAGCACTGTGAGGGTTATGTTTTTTGACTTCTCCAGTGCCTTCAACACCATTCAGCCCCTGCTACTGGGTGAGAAGATGAGTAGGATGAAAGTGGAAGCACCCTTAGTCTCCTGGGTTACGGAGCTGTGTGTCAGAACGGACAGGGAGCAATACAGGGGCCCCCCAGGGAATGGTCCTGTCCCTCTTCCTGTTCACCCTCTACACCTCAGACTTCAGATATAACTCTGAAACATGCCACCTGCAGAAGTTCTCAGATGACTCCGCAATTGTAGGGAGCATCAGGGGTGGGCAGGAGGAGGAGTACAGGAGAACAGTCAATGACGTTGTGGTGTGGTGTGAGCAAAACAACCTTCAGCTCAACATCAGCAAAACAAAGGATTGGTAATGGACTTCAGGAGAACCAAGGCCCAACCGACTGCAGTCCCTATACAGGGGATGGATGTGGAAATTGTTGGTTCATACAAGTTCCTGGGAGTCCATATGGACAGTAGGCACCGGGGCCCTGTACAAAAAGGGCCACTCTACTTTCTGAGGAGGCTTAGGTCCTTCAACGTGTGCAGTAAACTACTCAATACTAGATAGATAGATAGATAGATAGATAGATAGATAGATAGATAGATAGATAGATAGATAGATAGATAGATAGATAGATAGATAGATAGATAGATAGATAGATAGATAGATAGATAGATAGATAGATAGATAGATAGATAGATAGATAGATAGATAGATAGATAGATAGATAGATAGATAGATAGATAGATAGATAAAGTCTGGTGATGCTTCTCGGGTAAATAAGCTGATCAGGAAGGCTAGCTCTGTTCTGGGGATTAACCTTGACACTCTAGAGAAGGTGGCGGAGAGAAGGATCCTGGCCAAACTGCTGGCCATCATGGACAATGTCACCCACCCTCTGCATGCCATGGTTAAGATGCAGAGGAGCACCTTCAGCCACAGACTGATCCCACCACGGTGTGCCAGAGAGCGCTACACGAGGTCCTTCCTGCCGGCGGCTATTAGACTATTTAATGCCTCACCGGGGTGCCGTGCCGTCGGCAACATAGACCTGGAACTGTTGGGGCGTTAGGACCTAGTTTAACAATTAGGCATCCATCTGGTCTCTGGTCTGTAATCACTCATTCACTCAGGACTTATTCATTCAGCACTCATTCATTCAGGACTGTATATACATATTCATGTAGAGTTGTTATATCATATCACATCATTTTTTTCATTGCATTTAGTGTATCGAATGTGCAATACGTGCATTTATCTGTAATTAAACCCTGCAGTAAGGACTGTATTTTAAGGGAATTATTATTATTACCCTAAATGATATCATACGCACATTTAGCTATTTAAGTATCTCTTCCTGTCATTTAACAGTAGAGTTAATTTAACCATGCAAATATTCACATACCTGTACATTTATCCAGACTGTATATTAAGTAAACTATTATTACCCTCACTTTTATCATACGCACATTTAGCTATTTAAGTATCTTTCTCTGCCATCGACCTGTATAGTATAGTTAACCATGCAAATATTTTTTTAACTTGCAATATTTTTATATTTTTTTCACCTAACACTCTGTAACAATGTATAGGTACATATCCATCCATTCACCCATACTATGCAATGCCTTTTTGCACTATGTATCGTGTATCTGTCTTTCGTGTATGACAAAAATCACGAAATATAAAAGGAAAATCTACACGTTAAGGCCGCGCCTTGATTCAGCATTGACAGCGCCTCCGTACAGGTAGGCATAGTGAAGCTCGGTGACGTGGTGTTGAATGAATAGCGCCTCTGTCTAGTAGCCAGCTAGAATTATTCTGTTTTTTGGGCACAGTTAGGTAGCCTACAAGGCAGATCTTTAGAAATGGTAGGATCAATGGTACATTGGACTCCACATGGAAAAAGTTGTCTGACGCCTTGCTATAGGCTATATGAAGCCACCCTTGTGGAACAGTGACATTGTCTAATGCACTTCCCATTTAATGACCTTTTGACCAGCAAGATTGATATTGTAACGACCTGATATGGAGTTCTATTGAGTTGTGTTATGTGTTTATGGTTTAAGTAGTTAAGCTAATGTTCTGTGGTTATGTTTACTTAAGTTGTCTTAGTTCAGGTTATGGGGGAGGGGGAAATGTTAGAGTGCAAACCGTTACCGAGCCTTGCATGGCCGGAGGTTAGGTTCTTTGTTAATAATTGAAGGTGTTGAATAAAGTGTGACATTCCTGGAGTCGTGCGGTGTATGGGGCACAGGAACTCTCTGTCAAACCAAGCTCTATATCATGCCATCTTCCTTTGTCCCAGCTCGGGACATTACAATATACTATCTAATTTCAATTCAGGAAGATGGACAAGCATGACTGATAGAGTGAGTGGTGGAAATGCATTATACCAGAGGCCGGTAGGGATTAGGGATGAAGGCAGAGGATGATGATGAAGTAGGCCTGCAGCAAGAATTTTAAATAAGTTAGCCCAACTAAGTAATCATTAATAATTTCCAGTATCTCAATTATCATTGTGTCACTGCATGACAATACACAATTGTTGTTATGACCCATAAATGTTATTGGAACAGAACATGTATATAGCAAGTTGTTCAGGGCCCAGTTTTCACATTAGCATTTTAAAGCTAAGTTCATCATTAGAACTATAGGATCCTATGGTTCTAAGATTAACTTAGTCTTACAATGCTTTTGGGAAACCAGGCCCATTTGTGTTTATTTTCATACCAATAGGCCTACATGGAACCAAATTGAATGAAAATAACAATTAGGCCGACAGCTATCAAAACCTATATTTAATAGCAATAAAACAGCTTTTGGTTTTTAATACGTTACTAAAAAGGAGGGCTCCCCAACTCCCAATGCCCAATCCAATTAATGCCTGGCTATCAGATTAAGAGGTTTTACAAGGCCAAGTTTAAATGCCAACATCAAATTCAAAGCAATCGGCACACTGCCACTGAATTGACTGTCCAGCTCTCAGTAAAAGTAACAGAAAAGTTGCACAGGCTGGCAGCTGCTCTCCGAGCGATGCTCCTCATGGTCCTAAAGCCAGACAGATAATACACTAAACAGATGTTGCAGTTTAATCTGTATTGGAATGATTTTAGTGTACTTTTTAGTTTTTGTTGCCCACTTTAAACTGTTGGTCTTGAGCTAGGGTATGGCGACTGCCATCCTGGCTCTGTTGTGGCCCTGGGGGGCCTCCCCTACCAGAATGGACTGTCCAGTCAAAAGGACCTAGAGTAAAACCGTGCCAAAGCCACCGCTGGGCTCTCTCCCCCTGGCCTGCCCCCTGCCTGCCTGCCACTCTGAGCCCCAGACTCTCTGGCTCCCAGCCTGGACACAACCCAACTCCATGGGAGAGAGTGAAGAGGGGTGTAGGAGGGAAGTAGACTGATTATTGCCTTCAGTCTTTGACCTGAAAATGACTGGCAAAGCTTCCGACCCATAAGAGTTTGGTGGTGCACTGTGCAGGAGTACTTTCACTTACTATAACCCAAGAAGAGATATAAAACCAATACATGAAAATCATATTACATCAATTGACAAGCCTCTTATTTATGGCTCCTTTTCCTTTCTCTCCTTTCTCATCCTTCTCTTTTCATACTGCATCTAACCTTCTAACCGGGTCTCATTTCTGCACTCTGTTCAGCTTGGTATGAAGCTCAGACTAGCTTCTCTCAACTGTCAATCAGAAGTCAGTAGCATCAAAACCTGCTCTGTTCTCTATGAGAGGAGGGGAGTGGGGCTGCTAGCATTTGGCACAAATGTTCAGGTAATTACAGATTTGAATGTGAATGAGTATTACATAATGGTCCCTCAAACAACGCAATGCAACGAAGCCTGAGGCGAAAACACAACGGAAGAGAAGGCTTTGTGTGTTGGGCGGACAGGCTAATGTGACTGATGGAGAGATACTATTTGCACATCGTTACAAGATTGTATATACATTTGAAATGTCTTTATTCTTTTGTAACTTCCGTGAGTGTAATGTTTACTGTTAATTGTTATAGTTCATTTTTACTTTCTAATTATTATCTACTTTACTTGCTTGGTCAATGTTAACATGTGTTTCCCATGCCAATAAAGCCCTTGTATTGAAATTGAATAGAGAAATAATGAGAAGGGGAGGGTGACTGAAGGAGAAAGGAAAGAGAGCAAGGGAGGTAGAGTAGAAAAAGAAAGAGTGACTGAAAGGAGCAAGATTTAATTTCATCTTTGCGGAGACGGGAACACTGCCTTCACCCAAACAAAAGGATAAAACTATGACCTGCCGCAGTTCTCTGTCTCAGCCTGGCTGACGGACGGAGTGTGCTCTCCCTCTCTCTTCCTCTCTCTCTCTCTCTCTCTCTCTCTCTCTCTCTCTCCATGTCTCTGTGTCAGTGTCCATTATCAACTTCTAAAACAATTATTGAACTGCCAGAGGGTGTGTAGAGCTAGAGTCAGCCAACAGACTTGGGAAGAGAATCTGCCCAACTAACAATTCTAGGGAGAGAGAATTATTTTTGTTTGTTTTATTACCCCGTTGTTTGTCATTGCTGCTGGTGTCCTGCATTCGAGACCTGATAAAGGAGTCACTACTATCACATTCATTAGCAAGATACAGTACCAGGCAAAAGTTTGGACACACCTACTCATTCCAGGGTTTTTCTTTATTTTTGCTATTTTCTACATTGTAGAATAATAGTGATGGCATCAAAACTATGAAATAACACATATGGAATCATGTAGTAACCAAAAAAGTGTTAAACAAATCTAAATATGTTATATTTGAGATTCAAGTGCTATGATGAAACTGGATCTCATGAGGACTGCCACAGGAAAGGAAGACACAGAGTTACCTCTACTGCAGAGGATAAGTTCATTAGAGTTACCAGCCTCAGAAATTGCAGCCCAAATAAATGCTTCACAGAGTTCAAGTAACAGACACATCTCAACATCAACTCTTCAGAGGAGACTGCGTGAATCAGGCCTTCATGGTTGAATTGCTGCAAAGAAACCACTACTAAAGGATACCAATAAGAAGAAAAGACTTGCTTGCAATGGACATTAGACCGGTGGAAATCTGTCCTTTGGTTTGATGAGTCCAAATTTGAGATTTTGGGTTTTAACCGCTGTGTCTTTGTGAGATGCAGAGTAGGTGAATGGATGATCTCTGCATGTGTAGTTACCACCGTGAAGCATGGAGGAGGAGGTGTGATTGTGTGAGGTGCTTTACTGGTGACAATATTGGTGATTTATTTAGAATTCAAGGCACACTTAACCAGCATGGCTACTACAGCATTCTGCAGCGATACGCCATCCCATCTGGTTTGCGCTTAGTGGGACTATCATTTGCTTTTCAACAGGACAATGACCCAACACACCTCCATGTTGTGTAAGGGCTATTTGACCAAGAAGGAGAATGATGGAGGGCTGCATCAGATGAACTGGCCTCCACAATCACCCGACCTCAAGCTGGTTGAGAGAATGCCAAGAGCGCACAAAGTTGTCATCATGGCAAAGGGTGGCTACTTTGAATAATCTAAAATAGAAAATATATTTTGATTTGTTTAACACTTTTTTGGTTACTACATGATTCCATATGTGATATTTCCTAGTTTTGATGTCTTCACTATTATTCTACAATGTAGAAAACAGTAAAAATAAAGGAAAACCCTTGAATGAGTAGGTGTGTCCAAACTTTTGACTGGTATTGTATGTTAATGTTATTATTTGGCAACATTTACAACACACACCGATCTGATCTAATTAAAATTAGTTTCTCATTAAAACATGGGAATCGTTTGAATTCTAGATAGCTGAGCATCTCAAAGAGAACTCTCTATCGTCTTTTTGAAATCCACACCACACCATATACAGTACATATCTCATTGATTATGCTGACAGTGCACATATGAGTGTGTGTGTGTGTGTGTGTGTTTGTTAATTAAGCTGTATGTCGGGCGTCTTTGGAAGAAAACAAAACTATTCAGGGCAAAAGCAGATTATGAGATTAAGTGATGTACCCAGGAAATATAAATAAATAATAATACTGTACGTAAATTAATACACTAGCAAAATGGGTTGGAAATAATTCCTCTTAAGCTTGCTAAAAGAAATGTGTGTGGATTTGCATCCTCTCAGTGTGTGTGTGCGCATCCATGTGTGTGTGTGCCTGTGTGAGTGAGATGATGACTTTGTAATGGCATCTCTGAGAGGTGGAAAAAATGTATCTCTTAATCAGTGCACGGCCTGTTAGCTTAGTAATCGCCTCTAGGTGGGGAATTACCTGCAGAGCGTCTCTTCCTCTGATGACTTTTCCTTTGACTGGACTGCCCTGCCTAAGACTACATGTCCTGCCTAAGACTACATGTCCTGCCTAAGACTACATGTCCTGCCTAAGACTACATGGCCTGCCTAAGACTACATGTCCTGCCTAAGACTACATGTCCTGCCTAAGACTACATGTCCTGCCTAAGACTACATGGCCAGGCAATGGTCAAACCAATCTGGGATAATACAGTAAAAGACCTCAGCACAATGTCAGAGCAACACTGAACTTCTGTTATTTTACTAAGACCTCAGCACAATGTCAGAGCAACACTGAACTTCTTATAACATCAACAATGGTATAATCAAGTATCCCAGTAGAAGAAAATATGTATTTTAGACGACTTTTCCTGACGTCGACATCACGTGCAATTCTGGACGTTTGAAGACGTATTATACGATTTTCTGGAGGTTGAAAAACTGGTGCATTTTAGGTGCTGAAAGAAAGGTAAAAATATGTATTTTCCGGACATTTAAAATAATTTATGTAATTTACAGACAGATAGATAGATACTTTATTGATCCCCGAGGGGGAAATTTAACATTGACAATACATATATTTTGGTCATTGATTCTGTGGCCAAATTTCAACTGCTATACATTTAAGCAATAAGGCACGAGGGGGTGTGATATATGGCCAAAATACCACGGCTAAGGGCTGTTGTTAGCATAATGCAACGCGGAGCGCCTGGATACAGCCCTTAGCCGTGGTATATTGGCCATATACCACAAATCCCAGAGGTGCCTTATTGCTATTATAAAGTTGTTACCAATGTAATTAGAGCAGTAAAAATAAATGTTTCGACATACCCATGGTATTCGGTCTGATATACCACAGCTGTCAGCCAATCATTCAGGGCTCGAACCACCCAGTTTATAATATCAATTAAGTAACCATTATATCAATAGGAAAGAGGAGCTAACTGAAGATTGCAACAGAATATTTATTATTGCTCCCATCTATCACATGCACTTATGTTAGCTTCTTCAACAGCTTTAAAAATGACAGCGATGATGTTCAAAGTAGTCCTACTCCTACATACAGAATAAACCAACATACCACATCAACTACAATCACATTCTGATTAACAGTTAGAGATCATTTTTGCTATAGCTAGGCAGGGGTGTCATGCACCCCAAAAGTCTTAGGGGGTACAAAGTTAGTGAAGATGGCTGGCTGGCGGGTATTCCAGAGGGGGGCGAGTCCCCCCATTCGGAAGTTGGAGAATTAAGCACCTGAAACAGCTAAACAGCTATCTATTGCCACAATCATTATGCTTAATTCTATGTAAAAAAAAAAAATGTATATTTTCTGCATTTCTAAGCACACCTCTTGAGCTGTCTGTATCCTCCTGACTGGTGGTTCTTTTTAAAAAGAAACTTAATATGCTTCTCTGCTCAAATTTGGGTAAAAGATTGAAAGGAATGTGACTCTTATTCATAGCATTTTGTTATTGCTTGCTTTTCTAAAGTCTACCAACCTTGCCAGCAGGCATGTCAGCTAAGATTTAGGTAACTACCAAAATAACGGAAACACTTGAGTTAATAAGGGATACAAAGTATATTGAAAGCAGGTGCTTCTACACAGGTGTGGTTCCTGAGTTAATTAAGCAATGAACATCCCATCATGCTTAGGGTCAGGTATAAAAATGCTGGGCAGTACTTTATTTTGGCTACCATGGCAATGCAACCATAGGATGACAATGCCCCCATCCATAGGGAATGAGTTGCCACTGAATGGTGTGATGAGCATGAAAATGATGTAAGCCATGGCGGTCTCAGTCACCAGATCACAACCCAATTATGGGAGATTCTGGAGTGACGCCTGAGACAGCGTTTTCCACCAGTCCGGACCAAATACGGAAGTCCATGGATGTTGAAATCAAGGCCGGTCCAGACCAAATCTGAAAGTCTATGATTTGGACATCAGTTGGCCATCTATGATTGGACCAAAAATCAATGTCCGTGTATCTTAAAATCAAGGCCGGTCCGGACCACACCAAAAATAGACATTACCTGACGTCAAATGCTTAGTGGGATAGGTCTTGTTTTGTTACTAGACTTATATTGTCACTTTTAAAAGCTTCATTACACTGTTTCAAATAAATGGAAGTAACATATGCATTGCAAACTGAGCACAGCAGACTTGGTGTGTGTGAGTGTGTGTGCATGTATGTGTGCGTGCATTTGTGTTTGTGTGTACTATATGTGGAAATAGTTAGAAGCACTCAACACCCAACATATGGCAGCAGATGTATGGGGGTGTTTGAGTGGGTGTGTGTACTGTGTGTCTGTGTGTGTGTGGTGTGTGTGTGTGTGTGTGAGAGAGAGAGAGAGAGAGAGAGAGAGAGAGAGAGAGAGAGCAGAGTGCAGAGAGAGAAAAAGACAGAGGGAGAGATGAAAGATGAGGAGTTTAGAGGCACCCAACACTTTGCACAGCAGATGCCACATTCTGTCTGGCACAATGATCTGTGGGGTTGCTCTATTTATATCTCCCACTCTGTCACACCACAGCCAGTAGGTAAGTTGCTGGCGCTCGCTACAGGAGAGAGAGAGAGAGAGAGAGAGAGAGAGAGAGAGAGAGAGAGAGAGAGAGAGAGAGAGAGCTGGGGGGAGGAAGGACAGGTTAGGTTCATCAGTAAGCAGAGAGAGTGTTGATATTCAGATACAGGAAGAGATGAGATTGTGGGGTTGGTTCGCAAATTAAATCATGACAGTGTGGTTCAGGAACTCAAGGTTAACTAAAGATAGGATCACAGATGGGTGACAAATAAAACCAGGGAAAGGGGTTAACTAAAGTTGGGAGGAGGGGGTTAACAAAAGCTTGGAGGGGCCAACTCAAACACAGAAAATACCTGCCTTTTCTCGGGGCTGGCAGGCCAGACAGCGCCTCTATAACAGAGAGATAGAAGAGTGACTGTGAGACAAAGAGAGGAGTGAACAAACAGTGTAGGAACATGAGGGAGAGGTTGAGCTAGTAAGAATAACAGCCATCTTACATCAGCTTTTATCCTTCCACTTTAACAACAACAAGAGCTGGGAACAGAAGGCGGAAAGGAAAGTCTAAATGGGTGAGAGAGAGCGAGAGATAGCGAGAGAGAGAGAGAGAGAGAGAGAGCGAGACAGAGAGAGAGAGGGAGAGAGAGAGAGAGAGAGAGAGAGGGAGAGAGGGAAAGAGGGAGAGAGAGGGAGAGAGAGAGAGAGGGAGAGAGCGAGAGAGCGAGAGAGAGAGAGAGAGAGAGAGAGAGAGAGAGAGAGAGAGAGAGAGCGAGAGAGAGAGAGAGAGAGAGAGAGAGAAGTGTGAAAGTGATGGCACAGCAACACATCCTTCAGTTCTCCTCTCACATGGAGAAAGACATTATAGAAGGTAATGTTTTAAGACCCCCACCACCAGATACTACCATATACTATAGGGTTGAGTATGTAATAGAAGGCGGCAATGCAGCAAGAAAGCATGGCGCCTTGACTTGGGATGCTCTTCTTCTTATGTGGGTGGAACAAAAGCCTGATTACAAAAGCTCTTTGGTTTAACAAGCTGTGCATTGTGGAAAAAAGGATTGTGGGGATTTTCTCCTTTCTCCATCTCTCTCTAGCTCTCTCTCTCTCCCCTCTAATTCTGTCATTCATCTCTGAAGCTGTGTCACAGTCTTAAAAGTCAGGCAACCGCTGCATGTTAAACACTCTTTGTTTGTAATCAATCAGCACAAATGTTGCAGAACAGTGTTCATTACACCAGAGACTCAGAGGAATGACACCAGTCTGCACATCCATCAACTTCACACACCATTGGGCACTGCAATATAACACTCCTTATTCACCAACAAGGGCACATGGGCGTGGGTGTCCTATAGCGTGGCAGGAAAAGTCACGCAATACAAATTCAAATATCATTGGAGAAGGCGATTGTCTAAGAGCAGGTTGAATACCTTATACAGGTGGAATATAAGACGCTAGAAATGCAATCGTTGAAATGTCACCTCTTCTGTCATTTGAAATAGCTAAGTCCCCATTTGAGATAACTGCTAAGCCCTGTCAAAAGCATTCGTCTGAGTACAAACCAATTTTAGTCTGAAACGTTTTCCCCGCGATATGATGCAGCACCTTGACCATACCGTGGTGAAACCTGCTGACACCAATGAGAAGAAGAAGAAGAAGAAGAAGAAGAAGAAGAAGAAGAAGAAGAAGAAGAAGAAGAAGAAGAAGAAGAAGAAGAAGAAGAAGAAGAACATGTGTTAATACTCCAACTGTCACATGCACAGACCGAGAGAAAGAGAGAGAAAAAGAGATGAACAGAGAGAAACAGAGAGAGTGAAAGAGAGAGAAAAAAAACTTGACCCCTATCACCTTCCCTCCCTCCTTCACTCATCCTCCCCTCCTCTATGCTCCCTAGTCTCTCTAGACATCTGCGTTGCCTCCCACAATTTTTTAATGATCCGGCACTCCCCCCCAGTGAGCCATAAATCCATGTCCTCATCTATCAGGATGCCTCTGCCTCTGAAGTTCAGGAATGTTTTCACTGGATCTGAGGCTCTGTGAGTTATGGGAACACCTGGAAGGGGGGAGAGAAATGGAGAAGAGGGAGAGAGGGTTAAGATCCACCCCCTCATCCTAACACCTACGTATATAGTGCAGTTTGTTGACAGGGAAGGAGCCTGATGGATTGATGTTGCTAGTCAACTGTATCTAGTTTTGGAGTTGAGCATTTGAACTCTAGAATGAGTGTGGAAATAGGGCTCTGTCCGGCAGTAACATCAGAGAAAGAGGGGAGAGAAGTTGATTGACGGGAGGGGCGTGTTTTAGGGGAGTGGAGGTTAGAAAAACATAACATGGGTGAGGTCGCGCCCTGTCCTGGCTCTGTTGTTCCTGCACAGCAAGTCTGCATTCCTCAAGTCTGCCTGCTCCAAAGTTATCCAGCCCACAGCAGCTCGCCAAGCTCAATACACACCAGGCAGATGTGTTTGTGTGTGTTTGTGTGTGAGAACGAGAGATAGAGAGAGAGATTGAGAGAATGACAGTTACTGACAGAGGGAAAGAGAGAGGTGTGTGCTATCGCAAATGCTTCTGTCTGTGCTTAGTTGTGCATTGTAGGATGGTGCCTGTGTACACTACATGACCAAAGGTATGTGGACAACATCTCATTCCAAAATCATGGGCATTAATATGGAGTTGTTCCCCCCTTTGCTGCTATAACAGCCTCCGCTCTTCTGGGAAGGCTTTCCACTAGATGTTGAAAACATTACTGCGGGGACTTGCTGCCATTCAGCCACAACAGCATTAGTGAGGTCGGGCACTGATGTTGGGCAATTAGGCCTGACTTGCAGTCAGCGTTCCAATTCCTCCCAAAGGTGTTCGATGGGGTTCTTCCTTTAAAAGTTGTGGCATACTGCAGCACAGCTTGCGGGGAATTCTATGGCACGTTATTTAAGTGTCAGCCATTATTGCCAGAATGACGCAATTCATCACAATCTGCCACCATCTACCACAAACGGTCGCGGCATAAGCTCAAAACTTTTAACCTCTTAAGGATCGGACCCTTGTTTTCAATTTTCACCTAAAATTACATACCCAAATCTAAATTTTGTCACATAATAAAGAGGACATAATATTACTTAAGAGTTCAGGTGCAATTCAGGTGCAAGATTTTGGCCACTAGATGGCAGCAGTGTATGTGCAAAGTTTTAGACATAGCCAATGAACCATTGCATTACTGTTCAAAATGTTGTATCAAGTCTGCCCAAATCTGCCTATTGGTTTATTGATACATTTTCAAGTTTCACAAAACTGTGCACTCTCCTCAAACAATAGCATGGTATTATTTCACTGTAATAGCTACTGTACATTGGACAGTGCAGTTAGATGAACAATAATTGAAGCTTTCTGCCCATATAAGATATGTCTATGTCCTGGGAAATTTTCTTGTTACTTACAACGTCATGCTAATCACATTAGCACACGGTAGCTCAAGCGTCCCAAGGGCGGGACACAATCCTTTAGAGGTTAAAGGAAGAACCACTGTAGAACCACTTTCACACTCTTCACATATGCTGCTGCTACTCTGTTTATTATATATCCTGATTGCCTAGTCACCTTTACCCCTACCTACATGTACATACTGTATTACCTTAATTACCTCAACTACCTCGTACCCCTGCACATTGACTCAGTACTGGTACTCCTCGTATGTAGGCTAGTTATTGTTATTCTATTGCTTTTATTATATAGCAAATATTTGTCATTTTTTAAAACTCTGCATTGTTGGGAATGGGCTCGTAAGTAAGCATTTCACTGTCAAGTAAACACCTGTTGTGTTCGGCGCATGTGACCAATAACATTTTATTTGATTATGGGTCTATTTGTACTTTAGGGTCTGGAATGAAGCCATCAGGATGTCAGGGACACTGAGCCCTGTTGCTCTGCAGAGCTTCTAAGACGGAAAAGTGGAGTGGACATAAATCAATGGGTGAATGGATAAATCAAATTTACGGCTGTATTTGTCCTTGCAGGGGGAAATCTGATTTCCTTCTCCCTGTATTCCACTGCCTAACCGTATGCCATATCCTTTCATTTTACAGTTACATTGTAGTAATTTAGCAGACACTCTTATCCATAGCGACTAACAGTTAGTCCAGATGTTTACAGGTTAAAGTCTCTGCTAGCTTCAGGGGGAATCTGGTTCCACCACTGGGGTGCCAGGACAGAGAAGAGCTTTGACTGGGCTGAGCAGAAGTGTAGGGGTGGGAGGGCCAAGAGATGAGGTGGCAGAACGGAATGCTTGGGTTGGGGTGTAGGGTTTAGGCATAGCCTGAAGGTAGGGAGGGGCAGTTGCTCTTTCTGTTCCGTAGGCAAGTACTATGGTCTTGTAGTGGCTGAGAACTTTGATTGGAAGCCAGTGGAGTGTGCGGAGGAGTGGGGTGACATGGGAGAATTTGGGAAGGTTGAACACCAGGCGTGTTGCAGTGTTCTCGATAAGTTGCAGGAGTTTGATGGCACAAGCGGGGAGCCCAGCCAATAGTCTAGACAGGAGACGACAAGTGCCTGGATTAAGACCTGCGCCGCTTCCTGTGTGTTTGGTAGGGTCGTACTCTACCAATGTTGTAGAGCATGAACCTGCAGGAGCGAGTCACTGCTTTTATGTTTTCAGAGAGGGACAAGGTGTTGTCCAGGGACACCCAAGGTTCTTTGCACTCTGGGAGGGGTACACCGTGGAGTTGTTAACCGTGATGGCGAGGTCTTGGAGCGGGCATTCCTTCCCCTGGAGGAAGAGCAGCTCCGTCTTGTCGAGGTTGATCTTGAGGTTGTGTGCCGACATCCAAGCTGAGACATCTGCCAGGCATGCAGAGATGTGTTTCGTCACGTGGGTGCCACCTGATGACAGAACATAAATATTGCCATTGAAACAATTGGCTCCTATAGCCAATCTCCAGGTCAAATATTCTCACCCCTAGTGCACCATTAAATCAAATGTTTCCTTCTGGCAGAAAGATGAGACAATTTGAAAATCAAAGGAGAGAAAAGTGAAAAAAAACTTAATGAAACCAAATTAGGTAAAATGGTCTAGCAGAGAGTTCAAGTACCGTCGCACACGTAGAGAGAGAGAGTGAGTGGTGAGGCAGATTTAGATTCATTTTCAGTGGCATTGATTTTGCGGCAAGATGTCTTTGTAGCTGGCCTGCATGATTAGTCCCCCCAATCAATGGCTCCACAGAGGATCTATCACTGGCAATATTTGCACAGGCCAAACGAGCATGGGAAATTAGAATGAGGAGAGGGGTAGAGATGAAGGAGAGGGGGGTATGGGGGGGGTGTAGAGTGAGTGAGTGAGAGACAAAGGGGGGGGGGGGAGAGATAGAGAGAGAAAATTGAGAGAGAGACCCTGTCTCTTCAATCCCTCCATCTGCCGTTAATGGGACCTACGGAGGGTTCAATTTAGCCCACACATTTCCCCCTCTTTAACAGTTTTTCTTAAAGTGTGGGAGTTATGTGGATGGAACACTCGAGCTACACATGTAGGTGGTGCAGGGCCGAACCGCTGGACAGCAACATAGTAAAGCACTGTTCATTGGGAACGAGATCAGAATGACTGCTAAAGCTTGATCCATAACTTCAATTATTAAATAGGTAGCCTAGCCTACCAAACTAAAATAATCCATATGTTCAAATCAAAAGGCCTGATTAACATGACATCAATAACCCTGAGTCCCCGGTACCGATACAGAAATCAAAAGATGGTTTAGTATTTAGTTTAAAAGCTCTGATGAAGGCCAATAGAAAACAATAAAATAAAAAATAAAAAAAATAATAGATAGCCTATGATCGAATAATCGTGATAATTTTAAGGAGAACAAATCTACTTAGCCTACATTTTGAACACCACCACAGAAGCTTCGCTATTCGGCATCTTCCCAATGAAGAAGCCTAGTTTAGTTGTTTGGCTACTTGTATAGAACTAGGGAGAACTAGTTAGAACTTTTCCAATGCATTGTGGAAAAGTGTGCATCGAATTCTACTAGATGAAGAGCCGAAAATAGTATAACATCCTGGTATTTAAACCAGACTAGATTTTCGAAAATTCACATACTGTAAAACATTACATTTTTGCATACTGAGAATGCGTCATGAATAATTACATTGTTTCCTGCTATTCATTGACATTGGCAAACAACCAAATCAACCCGTAACGTGCGCGTCGGCTAACACAAGGGAAAACTAACATACAAACAATGATCCACACACAGGTCGAGAAGGGGTCCCCAATTAGAGACAACGCAATGCAGCTGCCTCTAATTGGGGACCAACACTAGTTACACCACAGAGTCTGCTAGACTACTTAACCAACCTCCTAAACCTGTCAGACATAACCCTGAAAAGCGCATCCCATATCTAATTGATCAATCAAACAATCAATCAATCAAATGTATTTATAAAGCCCTTTTTTACATAAACAGCTGTCACAAAGTGTTTATAAACCCAGTCTAAACACCCAAAAAGCAAGCAATGCAGATCTAGAAGCACATTGTCAAAGCCAAAATGAGTATAACATTCGGGCATTTAAAATATACTTGATTTTCGAAATGTAGCATTCCTATTAAACAGATTGTTTTTTTCAGCATACACAAACGGCCTACTATTTAGGATGCAAGTATGGTTATTCGGACACAGCCACCGATTCCTATGGCTCTACACAGTGTGTGGGAGACCTCAGCCTGGATGTCAGACCTGTGATTTGAGGTGAGTCAGAGTCAGGGATCAGGGTTTATTGTAGATCTCTAGTGTGCAGGGGTTGCCTCGTTAAATAAAGGTTACATAAAAAATATATATCTGAATGTTTAGGAGCCATCTAGGAACGTCCTGTTCCTCCTTGAAATATACAACCCTATTTCCCTCACCTTTTATGCTTTATGGTCTGCTCTTTCCTTTCGTGTCAATAGCTTCTTATGTGTGTACCTCTTTACTCTGACATGTCCCTGCTTGCTCTAAGACACTGATACTGATTCAGGCCCCTTATGCTTCACTCCTGTCTGTCTACAATAAGCTGATCACCCTGGTTCTCTTCCGAAAGACACCTGAATCTCAACCAGACTGACTGACTGACACAGCAGCTACAGTATGTAGAGCTGTGATCATTTCGATGGAACACTGCAACATTACTGGCCAAGGCGTACGGAGCACGTATAGGCTACAACAGCCTATAATGGAGAGTGGGGTAAGTTGAGCCAAATGTTTAGTTGAGCCACCCCTTGTTTCAAGGAAACCGTACAACATTTTTTTTTTCATGTGACCAAATATTTAGGAAAATGTCAGAATTTCATGGAGTCTGTTAAGGAAGAAAGTTGTTTTTTTTTACATCAGTTGGGGTCTCTATAAGCTACAATGTGAGATCCTGAACCTAGCATGAAAGTGCATCCTTGTAACTGTGTTGGCTAATATAGTCAAAATGTTTTCCTTGGGGTAAGTTGAGCCAATGGCCACCAAGCACCATACAAACGATGATTGCATTTTGTCAGTTTTATGCGTAATATGCATAGTATTTTTTGCCGTGTGCCATGCATCTAAACTGCATTTGTATTGTTACAGAGCAGACATCATCATGCCCAGTGTATTCAAACGTAAAACAAACAAGTGTCTAGCCCCCCTTGAGGTTCTTGAGAGAGCAGCCAAGGAAGTGAGAGAAAGGAAGAAGTCCATTGGAGCAGCAGCAAGGGATGAACAAACAGACTGAATGACACTGAAGAGGTAAAAAAAAAAAAACATGTACCTGTTCGAAAGAGAGGTTTTGACAGAGTAACGGAGGCACACAAAGTCTTATCTGATGACATGGAGTCTGAGCTTGTTAAACATATCAAGAATATCACGGATCAGTTTCATTGCCTTAGTGGCCTCAAATGCGGAGAACTTGCCTACGAATTGGCACATCGAAAACAACATCACTGTCCCAGACAACTGTTGAAGAAATGGAAGGGTAAGTGATATATTATACTGAGTGTACTGAGTGCTCTTTCCATGACATAGACTGACCAGGTGAATCCAGGTGAAAGCTATGGTCCCTTATTGATATCACCCGTTAAATCCACTTCAATCAGTGTAGAATGAAGGGCAGGAGACAGGTTAAAGAAGGATTATTAAGCCGGGAAACAATTGATACTTGTATTGTGTATGAGTGCCATTCAGAGGGTGAATGGGCAAGACAAACGATTGAAGTGCCTTTGAACAGGGTATGGTAGTAGGTGCAAGGCCCACTGGTTTGAGTGTGTCAAGAACTGTAACGCTGCTGGGTTTTTCACGCTCAACAGTTTCCCGTGTGCATCAAGAATGGTCCACCACCCAAAGGACATCCAGCCAACTTGACAGCCAACTGTGGGAAGCATTGGAGTCAACATGGGCCAGCATAGATTTAAGTTGTACAATATACCTCACCCCATTCCATGAATTAAACTTTGACCTACCAGCACCATCACCCACTAGCACAGGACACCATTACCCACTTACCCCAAGACGACTCAACTTACAGTACCCTGTCCCTATGCTCAACTTACCCCATACTTGGGATACGTTGTGCCAAGAGACCACTTTTTTGGGGGCAAGCTATGTTTTCAAAACTGTTGTGTTTGCATGAATTCTGATTATTTACAGGAATACATAACATCCTGAAATATATGCAAATATCTTTGTTAGACGGAATACTATATTTCCCTTGACCTAGCTGAATATATAAAAAAATGTCTCTCCCCTACGGCACAAAGCCCAATTTACATAGAAATGGGCCAAACTACCAAGCACAGGCACTAGCAAATGGTGCTATCGTTCAAAGTGACTGGAAAAGAGTAACCACACATACACCTCTAATACGCTAAAACCCGTGAGCTAACGCTAACATTCAGAAAGGTCATGGTCAGAGAGGGGGGGAAAGTGCTGAATCAGAGATGTGATGGTATTTTGTCATCAAGTGCCACATATTCCTTTCTCTGTATTCTCTCAGAGCTCTGCGTTCATGTGGACGAAGCTCTGAAGTCATGGCACACATAACTGCAAGTCCTCTCCAATCATACTCTCAGTGCCATCCACATCCATGGTCTGACTGTGGCTGGTGTGGTTGTTTATGTATTTCGAATGCGTCAGGCATGAGGAGAGTCCAGGTTTGTAGTGTGGCGTTGTGGCTGCAGATGCGCTGCCTGCTGTATTTAGAAAGGTCACAGCCTCTCCGGTGTTATGCGAGCAGAACCATACTGTAGGTCCGTCCAGCTCATTTATACCGGCCACATCTCCCGTGCTGCCTCGCCTTGAACCATGCAAAACACTGCACCGCATTAGCATAGAAATACCTTCATTAAGAACACATGGCCACAGCATGGCCCAGGTGGGTCTGAATGAGCCTCACTCGAAAGCCAAATGATAGATTATCTCTATGAATGCGATCAGTTATTCTTCCCCCTTTGAAAAACTGTAACTTCCATAAGCATACTAATTCACATTTACATAGAGATGAAGCCTTATGCTAATGAGCCAAACTCAGTGTGCTTGAATCAGGGCTCGGTAGAGGCTGCAGCACAGGGGCTTCAACAAGCTTCACTCGGAAGATTACACAAATCTGTCAGCCACGTCAATCAAGAGCCGGGTGGGTTTTCACTCAAAGAGAAGAAAAAGGAGAGAAAAGAAACAGGGAAATGCTGGAACTGCACCTAGTCCTGACATGGAGGAGATAATGTCATGCTTGGCTAGCTCAGGGAAGCAGATAAACGGAACAGGATGTTAATACACAGAAGATTTGTAATTGCAAAACTTGAAAATGTGAAATTAATGTGTTGCCTTTCTCTAACTTTCTCTCTCTCTTATGTGAGAGAAAGGAGTTTGTACACAGCAATTGGAACCAGAGAGAGAGAGAGAGAGAGAGAGAGAGAGAGAGAGAGAGAGAGAGAGAGAGAGAGAGAGAGAGAGAGAGAGAGAGAGAGAGAGAGAGAGAGAGAGAGAGAGAGAGAGAGAGAGAGAGAGAGAGAGAGAGAGAGAGAGAGAGAGAGAGAGAGAGAGAGAGAGAGAGAGAGAGAGAGAGAGAGAGAACAACAGCACATAAAGTATAGATAGCCTACAGAGGGGAACCGAGGATATTTATCTTTTATACACTGCTTCTCACACATAGACAATAGACCATTATACAGCTCGCTACCTGTCCAATTAAAACCACATAATGTATTGCCTATTATCTGAATAATGTAGAACAGCCAAATGCTATTCAACTGTAAATGAGTAGTCAAAGTAAAGGTCAGGAGGCCTGTGTATTAGACTTAATTTCATCAAAACAATGCATTGCCCTGTAGCATATTACATAACAAATAGACTGGAATCTGCATGTGAAAGGCTGGCTGTTTCATTTGTACAGTAGGCCTATTATCTCAGTCATATAAAGTAGGGATGACATGCCTACAGTAACGTGTTTATTCTTCTTTACTGTACAATTTGCCATATAGAGTAAAAACACAAAAAAACATTGATTTAAAAACAGGATAGGTCATGTTCTATGCCATGTGAGAAAATAGCGGTTGACACATTCTCCGTTATACACATCACCACCAAAATCAGTCCATCTTGAACGCATATTTCCTATATAAGTTATTCTCATTATATACCATCTATTTTTCAAGACACCTGGTCCAGGATAATTGAATGAAAGAATGCTCTTGCATTAAATGGTAGGAGGATATAGCCTAGTAGTTTCAGCCATGATTGAACGAGATGACGCTGGGTTATAATGAGAGCAGCAGATCTGTTTGATGGAAGAAGAGAGGGGCGGATGTAATCTTTTCCATAATCACAGAGTACAGCAGGCAGGCCAAGCAGTGAGAGGATGGACAACAGCTGGAGAGATGTATGAGTGTTCCCTAGTGCATGATTTACTCTGACAGAGCCTGCACAAACCAATTCCCGCACTCCACTCCACCCCACCATACACCTGTCCCAGCCGTCCGGAAGTCTCCGTGCCAGCCTGCGCCATCCCAGGTCCTGCTCTCCACCCCCCTACTCCCTGCCCTTCAGTTAGCATGTCCCCCGGCCTTGGCTGTGCTGCCCGGTCCCAATCTCAATCCTCCTCTAGCCCACCAGTTAGCAGCCCTGCCTTGATCTGTGCCCTCATTCCCTGTCCTCCATCCCAGTCCCCTCTCCCTCTGGCACAGCAGTCCAAGCGCCTTGAAGTCCTCCAGTCCTCTCTCCCTCCGATACCCCAGCACATGCTCTCCTACCCCACAATCTGAGTCCCTTGATACACCCCAGTCCCCTCTCCCTCCCGCCCCCCAGTCCGTGCCCTCCAGTCCCTCAGTACCCCTACGTCCAGTCAACTGTGACTTAGTGACTCTCCCCTCCCCTAGTATGCACCCAGCGTTATAATGAAGTCACTCAATCACACACATGGACAGGAAGCACCCTGCACTGCACAGCCACAAAGGAATGCCAGTTAAATCCATCCACTGGCCCACGCTGTGCACATGGCCACCTCTCTAAAGCTGAGCCTGGCTAGTTGTTGTTCTGTGTCTATTTACACTGCATTGACATTCACAACTATATCTTTATTAAAGCTAATACAAATTCTTTATCCAAGAAATTGCTTTGTGTGCTAAGTGAATATAAAATGTTTATACTATATTTATACAGTATATCGAAGTAATGAGTATCAACCTGACCTGTTGAAAAACAAAGAACATTATCTGAACTGGTGCCCTTGAACCAATAGATCATTAAAGAAATAAGTGAAAACCTCACCGCCGACAGCTGAGCTTAAATACACAGCTGCCTGTCTCCCCCGCTCACAGGAATCTGGGCTGTATATGTGTGTGTGTGTGTGTGTGTGTGGAGATCCACCCTTGCCTCCTCAGGAATGTCTCTAATGTGGGAGCCTCTGGATTGCAGACCAGAGAGAGAGGATCGGTGTTTTTACCTACAGGGTCTTTAGGTTCAGACCCCATCCAGAAACAACCCTAGCCCCTATCCCCAAGGCACTTCATATAGATTGGAAAATACTAGATGTAGGTAAGTATAAGAAGTTTGCCCTCTGATAAGTTAGGAGTAATTGTTGCCATATTGCGTACGGCAGCTACCAATGAACACTTTGAACTCCAAGTGTAGGAGATAGAGGCTAGGGGTTGTTTTTGGACAGAGCTTACATAGTACATAGCTGCCTGTTGCTGCCTGCCTCCCAGTGACGCTGACAACAAGCAGAGCATGAAAAGGCCCAGAGGACAGCCATAGAGGCCGGGCCCCTGCACCCTGCATGGCTAACTAGCTCACACGTCCAGATGGATTAAATAAAAACCACTGCCCTTAGCAGCGGTCAATTAGGAGTTGCCATAAGGAGGCCATGTCACATAAGGGGGCTTGGAGAGTTTACTGCCTCAGGGCGGACAGTGGGAGGGTGGTGGGCTGGATGGGAGGGGGCGGTACATTTTGTGACGTTTGTGACCAGTCGACACAAGCCAGACATAGAGCAAGAGGGCGAACACATGCAATCTGTTAGATTAGCGGTTGTGACTAAAGGCTTTGATATCCGCCGCTAGCGTGATCCGAAGTGACATTAGCTCCAGTAAAAAACAAGAGAGGGGTTTCTTGTGCAAAAAAAATACATAAAACAACTAATTAAGTTTTTTTTTATTTCTGTAGTTTTCATTTAGCTAACCACTGTAGACAGATGCTATAGGCAGGAATGTGGGTGGAGGAATGGAGAGGGGGATGGAGGGGGGGGGTGCGATTCTGGTTAAGGCATGCAGACCTAGGCTTAGCATCCCTGGTGTCAGTGGCCCGCCGTCGTTAATGTCCTGGAGGGTCGGCCCTCGACAGATGTGCCTTAGAGCAAGACACCCAGCTGCAAACACAGCCCTAACCCTCCTACTCTCCCCTTTAACTTCCTCACACACCATTCTGCCTCCCCCTCCCCAGACCACTGATAAAATTACCTGCTTTCCCTCTCCACAGCTTTCAGAGCACATATTGATCCCCAAGTCCCTGTTACAGGACAGACAAGCAGGCAGAAACCAGGCAGCTAGCCCTACTAAAGCCTCCAGCTCCACCTACTCAAACCCCAGCTGAGTTTCATGCCGCTAATCACTCCCTGAGAAACACAGATAGATGACACTGACACGCGTAGTGGACACCATGTGGTTGTGTCCTCATAGAAGTCATGATAAGGCCCCTCATAGTACCTAAACCCCTCTCATTGTTCAAGTGAGGCTCTTTACTCTGCCCTCCTTCCCTCCCCAACCCCACCTCTGCCTGGAACAGGATGAAGTGTACTGGAGCGTCCTGCCGCAAGCGATCAGCTAAAGGTGTAAAAGGAACCAGATGAGATGAGGGATAGAGGGAGGGGATGGGGGGATAGAGGGATGGAGGAAGGGCTGGAAACCATTAGGCCTTCAAACGTTTATCACTGACATCCCTACAATGTGCCTCCAGCAGGTCTGGATACAGGAGATCACAGGCACCGGAGAGGTCGCTGTGGAACTAATGACAAAGTGACTTTCTTTAGTTTGTGAAATCCAATAAATGCTGCGCTTCCAAGATGTGACAGTTTATAGAACAATAACTAAAAGGGGCCTCAGGTTAGCAGATTGATTAGGCCCGATGCCTTGACCTTGTCTGACCAATAAAATTAACTATTCAAATAAATTTATGAGAAGAAGGCTATTTTAGTTTCAAATAAATGCTGTGACTCCATGATGTAACGGTCTAGGGAACAATAAAAAAAGGCCTCAGGGACCTGTTCCATTAGCATCAGACAGTGGCCGTGCCCAAATACCCATACGAGAGAGATGGAGAGAGAGAGAGAGAGAGAGAGAGAGAGAGAGAACAGGCTCTGAGGCACTGCATTTCAACAGCACAATGGGTACACTGTAGTAGACAGGGATGGGACAAAGCCCTGTATATGCACACAGAGTACAGGCAAATATTTGACCTGCCATTGTACTCCGCTAAAGAAGGATTGAATACCAAACACGTGGTCTGACAATTTAAATTACAATATATTTAGCAAAAAAGACAGGAAGATTGGAATGTTACAATGCACATTGAATTAGTGAAATAGGATTGCAATTGTGAATGTCAAAAACAAGTTAACATACACAGTATTCACAGTGTAGCCTACTTACAGCATGTACATAAAATATGACTGGGTCATGACATTAAGCAGTGGTGTAGTGGTTCTTGGAGAAGTGGGTATACTTATATTTGCTAATTAAATCCCGAACGGCCTGCCCAGCTAAGGAAAGGTGCCATGTGTGAAAAATTCTAGGTTTCCCTATAGATTTTCAGGTTTTCACTCTCAAAATCAAACTTCTTTATGGAAAAACAACAAAAAGTGTATGTTCTAAGTCCACAGCAATGCTTAAATGTGTAATCTGTAACTTTTTGGGCGACCCAACCAAATTCACATAGAAATGTGTTATAGATCTGTCATTCTCATTGAAAGCAAGTCTAAGAGGCAGTAGATCTGTTCTATGTGCGCTATGTCTATGCATCCTGTTCTTATGTTTTGTTTTTTTCTCTTTTACTTTTGGTTTTGTACCCAAACTTCAAACAGCTGAAAATACAAAAAAATGAGCTTCTCCATGAGAGCTGAGAGCTTTTACTGCCTGATAATCCTCTGAAACTATTATGAACAAAAATATAAACGCAACATGCAACAATATCAAAGATATAACTGATTTACAGTTCAATTGAGGAAATCAGTCAATTGAAATAAATTCATTAGCCCCTAATCTATTGATTTCACATGACTGGGAATACAGATATGCATGTGTTGGTCACATTTACCTTTAAAAAAATGGGCCTCACAATGGACTTCAGGCATTGTCATGGTATTTCTGTGTAGTCAAATTACCATCGATAAAATGCAATTGTGTTTGTTGTCAGTAGCTTATGCCTGCCCATACCATAACCCGGACGCCACCATGGGGCACTCTGTTCAATGTTGACATCAGCAAGCTGCTCGTCCACACAACGCCTTACATGTGGTCTGCAGTTGTGAGGCCGGTTGGGCCTACTGCCAAATTCTCTAAAATGATGCTTATGGTAGAGAAATGAACATTATATTCTCTGGCAACAGCTCTGGTGGACATTCCTGCAGTCAGCATGCCAATTTCACACTCCGTCAAAACTTGAGACATCTGTGGCGTTGTGTTGTGTGACAAAACTGCACATTAGAGTGGCTTTTTTAACACAAGGTGCACCTGTGTAACGATCATGCTGTTTAATCAGCTCCTTGGTATGCCACACCTGTCAGGTGGATGGATTATCTTGGCAAAAGGAGAAATGCTCACTAACAGGGATGTAAACACATATTTGTGCACAACATTTGGGAGCATCACTTAACATTTATATTTTTGTTCAGTGTAGCTATGTGTGCGGCACGTATACATATCACATGATTTATTACGATTGTGTAGGCTACTTTGTGAATAAAGTATATAATGTACTACATAATGTACATGGCATATACCTTCACTATACTACTTTGATACGAATCAGTGGGGATTAAGTAATGAGTATACACAATGGCCATCGGGGAAAAAGTGGGTATATGACATATACCTACTACCTGCATCCATCCAGCACCACTACACCACTGAAATTAAGGCAGAAGATACAGTCACAAGACAACCTAATACATGAAAAAGTGTTTGAATTGACAGTTGATTGTACAGTAGGCTAGAGTTTTTATAAAAGGAGTGAGACAGATGATGAAACATTAAAACATTTTGTGGCAACAAATACAAAACGTTTTAGGAGTAACCTATTAAGGATTGGTTCTCATTACCAAGCAGTCCGGTTTCTTATGGAGATGACTGAACACAATGCACCTTGCGCATACAGATGACATAAAGTGATTATTGTTAACCCACCCCCCCTTACACCACAATAGTTTATTCCTATTAATACACACAGCTGTGTAGTATATCAAACTGCAAAGGTTGAAGGCTTAACCATTAAAACTTAAATAGCTACAAAGATGCATTGGCTCTTACATTATTCCTGCAGCTGTTTTGAGGCTGGCTGACAATAAATTATGACCCATCCTGCACGAAGCCAAAAATCAACGTCAATATGTATATTTATGCAGACATATAAAGTAGGCAAAACATTGTTTTCACAAGAGGTAGTTCATAAAAAATATTCAAAAACTGTTTCAGCTGATGCGCGTTCATCTAGGACAGGTGTGTGTTTACCGATTAGCAGCACACGTCATTCAGTGGAGAAGGTGACACATACAGAACCTCTAAATGAGAGGAATCAAAACTAACCGCTCACAGCTGGTGGTACTTCACCTTGCAATGCAATATGTGATTGTATAATCTGCCTATTCGGCTCTGTAGTACTCCCGCGTGTTCGTCGGAGAGAAAACCTAATTCTGGAGACAATGGTTCGCTGTCTCTGTATAGCTCGAACAGCCGAGTCCTGGTGTTCCTGCGCCGGTGCAGTTCTATAACAAGCTGCGCTGTCCTCTTTCTGAACACACACACTGAGTCTAAGACGGTGTTGTGGTACTTCTCCCACATATCCAGTACCCGATAACCGTGCACAAGCCCTGCCTCGTTGTCTATGAAAACCAGGTCGCCGCGGGGTGTCCTGAGCAGGTTGTTGGTCTCCCTTTCCATCACGCGCGAGTCCCACTGCAGGCTAAACAGGTTGCTAACGAGCCTGTCGAAGTTGGCAGACAGGTAGTCCAATATTATCAGGTCCGTCCACTGCATTAGCTCGAGCAGCTCCGCCGTCGTCTTGTTACCCAGCTCCCCCCGCAGAGGACGCAGCCCCTTGCCCTCTTGGCGCAGCGGCGCAGGTGTGACTACCCCGGTCAGGTTGGCGACCCACTCTGTGAGTGAGACCACTGCCCGCTCACTCCACTGTAAACCGCCTATTCTTCTCCTCACAGAAGCCCATTGTTCACCGTCAACGTTCAACTGGGCGAGGATGAGAGGTGGCAGATTCGTAATACCCAGCAAACTAGCCAGGTAATAAGTCAAAGTTTCCCCCTGCACCTGGTCCGGGTTTATTCCATAACGCACGCAAGCTTTGGTTCGGTCCGAAAAAGTGGCCAGTTGATTGGATATTCTACCACAGCCCGGCTCCAGTCTGACTATCCGGTGTCCCCGGGCTCTCCCTCTCCATGCCCGGGCATGTTCCTCGCTGAAGCTCACGGGAAACTTATCCTCCAGCCATTCACTCCAAAAAATCCCCTCCTCAACCGGAGAGCCCAATTTGGCCGGGACCGCCCTCTGTGCTGACCCCTTGTTATGTACATCATTATGGTAATCTCTGTTTCCTAAAGAGCCAGTTTGAACCGCAACACCAGTGAGATTGTGGGCATCCAGTCTGCCCCTCAAATGCAGTCTCTGTGCCGCAGGAACGGCGAGCAAAGCCCGGAAAGTTTTTGCAGAGAGGTCCGGGGATGGCCCAATGTGAACGGACCCCCAACTCCATAACTGTCCCGTTTTGTATCTCTCCAGCCGACTCTCCAATCTGCTCCAGACATAGAATACACTGGCACAAGTGCAGAGAAAGAGCAGTGCAAGTAAGTTCGCCGATACAGCCCTCATGGTTACTGACAGCCGCCCTTCCCTTTGTTGAGACGAGACGACTAGCACAGCCCCGGCGGCTTCAGCTTCAATTATGAACGAGTGTGTGGAATAAGAAGTAAGTAGGCTGATCCAAGTGTTGTGAAACCACACCTAGCCGGAGTGCGATGCCTAGCATAGGCGCTACGTCCCGTGTGTGCCCAGTTTACGGGCGCAGTTGGACTGCTTGGATCAAGGAACGGTCCGTTAATTAGCGACGAGGTTCGCATCTCCGTTCCAGTTGGGTGAACGCAAATCCACCTCCGTCGATAGGATATGAGTCATGACGCAGTCTTTTATTTAACGGATCATATATCTTTTTTTCAGCGTCTCTCGTTCGAGACAGCGAAGGGCTGTCGCTCTCTGCGTCTCCATCTCTCCGATCTCCACTGGGTGCTGGTTGAGTTTGATTTGTGTAGCTTCTGCTCCATAGAGACAAGGGAGGGGGAGGGGGGCTGCCATGGGACACGTGACTCGGCCGGAGCGCTGGGTAGGCGTATAGGGGGAAGTGTGGGTCCTGTGTAAGCGCACTTCGGAGCGCTACACTTCCAGAGCAAGTGCATGGAACGGTGACTCGCATGGCACCCTAAGGTGCACAATGTTATCTGAATAAAACCGGCACTTTATTACATTCTATCAGCTTGGGGAATAAAACATGATTACACTTATAGAACCAAAAAGGGTTCAATCGGTTGCTTCATATAATGTAACCATTAAAATTTATATAGAAACAATGAGGTTCTTAACTGAACCAAAATGGTTCCATATAGAACCCTGAATGGTGCAATAACTGAATTATGACTATTAAATAGTAATACTTTTTTTTGCTGAGAATGTAATAAATAATAAATAATAATAATAAATAATAAACAATTAAATGTACATGATACCAGCATAGTTTTTATATGATATTATATATGCAAACAAAGTTTGGAAATATGCACTGGTGGCCAGGCAGGCATCTCTTTGTTTGAATGATGGCCCACGTCAACTCGTTGACTGCTTTACAATACAACTTTGTCCATTAGTTATGGCGCACCACATAAATGTTGTCATGAGCATGAGCCGAAAGAGATCCTCTGCCTCCGATGGTTCTGGGTTATTGCCAGGCTGAGCAAAACATAGTCTTAAAAGTAATGTAACGATTAACCTAGCTATTGAATCACTAATACTTATTACACATCATTTATTACAGCATAAATAATGTATACATACATATCTCTATCAGCAACAGTCTTCTAATGGCTTCATGAAACATAGTCCCCTCAATTGACGCCACACTGATGTACTGAAATAAAAGGCACAATTAGCTAATTGCCAATGTCAGGCTGGGTCTGTAGCTCTGTTTGGCATATCCCATAATAACAAATCATGTTTATTTGAAAGAGTTAGCTGGCTAGCTTGTAAAGTGGAGAATCAAAGTAGCCTAGCTTTTTCTGTTTAGCTACAGTCATGTGAAAAAGTAAGTACACCCCCTGGAAAGTTATTTATATATATATATATATATATATATATATATATATAAATAAATAACAATTTGTTTGTTTTTTTTGTTTACATATTTGGACAGATGGATATGCAATCTTCACTTCAACACCATTGACAGATAAAGGTTTCTCAATTTAACAAATCACACACACACACACACAAAACGTTGAAAATGTGATGCAATTAAAATAAACAAAAATGCCTTTTCCTTATGGGGAAAAAGTTAGTACACCCCTACCTTTACCATCACATGAAATGGCTCAAATTAGAATTAGCTACCAAAACAAGTGCAGATGATTAGAAAACATTAGAAAACATTAGAGAGAAACTGTAAGGTCCAGCCTTCCATATGGGTGTGTGGTAACACATCATTCAAAGATCTAAAGACCTACCCGAGGCCCTCAGAAGAATGATTATTGATGCCCATGAGTCTGGGAGGGGTTACAAATCCATTTCCAAGCAATTCAAAGTACATCATTCCATTTCCAAGCAATTTGAAGTACATTATTCCACTGTCAGACGAAAATTCCAGACCACTGGTAAAATACCTAGGACAGGTCGTCCCACCAAAGTCAGCCCAAGAGCTGACCGAAAGATGCTCATAGAAGTCTCTAAGAACCCCAGGGTAACATCAAGGGATCTACAGGCCTCTCTTGCCTCAATCAATGTGGAAGTGCATGGGAACACTGTCAGAAAGAGACTGCACAGTCAGTAAGGAAGAAGCCTCTGCTCTCAGACAACACCTGGGTAAAGTCAGTTGTGACTTGATATTCTTTTTTGAGAGCATAGGCTTCTTCCTTCCTGACCTCCCATGTAGGCAAAGTTTGTTCAGTCTCTTTCTGACAGGGTACCCATGCACTTCCACATTGATTGTTACTATGGACACAGCCAACAACTAAAGTGATGGATTCGACTCCCGCTTTTTCTTCCCAACTGCAGGCAGCATGCTGGCGTCAAACGCCAGAGGAAATTATTTGAAGGAGTCAATTTAGAGTATGACAGTAAAGTAAACATATTTAAGATAGATAGATAGATAGATAGGTACTTAGATAGAGTATAAAGACATTTTATGAACCCAAGCCTCAAAAAGCCCAAATGATTGTGCCATTATCTTATTATTATATATATGTTTACCAGTTCATAGCCTATGATAGGCTACGCTACCGCACATTAAGCACAACAGAAAAACATAAAAGCCCATAGACGTAACTATGCTATCTTGTGTAAGTCAATGAAACAAGCTCCAGTAAGCTAATCTTTTTGAGTGTGGACTATTACTGTATTGTATTGTAACGAGCCTGGGTTTATAAGCGCGTATATCAACTCTGCCACTGGAGCATGCTTTTGGGGCACAGTCGATGGCGCTGGACTCCGAGCTAGAAGGTTGAGGGTTCGAGACCTGCTCCCTCTCCTGCCTGTTTCATTACAGTATTATACTGTATCATATGTACAGGAATTACACACCTCTTTCAAACCATGAACCTGGGAGAGAACATGTGATGCTGGTGCAGGACATGCAGTCTACAAAGTTACAATTATAGATATTATTATTATATTTCCCCTAACGTTGTGCAATTTGCATATTAGCCTACCTTCTCTTTCTTTATTGTTTCTTCATTCCTTCCTCGCTTTCTACAGTTAGGATGAGTATTGGTAAAGTGGGACAATTTCTAAAAATGTGCTTTCCAGAACACCTTACAGAATCATCCCAATGTCTAAACATGATAGCATTCTAAACAGGTTGGATTACTCTTCTTCAAACACATATTGTCCCGAGGCCATATTTTTTTCAGTCGGTACTGGCAAGTTGGGACACCTAATTCTTTATTCTGATAAATTAGAGAGTGTATGAGTAATATCAATATTTTTATGATAAACTTAAATTATTCATACAATGAAATGTATTAAAACATTCTTTAGGTATTAAGAATTATAATGTATTATTCATATTGTTATTCTTATTATTATCATTATTAGTATTATAATTACTAGGCCATTATTCATTTTATTATAATCCTGCTTTATTGTAATTATATGATGTAGCCTATATGTAACTGTATAGCCTGTGAATAAAATAAAATTAGCTTCATGTATCAGCTCAACATTCTCAACACTGTACTCTAGTGGACATTTTGTAGAATGAAACCAGAAAGACCTCACCCCTCAACAATTTCAGTTTTATTGTCAAATACAGCAAAATAATGTCATCATATACCTGTATGGTTATGAATATAATTAGATAGGAGATAGGATTTTTTTGTATGTTGGTGAGGTAATATCTTTCTTAGTAAAATACAGCTATACTAGCTTTTGCTAGCAAGCTAGCTGATAGCTGATTTGAGGGCAGTTAAATTAAACATTTGATCCTATTTAGAACATACATTTCTGTTAATAAAACATGTATTTCATAATCCCCCTAAATATATTTTCTGCATTAAAATATACTAGAGGAGTGTTCAATATTCTAAAAAGGTGAAATAGTAAGACAATTATTTACAGTAATTTTGATTAACATTTACATCCCATTTCAAAATATGTGATAATGAGACACTGAATAGCCTTTCTTAGTTTTTTATAACCTTATGGCGCCGGAGAAAATGGCTGCCGTTTTACGGGCACCTTACCAATTGTGCTATTATGTGTGTGTTTTTGCGTTGTTTGTAACTTATTTTGTACATAATGTTTCTGCCATCGTCTCTTACGACCGAAAAGAGCTTCTGGATATCAGGACAGCAATTACTCACCTCGGACTGGACAAAGATTTTTTCTTCAAAGAGTCGGACGCGAAGGATGTACTTCAGACACACCGACAAGGTCCAAATCCCGTGTCAATCGCAGGAGAAAGAGACAGAGATATCGGGGACGTTGGTCGGGGTGCCTTGTAAGGATCCAACGGCGAGTGGGTAATCTGCCTCTTCCATCAGTCCTATTAGCCAACGTACTATTGTTGGATAACAAAATAGACAAGCTACGTTCAAGAATATTAAAAACGGTAATATCTTATGTTTCACCGAGTCGTGGCTGAACGACGACATGGATAACATACAGCTGGCCAGTTTCATGCTACATCGGCAAGATAGAACAATGGTGTCTGGTAAGACAAGGGGTGGCGTTCTGTGTATATTTCTAAACAACAGCTGGTGCATGAAATCCAATATTAAGGAAGTCTTGAGGTTTTGCTCGCCTGAGGTAGAGTATCTCATGATAAGCTGTAGACCACACTATTTACCATCTATATTTTTTGTAGCTGTCTATTTACCACCACAAACCGATGCTGGCACTAAGACCGCACTCAATGAGCTGTATAAGGAAACAGGAAAATGCTCATCCAGAGCCGATGCTCCTAGTGGCCGGGGACTTTAATGCAGGGAAATCCGTTTTACCCAATTTCTACCAGCATGTTAAATGGGCAACCAGAGGAAAATAAACTCTAGACCACCTTTACTCCACAAACAGAGACACGTACAAAGCTCTCCCACGCCCTCCATTTGTCAAATCTAACCATAATTCTATCCTTGTGATTCCTGCTTACAAGCAAAAACTAAGGCATGAAGCAGCAGTGACTCGGTCAGTAGAGAAGTGGTCAGATGACGCAGATGCTAAGCTACAAGACTGTTTTGCTAGCACAGACTGGAATATGTTCCAGGATTCTTCCAATTGCATTGAGGAGTACACCACATCAGTCACTGGCTTCATCAATAAGTGCATCGATGACGTCGTCCCCACAGTGACCGTACGTACATACCCTAACCAGAAGCCATGGATAACAGGCAACATCCGCACTGAGCTAAAGGGTAGATCTGCCGCCTTCAAGGAGCTGGACTCTAACCCAGACGCTTATAAGAAATCCTGCTATGCCCCCCAATCGAACCATCAAACAAGCAAGGCATAAATACAGGTCTAAGATTGAATCCTACTACACCAGCTCCGATGCTCGTCGGATGTGGCAGGGCTTGCAAACTATTACAGACTACAAAGGGAAGCACAGCCGCTAGCTGCCCAGTGACACGAGCCTACTAGACGAGCTAAATCACTTCTATGCGAACCATGATATTGAAGTGCCTGAAGTCGGTATGTTTTGTTTATTGGTTATGGCATCAACATGTTGAGAATCTGATTCCCTCTAGCTGATCATTGTCTGCAATCGGCTCTGATCGTGAAGTAATGAAACAGGCAGGGAGAGTGAGCTCTTCTGTGGTGGTCGGCGAACCCTCAACCTTCTGGACCGTAGCCCTGCGTGGCATCAACTGTGCCACAAAAGCAGTTGTTACAGTTATTTGTATTTGATTGTTTTGAGTTATTTCTATGAGGGGGGAGAACATTTAGATCTGTCCCTAACTCTATTTAAATAGTCTCTAGCAATTCAACAACGAATGCCCTTTAGCCTGTACAGCATGTCATTGCCTCGTTGCTCAAGTGGTTCGCAAGTGATTTCCATTTTTCTAATGGTGGTCAGTTTCTTTGGGTCTTCATTTTCACTGTGCACATCTCTGTCTGTCCTGTGCAAATATTTCCAATGCATCAGTGCAACAATATTAACATAACTGGAATAAAGTGATCAAACCAATGCACTTGCTCTCCTGTAGGCTTGTTTTACATTCATAAATTAGCAAGACCAAGTCTGCTTCTTTCCCCGAACTGTAATTGTCCTATAATTTTCACTGTAGCTTTTCCTGGGATTTCACGCAAAAAGGAAGTACCTATTGCGGAGAGGCTTGAATAGCCTATAGCCCAGGTCATGTACTCAACCATGTTCCTGGAGTCCCGCATGTGCTGCAGGATTTCTTTCCAACTAGACACCACACCTGACCAACTGAGCTAATTGGTCAGTTCAATGATTGCCTAAATTCAACACACCTGGTCTTCCAGGTCGGTTATGAAAAACATGAAGTGCCTTCGGCATTCCAGGACCAGGGTAGCCTACTCCTGCTGTAGCATGTTGCGCAAGGCAACAGCTGGAAGAGAGAGGCTAGTTATGTGTAGCCAGATATTAGGGCTATAGGCAAATATTTACCAGTCAAAGTGCCAGAAAAAAAGTTAGCCGATTATAAAATGTTAGATCTATAGCGCGTTCCTCCAGGCTGTGATCTGTGGTCCCTGGGCACGCAAAGGCCTGTGTTTTTAGACAATACAATTATTATACCTGGGCTACAACAACACAGTGCAATAAGCAATACAATGACATTCTAGGTGATTCTGTGCTTCCATCTTTGTGGCAAGAGTTTGGGGAAGGCCCTTTCCTGTTTCAGCATGACATTGCCCCCAAGCACAACGAGGTCCATACAGAAATGGTGTGTCGAGATCGGTGTGGAAGAACTGACCTGCACAGAACCCTGACCTCAATCTCATCGAACACCTTTGGGATGAATTGGAACACTGACTGCGAGCCAGGGCTAATTGCACAACATCAGTGCCTGACCTCACTAATGCTGTTGTGGCTGAATGGAAGCAAGACCCCGCAGCAATGTTCCAACATCTAGTGGAAAGCCTTCCCAGAAGAGTGGAGCAAAGGGGGGACCAACTCCATTTTAATGCCCATGATTTTGGAATTAGATGTTTGACGAACAGGAGTCTACATCATTTTGGTCGTGTAGTGTAAGTACATCTAACTTGCCTGATTGGGCAACTATTTGGATCAGTTATCGTTTTTTTCTTGGCAGTTTAGCCTACAAGGACCAGGCACATTAGCAGGCCAGTAATATGCAATGTCTATATGTCTATAAACCCTGAATTGCTGATGCTATGTATTGGCCATTGAGAAGCATTGAAGCCACCGGTCGGTGATATTGGCACTCCCTAGTAGGTGCAGTCCTCCTTAGGAATGGCAGTATTTCAATTAAATGTTTTAAGGACTAAATTACATTATTTATTTTTTTGTAGTGGGGAAAGTAACATTTGTTCTCTCAACCCTGGATTTCCTAAAACAATAATTGTCCACCATACAGTTCAGCTGTCAGAGATTTGAGCACTAAATGTAACAGGGCATTGCATACAGAAGGAGGGTAATTCATGAATGTTCGATCCAAATATTTTGTATACAGATAAGCGTTATATTGTTTGATTATAGGAGTATCTCTGGTAGGCCTGAAAAAATCTTCCTCACCTCAAGTTCAACTATTAGAACTAGGGTTTAAAATTTTCCCGTTATTTTACAAATGTTCCATCTGGAGAATAAATCACTTTTCTCCCGGGTAACCCAGTAATTCCTGCCAAAACCGGAAGTGTCATTCAAAAGCATTATGAAGCATATAAATAGGCCTATGTCTGGATTTTATTAGTGCTTTGATTTAAAAAAAAAAAAAAGTCAAGCCTGATGCTACCTGAGCCTGATGAGCCATACGTTAAATACATTTTATGAGCCCTAAATAAAATAAAAATTATGAGCCCAAACCGGTATCCAATACAAATATGATATAGGCTAATGCACATTACGCACAACAGAGAAACCCATAGAAGTAGCTAGCTATACAGTTTGCTCTCTTGGATAAATACATTAAACTAGCTCCAGTAGGCTAATCTTTTTGTGTGTGAACTGTATTACTGTACTGGAAAAGGGATACTAGTCAATTTTACAACTGAATGCATTTAACTGAAATGTGTCTTCCATATTTAACCCAACCCCTCTGAATCAGAGAGGTGCGGAGGGGCTGCCACGTCATTGGTGCCCGGGGAACAGTGGGTTAACTGCCTTACTCATTGTATTATACTGTATTATATGGACTGGAATTACGCACATCGTTCAAACCACGATAAAGCAGGGAGATAACATGATTCTGGTGCGACCTACAAATGCGACCTACAAAGTTACAAGTATAGGCTAGCGAATTTGATTTTAATTTTGAAATATAATAGGGCCTATTTGTATAATTAGTAGGCTGATGCATATATACCTTTCATAATATTTCCCCTAATATTATTAACCTACCTCCTCTTTCTCTCTCTTCATTCCTTCCTCACTTTCAACAGTTACATTAAATACGTTTCGTTATCTTCAGCATTCTAACGACATCCTTGAATAATTTAGGACTAGAATTAGGTGCAGAAGGCTTTCACTTCTCTTCATGAACTTTGAATGATAATGGGTCTGAATAAATAACTGCTATAGCCTACCGCCATCACGCCTTCTCGCTTCTTTCAAGCTACCCGTAAGTTCTATTGGCTGCTGTATTTAACATTCAGAAAGCAAGAGCTTGCGTCCCTCTTCGAACAGTCTATTGGTATAAGAAATGTAGAAAATAATGTCCATCAAACTATTCTAGTCTAGGAGAGAGGCCAGCGGAGCACTGGTGCATGCATATTGCGCAAGAGACAGAGGATACGTTAGAAGCTTATTATGCATAACCCATAATTGATTAGCTAAATATAAGGCTAATACTGCATTTAATGTATTACATGAAAGAGGTAGGCTAGGACATCTATATATAGGGCTACATTATGTATCAATCTGCAACAGGATGATCTATTTTGGATGCAATATGAATGGAGTTGATGGAGAGAGAGAATTAGATGATAGGTCTACTTGTATTGTGAACTGTGCTCCATATTGAGATGGGCTGTCTGCCCCCACCCTGAGCTTGATCATTCATCATGCATCATGCAGAGGCCTTAGAGAAGCCAGTTTTAGACATAAAATATAATTTAACAGTTAAATTTTACGCCATGCTGTACATATAAATAATTTATTATAATTTACTGGTGTCTCGCAGTTATTTGTCCCACGGAAAAAGGAGTGGTTTTGGGCAGTAAATCCTTGTAAATCTTGGTAACCGGGTTCCCGCCATTCAACCCAATTTGGAGCGTCGGGTCGCACTGCCTTCATATCATTGGCCTGCAGTAGCAAAAGCTTAGTAATAGCCACACCTTACCAAACCTTCAGAAACGTTTCCAAACTGTATTAGGGTAATATCAAAAGTAAGTCAAGCCATTGTTTATAGGGAAAATATGAGGAGATCCAAGAGTGTATGTTTTTATTAAACACATTATTTATTTTTGCTTCTAGCTAGCATTTACTTTGCAACAGCATATTTTTAAGAACCTCGCCATTTGCCACTCAGACCTTGGCAACAATGTCTCAAAATATGAATTTGTATACCAAATATTAGGAACACCTTCCTAATATTGAGTTGCCGTCACTTGCCCCCTTTTGCCATCAGAACTGCCTCAATTTGTCAGGGCATGGACTCTACAAGGTGTCAAAAGCATTCCACAGGAATCCTGGCACATGTTGACTCCAATGCTTTCCACAGTTGTGTCAAGTTGGCTAGATATCCTTTGGGTGGTGGACCATTCTTTATACACACAGGACACTGTTGAGCATGAAAAACACGGCTGCGTTCCAGTTCTTGACACAAACTGCTGAGCCTGGCACCTACTACCATACCCTGTTTAAAAGCACTTAAATATTTTGTCTTGCCCATTCACCCTCTGAATTGCACACAATCCATGTCTCACTTGTCTCAAGGCTTAAAAATCCTTCTTTAAACTCTACAGGATCGTGTCCCGTCCTTAAGCTAACGTGCGCTAATGTGATTAGCATGACGTTGTCAATAACAAGAACATTTCCCAGGACATAGACATATCTTATATAGGCAGAAAACTTACATTTTTGTTAATCTAACTGCACTGACCAATTTACAGTGGCTATTACAGTGAAAGAAAACCATGCAATTGTTTGAGGAGAGTGCACAGTTTTGTACTTGAAAATGTATCAATAAACCAATAGGTAGATTTGGGCAGACATGATACAACATTTAGAACAGAAATACAATGGTTCATTAGATATGTCTAAAACTTTTCACATACACTGGTGCCATCTAGTGGCCAGAATCTGAATTGCTTCTGGACTCCTACGTAATATTATGTCCTTTCTCTTGCATTTCAAAGAAGATGTGACAAAAAAAAGCATGTTAGATGCTACAGGCAGTTAGATTTAGGAATGTAATTTTAGGCAAAAATTGAAAAAAGGGTCAGATCTATAAGAGGTTAACCTGTCTACTCCCCTTCGTCTACACTGATTGAAGTGGATTTAACAAGTGACATCAATAAGGGATTATAGCTTTCACCTGGAATCAGCTGGTCAGTCTATGTCATGGAAAGAGCAGGTGTTCTTAATGTTTTGTATACTAAGTTTTCTAATAAGGGGTTCTTTAATCTCATTCAAAGAACCAAAAGGTCCTACATCAAACCTCAAATAACCCTTTTTTCTAAGAGTGTATGATTGAGAAAGAGAGTGCTCCTCAAACCAATTTTATAGATTTGATCCACTGAGTCCACTTAAATATCCTAAACCAAAAACATAATTTAACGTTTAACATCAATGTTCCCCCTTAGTTAATTTATATATGACAAAAATATTCTGTTCTTGATGTGACCTCAAAACTTATCAGAGACAGTTTTTATCTAATATAGCTTTGCAACAATGTGTATTGGTATTCGGCCTAGGCTACTCATTGCAGTCAAATAGTTACATAAACATTGAATTATGTGTGCTGTCTCTTAAAGTCATTTAAAAAGTAATTACTGCACTTAATTTAATCATTTATCAATGACTTTGGGTTATACGGTTCGTGTACAATTTTCATTACATCTGTCTGCGTGATTGGTACTTTGCTGAATGCAGCTCATTTGAGTGGATAAGAATTGACTTGTCTGGGATAACACTGAAGCGCAGGCCGATCTCCTAGACCTAATTAGGATTAACACAATGAAAAGGACTTGATTTATTTATATTCTTTGAGCCTGTTCCCCCAATGCTTTATTTGTATAATCCATGGGATTTTGCTGAAATTAACAATCCTCTAACATACTGTACCAAGTGGCGTCAGTTAAGCTAAACCTAGGGTGTGGCAAGGTGTGGTGATTTTGAAGCTGAAGCTCATTTACTGCATTTCTACACAATTTAAAAACTCTAAAATGCTATTTGGGTAACAGCAAATACAAACAAAAATAACCCCAGACATGAACCCCCCAAAATAAAAAAACGGAAATATGTTATTTACTTAAGTATTCAGACCCTTTGCTATGAGAATCGAAATTGAGCTCATATGCATCCTGTTTCCATTGATCATCCTTGAGATGTCTCTACAACTTGATTGGATTCCACCTGTGGTAAATTGAATTGATTGGACATGATTTGGAAAGGCACACACCCAGGGGCGTTTGCCAATTTTGTGGCCCCATTCAAAGCTTGCTTTAGGGGCCCCTTGTATATCATGACAATTTCTTTGATAGCACACACCAATGCCAAAATCCTGTTATTATACTTTTGATTAGCTAGTATTATCATTTCCCTTGAACTAAAGTGTTCTCTTGTCAGTTAAAATAGGACAGTGAAAGAGTTTTCTTAACTTATAGTAGTTCTGGCTGCAATCAGAATCTAACCATCCTGGCTTTGGCCTCGGCAAAAGCTTTAATTATGTCCTCCATGTTCAAGGATCTACGGACCCTCTGCTCAATGGAGATCATTGCTAACCCTTAATTTGAAATGGACCCCCTTTGACAAGTTGACATCTCTCGTGGTCGGTAAGCCTGTCTGGCCAAAGCGCTGGGTCGTCCGAGAGAATGACAGTTTCACAACTTTCACTCACCAAACCTGCATTTACAGGTACGTCATAGATAGATAGATAGATAGATATATAGATAGATAGATAGATAGATAGATAGATAGATAGATAGATAGATAGATAGATAGATAGATAGATAGATAGATAGATAGATAGATAGATAGATAGATAGATAGATAGATAGATAGATACTTTATTGATCCCCGAGGGGGACATTTCGATCTGTCAAGCTCTGTGGCGGGTGCAGCCTCCGAGCTAGCCGCTGTAACATTAGCGGGTAGGTCTGTGCTGCTAACCGCGCTGCTACAACTTGTAGTTGCAAAATTACCGGCAGTATCTCCATCCAATTCCTTTCAGTAGTGCTTAACTTTTGCAAATTTTTTTGTTTGTTTCTTTAACCTTTTTTCGTTTTTGAGCCCCACTTGGATATGTTGGCTTCATTGTGCATTACATTTTGTTTGTGACTGACTGAAGCTAGCTAGTTCTGTCTGTCAGTTGGCTATTTATGGTAGCTCAGAAGTGTCACGAAGTGCGTTTAATTAATAGACCCTTTGATGCGCAGGCATGGTGTGTGTGGTCTAATAAATCTTTGAAATTAGGTGCAAAAGCAAGTGTAGGTAAATTAAATAATTGTAATATATTTTTATATGTTTTTTATATATTTTTATGGCAAAATTAATGTTATTGTAATTCTGCTTGTAATGTCTTCTTACGGGCAGTAGGGGGCCCACTTCACGGCGGGGCCCCAAGCAATTGCGTGGTTTGCGTGTTGGGAAAACACGCGCCTGCACACACCTGTCTATATAAGGTCCCACAGTTGACAGTGCATGTCAAAGCAAAAACCAAGCAGGTTGAAGGAATTGTCCGTAGAGCTCTGAGACAGGATTGTGTCGGCACAGATCTGGGGAAGGATACGTCTGTAGCATTGAAGGTCCCCAAGAACACAGTGGCCTCCATCATTCTTAAATGGAAGAAGTTTGGAACCACCAAGACACTTCCTAGAGCTGGCCGCCCGGCCAAACTGAGCAAATGGGTGAGAAGGGCCTTGGCCAGGAAGGTGACCAAGAACCTGATGATCACTCTGACAGAGCTTCAGAGTTCCTCTGTGGAGATGGGAGAACCTTCCAGAAGGACTACCATCTCTGCAGCACTCCTTAGTAAAACACACGACAGCCTGCTTGGAGTTTGCCAAAAGGCACCTAAAGGACTCTCAGAACATGAGAAACAAGATTCTCTGGTGTGATGAAACCAAGATTGAACTCTTTGGCCTGAATGCCAAGCGTCATGTCTGGAGGAAACCTGGCACCATCCCTACGGTGAAGCATGGGGGTGGCAGCATCATGCTGTGAGGATGTTTTTCAGCGGCAGGGACTGGGAGATTAGTCAGGGTCAAGGCAAAGATGAACGGAGCAAAGTACAGAGAGATCCTTGATGAAAACCTGCTCCAGTGCGCTCAGGATCTCACACTGGGGCAAAGGTTCACCTTCCAACAGGACAACGACCCTAAGCACACAGCCAAGACAACGCAGGAGTGGCTTCGGGACAAGTCTCTGAATGTCCTTGAGTGGTCCAGCCAGAGCCCGTTCTTGAACCCGGTTGAACATCTCTGGAGAGACCTGAAAATAGCTGTGCAGCAACGCTCCCCATCCAACCTGACAGAGCTTGAGAGGATCTGCAGAGATGAATGGGAGAAACTCCCTAAATACAGGTCATACCCAAAAGCTATAATCGCTGCTAAAGGTGCTTCAACAAAAACTTCTCAACCTGTTTATGCTTTCTCATTATGGGGTATTGTGTGTAGATTGATGAGGACATTCTTTTTTTTATATGAGGCTATAACAGAATGTGGAAAAAGTCGAAGGATCTGAATACTTTCCAAAAGCACTTTATGTCCATTAATATGTATTTAACATGTCATATGTGTCATACATTTTTTACATTTCTTTATCAAATATTAGCGTTTCTGTATCTCTGTCTAGCTACATTGCCTGTTTGTAAAGAAACCACAATATCCAGAATTCTTAGAACTTTCAGGACGTAGAGGACCGCCCGGTGGAGGTGTGAGAAATATAATCATATCTGTGTTTGTAGACAGCACTTTCAGACAGATGATTTTTTACAGTTATCCAAAAGATAACAGATTTTTATTATTTTGTAATTTTTTTGGCCTCATTGCCGAACATTAAAAAATGATGCTAGTCTATCAATTATTTCCTTCAAAGAGGGAGCTATCAGCAGAAAATAAGTCAAACTGAGGTAACATAGCTAATATGACCTAGCTAACTAGGCCTAGCAGGTAGAATGACACCGAAGGGGATGACTACCGTTTTACGGGCTCCTAACCAATTGTGGTATTTTGTGTGTTTTTTTCGCATTGTTTGTAACTTATTTTGTACATAATGTTTCTGCCATCGTCTCTTATGACTGAAAAAATTGCTTCTGGATATCAGAACAGTGATTACTCATCTCAAACTGCTCATCCAGAGGCGGCGCTCCTAGTGGCTGGATACTTTAATGCAGGAAAACTTAAATCGGTTAAACCTAGCTCTCCCTCACCCTCCATTTGGAAAATCTGACCATAATTCTATCCTCCAGATTCCTGCTTACAAGCTAAAACTAAAGTAAGAAGTACCAGTGACACGTTCAATATGGAAGTGGTCAGATGAGGCAGATGCTAAGCTACAGGACTGTTTTGCTATCACAGACTGGAATATGTTCCGGCATTCATCCGATGGCATACCACATCAGTCACAGGCTTCATCAATAAGTGCATCGATGACGTTGTCCTCACAGTGAACGTTTGTACATACCCCAACCAGTAGCTAAATGACTTCTATGCACTCTTCGAGGCAAGCAACACTGAAGCATGCATGAGAGCACCAGCTGTTCCGGACAACTGTGTGATCACACTCTCTGTAGCTGATGTGAGTAAGACTTTAAACAGGTCAACTTTCAGAAGAATTACCAGGACGTGTACTCAGAGAATGTGCTGACCAACTGGCAAGTGTCTTCATTGACATTTTCAACCTGTCCCTGAACAAGTCTGTTATACCTACAGTACATGTTTCAAGCAGACCACCATAGTTCCTGTGCCCAAGAACGCCAAGGTAACCTGCCTCAATGACTATTGCCCCAAAAGCTCCACAGATGCCCACACTGCCCTTTCCCACCTGGACAAAAGGAACAACTACGTGAGAAGGCTGTTCATTGACGACAGCTCAGCGTTCAACACCATAATGCCCTCAAAGCTTATCACTAAATGAAGGACCCTAGGACTAAACACCTCCGTCTGCACTAGATCCTGGACTTCCCCTCCTGTACTCCCTGTTCACTTATGACTGCGTGGCCAAACATGACTCCAACACCATCATTAAGTTTGCCGACGACACAACGAAGGTTGGCCTGATCACCACCAACGATGACACATCCTATAGGGAGAAGGTCAGAGACCTGCCAGTGTGCTGCAAGGACACCAACCTCTGCCCTCAACGTGATCAAGACAAAGGAGATGATCGGAAAGGAAAAGGAGGGCCGAGCACGCTCCCATTTACATTGACAGGGCTGTAGTGGAGCAGGTCGAGAGCTTCAGGTTTCTTGGTGTCCACATCACCAACAAACAATCATGGTCCTAACACAACAAAGCAGTTGTGAAGAGGGCACGACAATGGGTCATAGCATGGGTCCTTAGCTCCTCAAAAAGTTCTATAGCTGCACCATCGAGAGCATCCTGACTGGCTGCATCACCGCCTGGTATGGCAACTGCTTGGCATCCGACTGCAAGTTGCTACAAAGGGTAGTGCGTATGGCCCAGTACATCACTGGGGTGAGTGACGGAATCTAAAACAAAAATCCAGAAAATCACATTGTATGATTTTTAAGTAGTTAATTTGCATTTTATTGCATGACATAAGTATTTGATACATCAGAAAAGCAGAACTTAATATTTGGTACAGAAACCTTTGTTTGCAATTACAGAGATCATACGTTTCCTGTAGTTCTTGACCAGGTTTGGTGTACTGACAAGTTACTAAATGATTCCATCTGCATCAGAAACCAATAAAGTGTGGACTTCTACTTCTGGATCAATTCATTGTGATATTCATGACATGTATTTGGGTAAACTAGCTTTAGTCTTACTGCTAAAACAATTGATGAAGGGTGTTGGCGTATAATTTAAACAAATTTGTTGGCAAGTAAACATGTTTTAATAAAATCGTAGAATAGTCTGTCAATATAGCAAATATGTAGACATGGCTGGTATTCAAGACAAAGGTTATTTGCTCTGGAGACCGAGGTGAGTTTACACTGCAGTATGCAGGAACAGTTATGGCAATGTATGGTACAGCATAAGAAAAATATACTACTTAGGCTGTAATACATACTACAGTTCTACAAAGGGAATACTTGCATATGGTGTGTTTGGGTGGTGTAGTGAGGTGTTCGGAGTCACTTTGAAACAAGGGGAGTTTGCTGATATGGGACCTTTCACATCTCCTCTTGAGAGTCATAAACGTCTTTGTATTGAAGCGGTATTGTCTGTGAGAGAAAGACGAAAACTCTATAACACATTAACGGGCAATCATTGTGTACTGTCTGTATTCCTACTGTAGCAGCATGGTGTAGAATATGAGACATCTCACAGACACACGTTAGCGAGCTACAACACACAGGTAGAGTTACTCCAGTTTTGCTCATAATGAGAGACACTGAGGCTAGTTAGCTAGCTAGGTATTACATTAGACTACAGTACATTTTAGGTATAGCAGCTAGCTGCCTTGTTTAAAATAGAGCTTTAATTGTGAACTAGTTGCTGACAGAAAAACAACTTAATTTACTCTCCTGAATCCTGGTCCAGCTGGTCTAGGCTGCCGCAGCTGCTTTCTGGTCCCGCAATAATTTTTCTCAAAGTTTCAACTACTCTTCAGTGTATTCCGGCTTAAATAAATAGGGCTGTATGTTCCTATGTGAAATAATATATACAAATGTTTCGTCGTCCAGCTCTTCTTGTAAAGAGGAATCATCAGAAGAAGCCATTGTAGATAATTATTTAGCAGTCTCGGATAGACAGTTCACAGTAACGTAGCTCCTGTGAACCTGTAAATAAGTACCTCCCCCGCTTTGAAAAGCATACCTTTGAGGGTGGGAACAATGAAGTATGGCTCCCGTCAGGCTCTAGTCTGTACAAAGCCAGGGAAAATGAGCCCTTTTTAGGCCAGGCACCACAGGCTGAAATTACATTTTTGCATCTACCTATCAATTTTTTGATTTGTTGGTATTTTGGTCCATTTAATATTAGTATTTTCAAAAAGTCAACATAACTTGATGAAAATGTATATATTCTTTAGTTTATCATACTACCTTCATCAACATTTTTATGAATTTTAATGGACATACATCAACAATTTCAAAGCTCACTACATTAAATTACACATAATTTAAAAGCCCATTTCATAGAGAGTGTTACAAACTGGACTATATTTAGTAACTTACTTTGAAGAGATGGTGATTGGGTCTAAATAGGTGTTTGTTGTTTGGTAGTTTAAATGTATTGTACTTAACTGCCATTTCCCGAATGTCAGACTCTTCCCACACACCAGCACATTTTTCTCAGCTTCAGAAACATTTGCATCCACCAAATTGTGTGTGGTTATGCTTACATACATTCTCCAGACTTGCCCAGAGGGAATTGTTGATTTTGTTGTCAATACATTTTTTCTAGAGTTTCTTACGATAGAATTGCCAAAAATACATTTAACTTTGGCCTATATGTATTTATCTCTGACCATCATTGTGTGTTTTTTGATGCCAACCTAATTTGTACAAAGACTTTTTTGTTAAAAGAGATTCCTAGATTAAGTTTTCTAATATAATCAGATTATATGAGCCAAACAGCTATGGCTGCTCTTTAAATAACATGGTTGAAAACATGGTCATCTGCTTTAAATACTGCTGCTCCACTAAAGGTTAAAAAGAGGTTGACTGACAGAATCTCACCATGGTTATAAACAATAACGTGTGTTAATGAGATCAAGAGAATCTGTCAGGCAGCTGAAAGAAAATGGAGGAAAACCAGGCTCACAGTTCACTGTAATATATACAAAGAAGCCATGGCTGCCTACAACAAAGCATTATGTCTGGCAAGAAAGGATTACTTTTCCAAAATTATTGCAGAGAACGCTGGGAAGTCTAGAATATTATTCTCCACCATTGACCAGCTACTCAACACTGCCTCCATCCCCCAACAGTTCTCTGCATTAAAATGTGATGAACTCACATTGTTCTTCAATGCCAAAATAACTACAATTAGAGCCAGTATTACAGCTGATGTAAACACAGATGATGTCAGCAAATCGTGTGAAAAAAACATGGGAAAATTCACCTGTATTACATTAACCACACTTTGCAAGACTGTCACTGAGTGTAACTCTTCCACCTCATGTATTGACCCTGTACCTACAGCATTTTTTAAGCGGGTGATCGACTGTGTTTCAGGTTATGTCTTGAACATTATAAATACATCTCTTCATACAGGCATCTTCCCAGATGCCTTCAAAACAGCTGTTGTTAAACCCTTACTAAAGAAACCCAACCTAGATGCTAATGCACTGACCAACTATAGGCTGATATACAACCTTCTGTTCCTTAGTAAAATACTTGAAAAGATAGTTTCAGTGCAAATAAACTCCTTTCTTAAAGAAAATAATATCCTGGAGGAATTTCAGTCAGGCTTTAGAACATACCACAGCACTGAAACTGCTCTTAATCAGCGACCTCAGACTAAACTCTGATGGAAATAAGGTCTCAATTCTTATCCTTTTAGAGCTAAGTGCAGCATTTGATACGATTGTGTCAGGTCCTGACTATGGTGATGCCGCCATCATCTCTATGTTTGTCTGGTGGCTAAGGTCAGGGCTTGACAGAGGAGAGGTTTCTGGCAAACTCTATGTTTGAGTTTTGTTGGTCCCCAATTAGAGGCAGCTGCCCTGCGTTGTCTCTAATTGGGGATCCTATTTAAGGTTCTTGCCTTCCCACCTGTGTGTGGGTTATTGTTTGTGCCATTTACGTTGTGGTTGGATACTCATTCGATGTTTATTGTTTAGGGAAACTAACAAAGTTATGTCGAACTGCTACCGCTCTGCGCCTCGGGTCCTGACTGCCAACCATTACAGAATAACCCACCACAACAGGACCAAGCAGAGCTGGACAATGGAGGAACTCCTTGAAGGTAAGGAGCTTGTCTCCGAGGAAGAGTACCTCTGTTGTTTAGCTCTGGATCCAGACCAGGATGCAGGGCAGTGGCGACGCCGGCAGGCTCCACGTCGGCAATCCAAAGGGCAGGACCAGCGAACAGCCCAGAAGACCCCCCCCCCTATACAGTTTTTTTTGGGGGGGGTCTATGGGCCATGTCGGAGGGGCGGGAAGGAGAGCTCCTGCTGCTACACTCGTGGGGGTTCGTGGAAGAGCGAAAATTAGCTGAATGGATAGTGCCTCGACACAGGTAATCATAGTGGAGCTCTGTAGGGTGGTGCTGAATAGACAGCACCTCTGTCTTGTAGCCAGATATAGAATTTTTTCATTTGTGGGCAGTTTAATATATTTTATGGGCACAGTAATGTAACCTACAAGGTGTATATAAAGATCATAACTGCCACTCATATCGTTAGAAATGGTAGGATCAATGGTACATTGGACTCCACATGGGAAAAGTTGTCTGACGCCTTGCTATAGGCTATTTTTGCATTGTCTGTCTGCATTATTCGCCAGGGAAGTGAAACATTGTATAAACAAGGTGGCTCTGAGAATATTAAAACATTGTATCAACGAACGAGGGAACTCAGAGAATGTATATATATATATATATATATATATATATATATATATATATATATATATATATATATATATATATATATGAAACAGCCATACATCCACTCTATAGCTAAAAAACACAATATTTAATGAAGTTTTGCCAGCCTGATTGATCTGTACAGCTTGTTGCCAAATTTGACCCTATCCTCAAACAGCACTTCCATATGGTACAAAGTGGAGGCAGCCATGCTTCATACCTGGGTATTCTAATTCAAAACAAATTGATTGACTGCATTGGTGACAGGATCACAAAGACCATTGTGACTGAAATAAAACCCTCAAAATACTATTCACTGATTTTGGACTGCACCCCTGATGTCAGTCATAAAGAGCAGCTCTCTGTTGTCATTCGAATAGTGGCAGGAGATGGTGCTGAGATCAAAATAATATTTTCTGGGTTTCCTTGAAGCTGAAGAATCAACTGGAGAAGGCCTGTCATCTCTCATCCTCAAGAGACTAGGTGAGCTCAAGATCCCCTTTGAAGATTGTCGAGGACAATCTTACGACAATGGAGCCAATATGAGAGGGAAACGTAACGTTGTGCAAGCCAGGCTGTTAGATGTTAATCCAAGGTCCTTTTTTGTGCCATGCAGTGCACACACACTTAATCTGGTGGTCGCTGAATCAGGAAAAAGCTCCCCTGAAGCTTCTAGCTTCCTTACGTTAGCCAATCCGGTCTTAATCATTCTTTAATATTGTGATTGCACATCACAAAATAAATAGGGATCATGAGTAAGAGGACGGCAGCCGCCGACATCAGGACTTTCTTCACCAAAAAAAACGTTTATATTGTTGAAGCCCCATTGGGCCTTTGTTAACTAAACTTGGTTAGTAGCCTAGCTAATATATTTGTCAATACTACAGGAGATTACCCTGGCATTAATTAATCTGAACTGTTACTCTTTGTCTGACTGTCATATTTTACTGCAGAGTGAGATAGAGCCAGAAGCGGTGGACAGCAGTGGGAATGAGATTAGGCTGGTTACTGAGGTGAGAGAGAAAAAACAATGCTACGAAACAGAATTATTTTTTTGCCTTGCCTTACAACTTGTTAAGTCAAGTAAATAACCTATTTTGTCCATTGTTTTCTTATGTTCCAAAAGACAGATATGTGCACTTTTTATGTTCAGTATTACAAGAGACAACCCATGCATTAAAGGTTTGAACTACTATTTTGAGGAAATGTTTGTTGTTTATTTGACTGTTATATTTGACTGATTTAGCAGAATGAGTCAGACCCAGAGGCCAGGGAGAGTCAGAGAGGTGAAAGGGACAGTGGGATGGATGCTGAGGTGAGTGATGAATTAAAAACGACATAATAGGATGTGAAGTGGACTAAGACAAGAGTGTAGACATGTTCAGACAATAAAGATTTTGATAATGTTATTTCAGGTACTACAGACATATTAGATGAGAGCAGGCAAGATGAGCAGGCAGCAGAAGAGCTTGGAAATACTCCAAACCAGCCTAATGTCAAGGCCATCCCACCTCAAGCCCTGGCCACAAGGTCCCTGTATTTTCAGGAAAGGTGGTTTAAGGAAAATCCTTGGTTGCATTACTGCCCAAGACGCAGGGCAGTTTTGTGTTTTTATTGCTGTAGGGCATTCAAAGGCAAGAAGATAAATATGACTACCAAGGCTGACCCTGCATTCATTAGCTTAGGATAAAAAAATTGGAAGAAGGCAATTGAGAAGTTTCAAAATCACGAAAAAAGCCAGAGCCATAAACATGCGGTGACCACATACAAACATAAAGCTCAGCCAATCACTACCGCTTTATCACATGCACAACAAAATCAGCAAAAAGAGGCCAGAGAGAACCTTTTAAAGATAGTTGGTGGTATACAGTATTTGGCAATGCAAGGAAATGCGTTCAGAGGTCATGAAGAGGATGCAAGAAACTTTAAAAAACTGCTGCAGTACAAGGCAGAAAATGATCCCACACTGTCCTCATGGCTTGAAAGGAAGCAAGATTTCACAGGTCCCAAGATCCAAAATGAAACGCTTCAGATATTAAGTAACTCTATTGTCAAAGAAATAGCACAGGAAATCAAATCTTTGCCTGTTGTAAAATATTCCTTGATAATTGCTGGGATAGAGCAAGAATCCATATGTATCCGATATGTAGATAAAGACCTAGACCCCAGAGAAGAGTTTGTAGGATTATATGAAACTCATTCTACAACTGGAGAGAGCCTTGCCAAAATTGCAACAGATGTATTGCTCTGACTGAACCTGCCTGTCTCGCAGTTGAGAGGACAGACATATGATGGTGCGGCCAACATGTCCGGTAGCATACAAGGACTGCAGGTTGTCATAAACAAGGATCAACCTCTGGCTCTATATGTCCACTGTGGCCCCCACTGCTTAAACCTTGTGTCACAGATGACTATTTCAGCCTCAGCTCTTGTCAGTAACTCACTGGAATTGGTCAATGAATTAGGAAAGTTATCAAAACAGTTATCTTGCAAATTTAAATCCATTTTTAGTCGTATTTCAAACTCTAATGCTTTACAGGCTACATCCCTAAAGCCATTGTGTCCAACTAGATGGACTGTCCGCACACCAGCAATTCGGCCAGTATGAGAGTGTGCTCACATCACTTGAAGAGATGGCAACCTGTAGTGTGAGGGAGACTGCATCTAGGGCAAGCGGACTTCATGAAGCACTACTCAAGGGAAACACAGTCATGGGGCTTTTGATAGCTGAGGATGTAATGGCAGACCTGGAAAACCTGAATACCTCCCTTCAGGGTCCACGTCAGACCACCTCTGGTATGACAGAGGCTGTGGAGCATGTCAAGAAACAGTTGGGGAAGAAAAGAACAGAAAAACAAAAATTGTATGCCCAAGCCCAAGACATGGCCTCATCGTTAGACCTAGTGCCCATCCAGATGCCTCACATTCGCCGTCCTCCAAAAAGATTTACTGGACACGCTGAGCCACACTTTCACTCCTCTGCAGAGTCACACTACAGAAGTCACTATTTCAACTTGGTCGACACAGCAATTCTGCAACTTGGACAGAGATTTGATCAGCCAGGCATTCATACACTCAAGAGGCTGGAAAAGATCCTCATCTCTGGAGAGATAGACGATTTAGTCAATAACTACCCAGAGTTGGATCAAAGAACTTTGGAGGTGAGTTAGAAGCATTTCCATTTAAGTATTGGTAATTATTGTTTTGACAATTCAGTACATTTTCTTTAATAACTAAACTGTATGTGTATAATACATATATTGTTATGGTGGAACAATTCAGTCTATTAGAAAAAGCTAATAACATTATATTAAAAGCCTTATTCCTGAAATTCATGCCACTTTTCTCCCCTTTTTACAGGTGCAGTTGGTGATGCTCAAGTCAAGCTACCAGTACAGCAGCTGTGGGGATGTGGTAGACCTACTGAAGACAATGGTGCCTGAGGTCAGGAATCTGTTCAAGCAAGTGGAGATCCTGCTGAGACTCTTACTTGTAGTTCCTGCTTCCTCAGCACAGGCGGAAAGAAGCTTCAGTGCTTTGAGAAGGTTAAAAACCTGGCTGAGATCAACTATGGCCCAGAACAGGTTGATCCATGTGGCTCTGTGTCATGTACACAGAGAAAGACTGCAAAGAATTGACAGAAAAGAAGTCTGCAATAGCTTAATAGCTATTAGTGACATCCGCAAGAATGTCTTTGGTTCATTCTAGCTAACAAAAAAATCCATTATATTCGTCCCCCCCAATGTGTGACTCACTCTTCTGCCCTTGAGTGAGACAAAAGGCATGCAGGCTGGCAGCTGCTCTCCAAGCAATGCTCCGCATGGTCCTAAAGCCTTCCTTCAAGTAAGTTAAACAGCTGTTGCATTTTAATTGGGATTGGAATGATTTCAGTCCATTTATTTTTTTTGTTGCCTAATTTATTTTGGGTCTTGAGCTAGGGCGCCATACACAACTGATGCCTCTGACCCTGACAGCCAGTCAACTCTGTATTGTGAATTGAAATTCTAAATCAGATTAATAGATTCATCTTTACAGTAGCATGCTGACATACCAAATAACACAGCTCCAGACTGTGCTCAATTACCAGGACTAAAATAGCCTGAGGTTCATGAACAACAGTGTTCTGAAATGGCCTTCTGTCATAAAAATGAGGCCACTTTAACATGGAGATGAGATTGTCCCTCTGTTAAACTGAGAGGACAGGACGTGTGGGCCAGACAGCTAGTTGCCCCGTATAACTTTCACCTCTCCAGCCCTGGCATATCAGTGACAACAAGGCAAGTCTTAGACATAGGAAATTAAAACTGTTTAAACGGCAGTATTGGCATTCCGTCTAGTGGGTGTGTGCTGTGCAGGCTTATAAGAGTCTGGTTTGACCCTATTGTTTTGACTGGTCCTGCTCCACTCAGCAGCAGTGTGCGGTGTCCCTTTCTCCCAGAAGCACAAGTGCGGGCCTGCGTGTTCAGATATCAAGCCTATCCATTTCCTGCCATGTGTTATCTCCAGGTCACAGTGCCTCTGAGCTCCGCCTCCCTACTGCATTCTTTCTTCATTCTTTCCTCGTAAGACTACAGTCTTCCACGTAAAAAAACCCCACCAAACCCCAAGAGGGCCGTATAACACCGGCCCCTGCCACTCTCCTCCAATCACCTCCCTCGGTGGTGGCTGCTGCGGCGACACGAGAGCCCATGCTTTCTGTCATTCCATCTGCAGCGTGGGTCCCAGGACACAGTACACCTTGCCCGGCCTGGCCACAGTCTGGCCATACCACAGCTGTGAGAGCTCGGGTTCTCTGTGGTGTCTGCCTGCCTGAGGGAGGGAGACAAACAAACGAGAGCAGGAGAAAGCACACCGACCAGGCTGCTGTCATTTCCTGTTTCAGGTTAGCCAATTCTGAGCCATAACTCATGCTCCCCCTGATGCGGCCCAGGAGTCTGGTTGCAGGGCTGAAAAATAAATGGACAGGCCTTCCATTACCGCTGAGAGCTGCAATCATTTCACTGAGTGTTGGGGACACGCTGGGCTCATATCCTCTGGAAGGAATTCATTGCTCGGTCTGCTGGTGTCTGGTGTAATGATAACTATAGTTTAAGTGCAAGTGTCTGTGTGTGCATGAGAAGGAGGAATTTATCTGTAGGCTATGTGTTTGAGATAAATTATGCAGATAGACAGAAACAATTGATTAAGAACGTGGAGAGACGAACAATTGTATCTGACACATTACTCTGCATGGGATATGCAGAGAAGAGATGACATGCTGCGCGAGTGTCTGTGCTAGTGCATAATGGACAGAGTTAGATTAGAACAGGTTGGCCAGAGGGGGATGGTTAATGTCATAGTTTGATGGACTAAGTATTCTAGTGGTGAATCCTGGTGTTTCTACGTGCCACGCATTCTGGGAATTAGACTGTTAGCATCCGTTCCTGCTTCCTTTAGTGGTTCTGTTTCTTCAACAGAGAATGATAGAATCCTTGACAGCCTACACCGGCCAAACCCGGACAATTGTACGTCACCCAGTGGGACTCCCAATCATGGCTGGTTGTGATACAAAGTGAGTCTTTGTATCAAAGCAATTCACTTTTTGTCCTGAATACAAAGTGTTATGTTTGGGGCAAATCTAATACAACACTTGATATTTTCAAGCCTAGTGGTGGCTGCATCATGTTATGGGTATGCTTGTAATCGTTAAGGACTGGGGAGTTTTTCAGGATAAAAAAGAAACGGAATTAAACTAATCACAGGCAAAATCCTAGAGGAAAACCTGGTTCAGTCTGCTTTCCCCCAGACACTTGGAGATGAATTCACCTTTCAGCAGGACACTAATCTAAAACACAAGTCCAAATCTACACTGGAGTTGCTTACCAAGAAGACTGTGAATGTTCCTGAGTGGCCGAGTTACAGTTTTGAATTAAATCTACTTGCAAATCTATGGACCTGAAAATGGTTGTCTATCAATGATCAACAGCCAATTTGACAGAGCTTGAAGAATTTTGTAAAAAATAATGGTCAAATGTTGCACAATCCAAGTGTGGAAAGCTCTTAGAGACTTACTTAAAAAGACTCACAGCTGTAATTGCTTCTACAAAGTATTGACTTAGGGGCGTGTAAATTAGATATTTCGTATTTTATGCCCTTTAATATTTCTACAAACATGTTTTCACTTTGTCATTATGGGGTATTGTTGTGTGTAGATGGGTTAGGAAAAATCTATTTAAGAAATGTTGAATTCAGGCTATAACAAAACAAAATGTGGAATAAGTCAAGGGGTAAGAATACTTTCTGAAGGCACTGTGGAGCTTTTTTTGTGTTTGTTGGGTGATGCTGAGAGGAAAGATGACAGGCTGTTACTATTGTGTCATCTCCCCACTACTGAACAATGCATTTATTACACAGGGCAGACATTGTAAACAGTTTTATGTGATACATGTATGCGCCAAATTGTGCTGGCTGCACTGCCACGTCTTGCTTCACTTCAGAAAGGTACAGAGGATATGCTTTTAATCTTGGCTGAGGATGGCACAGTTTCTTTGAACGCTGAGTTTCTCTCTCAGTAAAATAGCTCACATGCACAGGTCTTATTTGCCAATTTTCCATTCAGACTCGATGCACCGTAAAAGGAGAGAGCCCTTTCTCCTTCACTGCCATCTAAACACAGTGCTTGGCCAAGTCGGTATATGAAGCATAAAACCCAGCCTTTGCTGAAGCGAGCTGCGGATAAAGCCGTCAAGAAACCCACTGCTGGCCTGGGACCTGCACAGCGCCGCACCCTATTCAATTTTTTATTTATTTAACTAGGCAAGTCAGTTAAGAACAAATTCTTATTTACAATAACGGCCTACCTACAGGGTCAACCCCTGGAGCAAATTAGGGTTAAGTGCCTTGCTCAAGGACACATTTATTTCACCTTGTTGGCTCGGGTATTCAAACCAGAGACCTTTTGGTTACTGGCCCAATGCTCTAACCGCTAGGCTCCCTGCCGCCCAACTACTACACAGCCTCCCCAAATCTCTGCCTTCTTTAATATCCACTATGAATTTATTAGCTTGCATTTGACAATCTCCTGAGCCCCTGTTGGTGGCGGCCGATAAGTAGGCCCATGGTTTTCAGAGATGATTAATGCAGCTCAGTCCTGGCATGGCACCATGGCCCCCTCTCCCTCCTCTACTCTCCTCCTTACTCACCCTGGGTTATTGCTCTGACAGCCATGGAGGAAAGACTGGAAGGAAAGACTGGCCCGTTTGATGTACTGCACTCTACTCATCTTCATCTGGGGAAAGGAGAGAGATAGAAAGACAAAGGGGAGAGAGAAAGAAAATATACACAGTGGGAAATAAAGTTGGTTCTCTGCTCTCTGCTCCTCCCTCACTGTTCTCTTACAGAAACAGAGGAGCACTGAGATGCAGAGCACTATGGAGGAACGGATGCAGAGCACTATGGAGGAACAGATGCAGAGCACTATGTGAGGGAGGGTGGAAGACTGGTGGACTGTCTAGCAACTCCATTAACGATTCATTGTCCAATCTCCCAGATTACACCCACTGACCTGCCACACCAAATCCCCTATTAAATAATTCAACAATTTAAATATATGTTTTTTTCTACATTCCCCTCCATTAACTGGCTTATTGACTCTGGCATTCTCCGTGCTTTGTGGGAAAGGCCTGCCCTTAAGTAAAGTCCATTGATGCACACGCAAGTCACACAGTGATGTTATTTTTAATATTGAATAGCTCCCTGTGTGTTTAGGTCAATCCCCTCTTTTCGACCTTATAAGGTTTGCACCTATTCCATAACATGGGGCTTGTGAAAGCGGCCTTTTTCTACACATGGATCCGGACAAGGTAATAGTCAGGAAATCATCTGTAAAACCCGAACCGTGTGACCTACAAAAACTGATATTATATCGAAAGGGGAGACTCTCATGAACACAAAGGTGTTGGTAGTTCCGCTCTACGACGCACACAAGCTTCAGGGGAGTTGTCTGAAGATAACCCAGTACCAGGCTGGAAAAATGGCGAAAATATGGAAAGACAAAGTTTAGGAAAGACAATTCATAACCTTCATGATTTTTTGTAATTTTTTTTACTGTGTTTCTCCATGTAAAAATGTGTTATTCAATGCGTTTCTCTGGGCTATAGCAGTAAATGCCAAATCCAATGTTTTATCAAATACTTTAGTTAAATATTTGTTTTATACCTGAGATCCTAACATTTAAAATCAAATGGCTAAATGATACATTTTCTGATCATCTTAAAACAATTCCTGTTACTTTGGTAGATATTGCGATCTAAGGGCTTAGACTTTTACAGGGGTTAGATTAGTTAAAGGGAAGCTTAACTGATTATATTTGTTGTTATTATAGCCACAGAATCTAATTAATTGTTTTGGTGAAATGCACCATGGGTTATGATCGGCTCCGGGTTTCTTATAGGGTCACATGGTCGGTTAGGATTAGAGTTGGGGCTCAATGTTTCATCTAAAGATGCTTCGCAGTCTGAAATGCTTGTTCTCATCACATCACATTGGAATGGTTTTACAGGGGTCTGTGGCTAACATACCCCTTCTTAAATGCCCTTACACACACACAGTGCACACACACACAGTGCACACACACACACACACACACACACACACACACACACACACACACACACACACACACACACACACACACACACTCCAACCCTCCTCTTCCAACCCAACTAATCCAGCTGTAAAACAATCGTATGTTACAGCAACTAGTTTGGTGCACCTCGGTTGGTCCGCAAGGTTGTGGCAATGTTCTAAAAGTAATGGACCTCTACCTCTGCCCCACTGTGTTCCTAGTCACTGGATTAACCCCTGGCTAAACTGTAACAGCGGAACTGGGGGAGGGGCTAAAGGGTCAGGTTCCTGGACACAAGACTGACCCTTGACCTGTTGACCCCCTGGTGTACTGGGACAGGGCTGTTGACAGCGCCTTGGTGGGGGAGGGGTAAACATGCTGTTCACAGCGGCAGTAAAGCATTTAAACCAGCCAGGCAGGAACCCAAACAGCCATAGAGGACTGGATCAGACAAGGCTGATCAAATGGTCCACATGTAACCAGACACATGCTGTAGGGCCACTTCATAACTTGGGGTCCATGCTCGATTGCCCGTGACTGAAATATCTGCGTAAATCATGCATTCATGTCATGTTTATTGCTTGATCTTAAATTAGCATTCAGCCCATGTAGTGTAGCCAGAGTGCTTACTTGGACAAATATATAAATTAATTGTTTGAGATTATTGTTGGCACAGTGTACCCAAAAGTGAAAAATATAGAAAATATTTGGAGTAAGCTCTTGTTCTTGTCTCATAATCTCTTTTCATTTTACTGAACTGTGCTCTGCATCTTGTTCTTGTCTCATAATCTCTTTAATTTTACTGAACTGTGCTACGTATTAATCATCCTGTTGTTTTTACATCCTACTTGAATGACAAAGGGCTACATAAAAGAGTGGAACCATCCATTTGAGCCTAAGAGGACGCACAACACCAGCGCCTGGCTGTATTTCATTCCATGTCAGCCATGTAATGGGAGGCCAGATCATTTACAACCTCTCCATAGGCCGTGGTGATGCGTGCATTTTTTGCCTCCCCTTCCTTTACTTGTGCCTGTGAGCTCTTAATGTGGTGGATAGTCCGAACTAGAAGCACAAGCATTTCGCTACACCCGCATTAACATCTGCTCAACACATGTATGTGGCCAATAAAATTTGATTTGATTTTAGTCAATCGCCACTGATAGATTTGTGTCCCCTGGGACACGCACACACACACACACACACACACACACACACACACACACACACACACACACACACACACACACACACACACACACACACACACACACACACACACACACACACACACACACACACACACACACACACACACACACATACTGCTCCAGTCCACTGCTCTTAGGTGGCACATAGAAAATCAATATACAGTAGATTGAACATTGGAAGAAGTCAAGTGAGTACATAGAAGACTCTCTTCTAACCTTCATCCGGACTCATGCGAGAGAAATGGACAGGTTGAAAGCAAATACCTTATAAACGTCTAGTACATCCTCTCCTGTCATCTAAGTTCTGCGGAGATGACTGTGAGGAGATGACGAGGAGAGGAAGCCCCTTTAGATTCCTGCTCTCCTTGTGTAGCTCCTTGCAGATTCTGGGGTTATGGTGCCCCCTAGAGGATGGTAGTAGTAACAGACAGAACCAACCTTTATCTCCAATCCCAGCCTTTGTTTAAGTAGCACATTAAACCTGACGACTGGGAACCCATCCTCATAAATAACAATGGAGATTTCTACTGATAATGACTGGCCTTTCAAACACATCTATGCAAAGAACTGCTACGTGTCTCAGCATTATCTATTTTTGTCTTTATAATTCAGCCCTGAAATGTAGTTTTGACCGGTTGACCTTTATGTTTTCTGAAAAGGTGAAGCATGGTTTATTAATCAATGTTGCAAGGCATTTTCATCAATTCTATCTTCATCCTAGCTGATTTCCAGAGATAGAAATAGCTTTGGATCAATAAAGGGTTTAGCATGCCAATTATGGGAATTATCTTAGTGTTCTTAGGGCTTGAGTCCGTAAATATAAAATCTGCACACATAATTCAAGTGTTAGAACAAATCTTCCACAGACAGTAGTGCAAGATTACGAGGATAGTTTCAGTCATACATGGATTATTCTCATCCATTGTCATAAAACTAAATTTATATAATTCCATGTATATCACTGAACCAGAGCACAATTGAAGTCTAGACACCTAACTTTACTAAACATTACACCAATTAGGCACCTCTCAGTAAATGATTGAATGTTTCAAGATGGATTATTTTTATGACATTTAAATTAGTAAATTCTTCAACAGCAATTAGTAGCATTGAGCTCAGTCGATGTCACCGAATAATTATTATATTATTCCCTCTGGTTTCCCTGAATGAACCAGAGCTGCATTGCCTAGATAGATAGATAGATAGATAGATAGATAGATAGACAGACAGACAGACAGACAGACAGACAGACAGACAGACAGACAGACAGACAGACAGACAGACAGACAGACAGACAGACAGACAGACAGACAGACAGACAGACAGACAGACAGACAGACAGACAGACAGACAGACAGACAGACAGACAGACAGACAGACAGACAGACAGACAGACAGACAGACAGACAGACAGACAGACAGACAGACAGACAGACAGACAGACAGACAGACAGACAGACAGACAGACAGACAGACAGACAGACAGACAGACAGATAGATAGATAGATAGATAGATAGATAGATAGATAGATAGATAGATAGATAGATAGATAGATAGATAGATAGATAGATAGATAGGTACTTTATTGATCCCCGAGGGGAAATGTCTTCTTCAAGCAGCTACAAAAAAACACAGGGCAGGTGCAAAATGCCAGAACAAAAATACACAAAAGACAGATACATGATACATGATACATAGAGCAGCAGTATGAAAAAGTATAAAAATACAAGAAGTCTGGAGTGCAAAAAGCTATAAAAAGACATTGCATATATGGGTGAATGGCTGAATATGTACACTATACATTGTTACAGTGTTAGGTGAAAAAAAAAAGATGAAAATATTGCAAGTTGATATAGATAAATAAGGAATATTTGCATGGTTAACTATACTATACAGGTCGATGGCAGAGAAATACTTAAATAGCTAAATGTGCGTATGATATAAGTGAGGGTAATAATAGTTTACTTAATATACAGTCTGGTTAAATGAACAGGTAAGTGACTGTTTTGCATGGTTAAATTAACTGTACAGGTAAATATACAATTATATTGACAGGTACTTAAATAGCTAAATGTGCGTATAATATAATTTAGGGTAATAATAATAATTCCCTTAAAATACAGTACTTAGTGCAGGGTTTGATTACAGATACATGTGTGTATTGCACATTCGATATTGTAAATGCTATGAAAAAATATATAACTGACAGGATAGTAATATGCATTCCTGAGTGAATGACTATGTAAGTTCAGTCCAATAATTACTTACAATATTTCACGTGATATGATACAACAACTGTGCATCAATATGTATATACAGTCCTGAATGAATAAGTCCTGAGTGAATGAGTGATTAAAGACCAGAGTTACTCATGGATGGATGCATAATTGTTAAACTAGGTCCTAACACCCCAACAGTTCCAGGTCTATGTTGCCGACGGCACAGCACCCCGGTGAGGCATTAAAACAATCCTGCCGCCGGCAGGAAGGACCTCCTGTAGCGCTCTCTGGAACACCGTGGTGAGATCAGTCTGTGACTGAAGGTGCTCTTCTGCATCATAACCATGGCATGCAGAGAGTGAGTGACGTTGTCCATGATGGCCAGCAGTTTGGCCAGGTTTCTCCGCCACCTCCTCTAGAGTGTCAAGGCTAATCCCCAGAACAGAGCTAGACTTCCTGATCAGCTTATTTACCAGAGAAGCATCACCAGCCTTTATGCTGGCGCCCCAGCACACCACTGAAAAAAAGATGGCACTCACCACAGACTGGTAGAAATTATGCAGTAGTTTACTGCACACGTTGAAGGACCTAAGCCTCCTCAGAAAGTTGAGTCGGCTCTGGCCCTTTTTGTACAGGGCCCCGGTGTTACTAGCCCATTCCAGCCTGTTGTCCATATGGACTCCCAGGAACTTGTATGACCCAACCATTTCCACATCCATCCCCTGTATAGGGACTGCAGTCAGTTGGGCCTTGGTTCTCCTGAAGTCCACCACCATCTCCTTTGTTTTGCTGATGTTGAGCTGAAGATATTTCTGCTCACACCACACCACACAGTCAATGATTGTTCTCCTGTACTCCTCCTCCTGCCCACCCCTGATGCCCCCTTCAATTGCGGAGTCATCCGGGAACTTCTGCAGGTGGCATGTTTCAGAGTTATATCTGAAGTCCGAGGTATAGAGGGTGAACAGGAAGAGGGACAGGACCGTTCCCTGGAGGGCCCCTGTGTTGCTCACTGCCCGTTCTGACACACAGCTCTGTAGTCGCACAAATTGTGGCCTACCGGTCAGGTAGTCCGTAACCCAGGAGACTAAAGGCTGCTTCCACTTTCATCCTCTTCATCTTCTCTCCCAGTAGCAGGGGCTGAATGGTGTTGAATGCACTGGAGAAGTCAAAAAACATAAGCCTCACAGTGCAACCTGCGTTGTCCAGGTGAGAGTAGGCCCTCTGCAGAAGGTAGATGATTGCATCATCCATCCCGATGTTGCGCTGATATGCGACACAGTTTGTCAGCACAGACCCTAAGCACCCTTGGGCTGATGCCATCAGGCCCTGCCGCTTTCCACTGATGTAGTGTCTCCAGCTCTCTCTTCACTTGGTTGGTGGTGAAAGCCAGCCCAGGTGGGGAGGTGGGGGGAAGGGGGGTGTTGAGGATCAGTCCAGAGGTGGGGGGAAGGGGGGTGTTGAGGATCAGTCCAGAGGGAGCAGGGGCGGAGGTGGTGAGGGGGTCGCTGATTGTCTCAACAGAGGTGTTGTGCGCAAAGTGGGGGTGGGACAGCCGTGAGGGTGTGTGGCCTGGGGAGCTGGAGGGGAGGTGGACAGGGCCAGTATCTAATAAAAAAATTGGCTCTGTCCTGGGTCCCCTCCGTCTGCCCACTGTTTGACTTGTTGAATCCAGTGATATTTCTCATACCCTTCCACACCTCTCTCACCTGGCTCTGCCTCAGCTTGTCCTCCATTTTCTCTTTATACCCTCTCTTCCCCTCAGCAATCCGCAACTTCAGCTCCCTCTGGACGCATTTCAATTTGTCCCTGTCCCCCTCCTTGAAGGCCCTCTTCTTCTCATTCAGCAGGGCCTTCAGGTTGCTGGTGACCCAGGGTTTATTATTTGGAAAATAGTGTACCTTCCTGGTGGGTACAGTGTTGTCTACACAAAAATGTACATTGTCCGTTATGCATTCTGTAAGACCATCAATGTCCTCCCCATGAGCATCACAGAGCACATCCCAGTCTGTTGTTTCAAAGCAGTCCTGTAGGGCTTCATTCGCCTCCGGGGACCATCTCCTAATGGTCCTAGTGGTTGTTGGCTGCTGTTGGCGTTGTATGCATCCTTAACATTAGCATATAACAAGTCCAGAGTTGTATTATTCCTGGTTGGGCACTTCACAAACTGTTTGAACTTGGGCAACTCTGAAGAGAAAGATACATGGTTAAAATCCCCCGAAATGGCAAAGAAGGCACTGGGATGTGCTGTCTGTAACTTTGCGATAACAGATTGGATGACGTCACACGCTGTGTTTGCGTCCGCGGAGGGCGGGATGTAAACAATAACAGCAATGGCCGTTGTGAATTCCCTCTGCAAATATTAGGGTCTCGGGTTAACGGCTAACAGCTCAATGTCCGGGCTATAAAATTGTTCCTTAACAGTAATATGTCTCAGATTACACCATCTGTTGTGAACTAATAAAGCCAGCGTCCCTCACAGCTTCATTAAAGATGCTAGAGAGACAGAGAGAGAGAGAGATATATATATATATATATATATATAGAGAGAGAGAGATAGAGAGAGAGAGAGAGATAGAGAGATATAGAGAGAGAGAGATAGAGAGAGAGAGATAGAGAGAGAGATAGAGAGAGATAGAGAGAGAGAGATAGAGAGAGAGAGAGAGGACTGAAGGAAGCACTACCCCACCCTCTTTGTTTATTACTGCCTCTCATTCCCTTCCACCTCTTCCCCCTCTTCCCTCTCTCTCTCCCACTTTCCATGTATCCTCCTCTTTTCCCTATATCCCACTTTCTCAACCTCTCCCTAGCCCCCACCTCTCTCTCTCTCTCTCTCTCTCTCTCTCGCTCTCAGGGTACCGGTGTCTCAGAGGAGAGGATAATAATGTGCTCCCTCCTTGTGGGTTGATGATGATCAGAGCAGTGCTTTGCTGTGTCAGCTCTGACCAAAGATGTCCAATACCTACCCCAACATAGGGTACACCCTCTTCGAAAGGGATCACCATTACAAATGCAGTAATTCAATGTCCACACAGTAATATTGCCTTTGCTGAGGATTACAAAAGGATTATCCAACATCTGAATTTAGTTTAAATTGAATATCTCCAACTCCCCAAACACATTTCAAGTGTCCAATAAAATAAAATAAAAAGCAGAAATGGTCTATGGATTCATTTGGGAAATATCTAAATACTTCCCTCTAGGTCTGACAAAGAGAAACTAAAGCCTCATGCTAGCATTTGGCTACCTGAGACGCATATCATACTGGTCTGCATGTCAGAAAACAGCTCTGTGGCCAGAGACTCATTGCCCATAATCAACAGACTGTATGAGTACAGCGGGTCTTTGCTAAGGTCCTTCAAAACCCAAAGGTTGTTAAGAGGGATTCAGTAATGCAGAACAGTCTCAAATGCCTTATTATAGATAGTGTACACAAACCTTGCTTTTGCACCACCATAGGCAAATTGGCTCAAATTACCAGGCCCTAGTGGTTTTGGGTGTACCGATACTGGCTGTCTACAGGCGAGCGTTAAACTGGCTGAATACACTGGGAATACCATGCTGGACCTGGCGTGGCTACAGCTTGCCTTGTGCTCAGGACCTTTGCCCGCACACCGAGACAAGCAACAGTTCATGAAGTCCCATAATTGGCCACAAGAGGGTGCTCTGGTGCCAAAGGCTCAGGCTGAGGAATGAGCTGTAGTAATGAGCTTTTTTCTTCTTCTCTCTCATAAGAATCAAGGAGATGCAGAAGGTTAATGGAGAGAGATACTGATGTACATGCTAGGGAATGTATAATTTGTATTATTGTGATGACATGTTTGATTGAGGCTGGGAAATAGAAGATAAAACACATCTATCCAAGTTTGGACAATAAAGCAGTTTGAACTTTGGACTTGAACATAGGTAATGGATAAGAATGACCTCAAAGATTGATGTCTTTCTATGCAACTATAGCCCATTGCAATGCACTGAGGCATACTGTAACTCTTCCTCTGATAATTGGCCAGGACACAGGGATACTAACCTATTACAACCATCCGGAAGTCTCGCAAGCTTACATTCTGCGCAGTGGTAATCCGTTTGGTAATATGAGGCTACAGGGATACCACCCCGACTCTTATTATGAAGGTGTCTCTAGAGCCTAACCCACCCTGAAACAAGATCCAAAATTAAAACAAGTGGAAACACACACACACACACACACACACACACACACACACACACACACACACACACACACACACACACACACACACACACACACACACACACACACACACACACACACACACACACACACACACACACACACACACACACACACACACACACAGTATCAGCAAAACAAGGCTGATCCTCCTCTTTTTGTGTTAGTTCTGTTTGTAAAGGCTTGTTGACTGTTTCTGTGAAACCAAGGATCCTTCCTGCCAACGGTTCCTCACCCACACAGACACCACTCACTGTGCGTGTCACCACCAAAAGGGTGAGATCATTGCCCCCTGCCTTCATAGACTCACAGGACAGTATTACCAATAGAAACCAATAACAAAACAAAGCTGTGGTGAGATCAGGACTGGGAATTTGCTGTAAAAGTCCAGAATTAAGAGACTTTAAACTGAGACAAGAAATTATGTTTCTGCTGTAAAGTCTTGGGGTTTCTGTTAATGGCTGTTTTGGGTGGTGTTCCCTTCGTTTTCCATTTGAAATTAACGCTTCCAATTCTCTCACCTCTGTAGACGTATGCATATGTACAGTACCACACTTCCATACATCTGTCCAATTTTCCAAAGTAATGGCACAGGCTTGGTGCTCGACTGGATACAGAGACTGTAAAAAAAGGGACCAACAACATCGAAACTCTGTTGCTATGGTAAACCAAAAACAACTGTTGAGTGTGAACCGTCTGTCTGCTCCGTTGCCTCTGGCCGTTTTCCAGTACAGGCCTTCAAAACACACAGACACGCTCAGGGTTCCTCTGGGAATCTAGATCAAAACAAGGATGAGGGGAAAGACATGTTTGTGTACAGCAGAGAGCATGTTCTAGTGCTTGCCCACTGGGTGCACACTGGTTGAATCAACGTTGTTTCCAGGTCATTTCATTGACATTTCATTGAACCAACGTGGAATAGACCTTGAATTGACGTCTGTGCATAGTGGGTGGTGTGAGACTGATGGGTAAGGTCAAGAGTTTACACGGACTATGTGAACTGACCAGGAAAACCACCCAACTGATGAGCACCGAGGGACCAGAGCAGGCAGTCGCATGTGTCATAGACCTCGTGGCTCCCGGTCGGAACATTTGGCCGGGCCAGACGGAAAGTATTCCTCCTCTTTCTCCACCTCTTTCTCTCTGTGTCTTGTTCCCTCGCTTTCCATTACATGACTAACAGCATTTCCCAATGTGCTCCTGTCTTCCAGTCCAGAGGCTTGGTCAGCATCCACTGGGCACACACTGGTTGAATCAATCTTGTTTCAACATAATTTGTCAGCGTATTGTGATGTGGAATCAACGTGGAAAATACATTGGACTTAAAAAAAAGTGATCAACCAATACGGTTTTCATCTCATTTCAACCAGCATTGTAAATATTGAAATTAGTGTAAAACTTAAAACTTAAATAAAAAAAAAGACTTAACCTGACTAACATGTTGTTACATCAATCTAATTTCAACATAATCATCAGAACTATGCATATTTTGGAATCGCGTTGAAAATCCCACATAAAAAAGTAAAAACAAAATCCAATATTCAATTAAATTTGATGTTTGAAAATATGTTGAATTTCATATTTATTTAGACATACAGTACGAGTCAAAAGTGTGGACACCTACTCATTCAAGGGTTTTTCTTTATTTTTACTATTTTCTACATTGTAGACTTATAGTGAAGACATCAAAACTATGACATAACACATACTGTATGGAATCATGTAGTAACCAAAAAAGTGTTATATTTTATATTTTTATATTTTAGATTCTTCAAAGTAGCCACCCTTTGCCTTGATGACAGCTTTGCACACTCTTGGCATTATCTCAACCAGCTTCATGAGGTAGTCACCTGGAATGCATTTCAATTAACAGGTGTGCCTTGTTAAAAGTTACTGGTACTGTATGCTATTTGACACTGTTTCGATGTTTATAGCAAAAATGGTATGTTTGAATCAACGTCATTGTTTCAACATCATGCCATCAACCTAAATAAAGAGTTATATTGAAATAAAATGTAATGCCTAGTCCAATGATTCTTGCCTGAACAGTGACTCCTACTGGCATATGAGCGCTAATGCACTTCAGTAAGAACAACTAAATAACGTTGAATAGTTGAAAGTAACTCAAACTTTTCTTACACAAGCTGCAAGTGAAAGGAAATTCGGAGTGAGCTTGTGTTTATGTAGGTTACTTTGACATCTGATTTGCCCAATCAGTTCTGACCTACTCAGTCTTTATCTTGTTGTACACACTGTTCCACTCAGCTCTATAGATGTGTTCTGCCTACTACTTACTAAAACGACCTACTGTTTAGAACGCACTGTTTAGTCAAAATGGATACAGTAGTCAAGAAATATTAACAAACTAGGCTCCTCCATTCTGAGAATGCGTCATCATTTCGTTAAATTTGGTACAGTGCCTCACCTTATGTGATTATCAGCTGCTGTCAAACACACATGGGCCTTGAAAGAAAATTCTCTTCCTCCCTAGTGGGCAACGAGTTCTAATAGGAAGAAAAAGCCGAAAGGAGTATGACATCCTGGCATTTAAAGCATACTACATTTTCGAAATTTCACTTAATATAAAACGTTATATTTTCAAGTACCCAAAATGCCTAATATTTAGAAGGCAAGTATGGGCATCCGAACACGGCATGAAGAGAGTTGCCATTCGTGACAAGGCGTACGATACAAAGCTCCAAACAAAGGCTCTGTGGGAATAGTTGACCTGTTACGCCGACAGGGATACATTCAAACCAGGCCGTATATAACCCTGTATATTGTATTATAGAATTGTTTCTGACAGAGACAGGTGTTGATTTCTCTGCATTGTGTGTACACGTGTTAGTTTTAAAACGCTAACTTAACCTCAAAGTATATCAGATGACCTGTCAACAGCAATAGTGTTGAAAAACATAATTCCATCCAACAGAGATTATTACGCTTAATAGGTTTGGACTCACTTCACTCGCTTCATTTTGTGTAAATAGGACCTCTAGCTCAGCTTCCCTCACCTTTCTCTCTCCAGATGTGTCAGACAGAGAAAATGCTGTGGAGACAGACTAGACACAAAGACTGACGCAAACATTCCCCTCTCTCTCCCCTCCCCTCTCTTCCCTCTCCTGGGACAGCTGATTATGTGTAAATACAGTGGCTGGGCAGAAAGAAAGAGAGTAGTTAGCTACAGCAGCATCAATAAAATAAGCTAATGCTGAATTCTGAACTGGAACATTCAACCTTCAGGCACAGACTTGAGTGCAGACTTGGCGTCCATTTTGACTGTGTTACTAGTCTCTGTGAGGCTGTCTGCACCTTGTCATGGCACTCTGCCCCTTGGCAACAGTTTTGGCCAGGTTGTCTAATGACTGGCCCAGTCGGTGCATCATCTCACCAGTGGAGCAGACTGCCAGGTTTCCATGCCACATGGAAGTCATGTGACCTGCCATGTTCTATAGTTGCCAATCTGTTTTCAATTTTTGATTATAATGTATTTTATTGTCTAGTTCACTGTAATATTGATTGGTGTTTGAATACAGTTTGAATTGATTCGAGACAGTATGAGAAAGATGAGCCACGGATCATCCTCATGTATATCCTGTAACCATGGAAACAGGACTAGCCCTCAGTCACATGACTCTATGATTAGATTTCTTGATATTAAAATCACATGGGTTCCACAGGCACATCCGTGTTTCACTTAATCCTGAACATTAAAGGCCCAATGCAGCTGTTTTTGTGTCAATATCAAATAACTTTTTGGTAACAATGAAGTACCTTACTGTAATTAATTCACATTAAAAAGGACTAAATATTTTTAGCTAAAAACTATTTCTCAAGCAAGAATTTCGCTAGGACTGTGTGGGAGTGGTCTAAATTGGGAGGGGAAGACAAAAAACGAGCTGTTATTGGCAGAGAGGTTTGTAACTCTCTTTGTTATTGGTCTATTAACCAATTTACCACATGGTGATGTCACCATGGAAAGCCAAAACTCCCGCCCATGCAAACCTGCTGATTAGAAAGTCTTACATAGATTGTATTTCCAACCAGCAACTATCAGTAAATAACACTGATAAAAAAAATTGAATTTTGACTGCACTGGACCGTTAACCTCTCAAGCATCTCTTCGGCCAATTAACAGGCAATTATGCCCCTGCTTTAGCCTGCTCTGATACTGTGCTCCCTTGAACAAATCCCAGACACTGAACCAAGCTACTGACAAAACCCCAGCTACTAATTAAGCCTCAAGATATTCTCCAGCATCCATGGGTTTTCAACTTGGGGTACTGTGAACCTACTACTACCACCAGGGAGACTGTGGAAATGTTGTTTGAATTACACTTTCATCCTGTGTTCACTTAAAAACAGTCGTTGAACCAAGGAACTGACTAAATTACAGCAACTAATGAGGCCTCCAGAGCACTCTCCTCAACACATGATATTCCCCAGTATCACTGACTTTCATTTGACATCCCAAACAATATGAAATGCTATACAATGTTATTTATTTTTTATGATTGTTATTTTGCTACACCACTCCTGTGATGTCCTTTGCTGACTTGGTAATGAGACTTTATAGTGAGATTGGGCGCATTACCACAGCCCACTTGCCTTTGGCAGACCACAGCCAGTGTGGCGCTAGCTAGCACTAACCAACGACCATAACAACAAGCCCTGGTGACCTCAGCTAACTCCATTATAATGTTTTCATCACAAAACTGTAATGAACTGAATCAGCATGGTGGATGGCTGATGGATGGAGCTTCTGTGTGAGTGAGGCCAGGCACAGAGCACAGAGCACAGGGCACAGGGCACAGGGCACAGGGCACAGGGCACAGGGCACAGGGCACAGGGCACAGAGCACAGAGCACAGAGCACAGAGCACAGAGCACAGAGCACAGGGCACAGGGCACAGGGCACAGGGCACAGGGCACAGAGCACAGAGCACAAACCCAATGTTGGCCAGTGTTGCAAACAACAAAAAGAGAGCAATTAGACACAAAACACAATACTGTCAAGGCACTGATGCACTGTGTCGACAGACTGGGTAACTTGCATCCACCACTGGATGGGGAACTAGAATATATGAAGTGACACTTTTAGTATTGAAGGGAAAATCTACTCAAACTATATTTGGGTATTTTTTCATTACCCTTTATTGCAGTCAGAGAACAGTATAACTACAGTAGGCAGCAAATACTGTGTCCAAAATACACTGTTGACTGCAGTTACTGCACTTTTACTGCAGTTTCAAATTGCCATATTTTTTTGTAAGGGTAGTCCACTGTTGACACAGTCCCTAAATGTTTTGCATGTCAGCAGTCAAGTTTTCAAGATATTGGACTTTCAAGAAGCGTAGTGTCACCGGCCACATTATCACCTGTGACACTTTGCGTCTTGAATATCTTGAAATCTGTCCACGTTAAGCAGATCCTTAATTATTAAACAGGTGGGGACAATGAGAGAGTGTTGAATTTAGTCAAGAGAAACATGAATATCTATTTTGATACGTGAGGCTTGTTTAATCTAATAGAAGTTTTGTAATGCTTAGGTTGTTACGAGTGTACTGATATAAGTGTGATGCACGTGATATCCCGGCATCTTTGAGAAAAAAAACACTTTATATCAGACCTTTCCCTGTTGAAATTCGAGACCCTCTATGTATTTTCATGAGGCTAGCATAGTATCTCACTCTCCATTGAATACAGGCTGTTGATGACAACACCCTTCATTGAACATTCAAAAAAGTATAAAAATAATGTAACGTATCCACCAATCCAAAGAGAGGAATAGGCGGGAGCTTGACAGCCCGCCCTTCCACTCTGTGGACCACGAATCCCATTGTTAAGGTGGAGACATACGTATCTCATCATTATATACAAATCTCTGACTGTAACAGTGCATGGACTAATGAAAAAATACCATACCACCTTTAAACTGTTGGTATAAACATAATCTATAATCTAAATAAAGAATCCAACCTCTGTTGTCATTGGGCCAAGAAGTAAATATAGAATCCAACCTCTGTTGTCACTGGGTCATGTAGTACATCTCCTCCTGGGGTGTAGACAGGTAGCCTAGCGGTCACTGGGCCATGTAGTAAATATATAATCCAACCTCTGTTGTTAGTGGGCCATGTTGTACAGGTAGCCTAGCGGTTACTGGGCCATGTAGTACATCTCCTCCTGGGGTGTAGACAAGTAGCCTAGCAGTTACTGGGTCATGTAGTACATCTCCTCCTGGGGTGTAGACAGGTAGTCTAGCGGTTACTGGGTCATGTAGTACATCTCCTCCTGGGCTTTAGACAGGTAGCCTAGCGGTTAGTGGGTTGGGCCAGTAACTGAAAAGTCACTGGTTCCGATACCCGAGCCGACAAGGTGAAAAACTTTTTGATGTGTCCTTGAGCAAGGCACTTAACCCTAATTTGCTTCAGGGGCTGACCCTGTAGGTAGGCCGTCATTGTAAATAAGAATTTGTTCTTAACTGACTTACCTAGTTAAATAAATGTTAAAATAATAATAATTAAAGGCTCTGTGTGCAGATGTGGTCTCTGTGTGGGGTGTGTTGGTCCAGCCCTTGAAGCCTAGGGTTACTCATAATAAACCATGAGGCATCTGAACAAACAGTCAGAAGGTGCAGAGAAGGGAAGGTGTATGTTTGTCTTTTTTCTATCTCTCTCTCTCTCTCTCTCTCTCTCTCTCTCTCTCTCTCTCTCTCTCTCTCTCTCTCTCTCTCTCTCTCTCTCTCTCTCTCTCTCTATGGATGACCAGCCAGTGATATTTGATGCCTTTATTTTGAGGCGTTTGATCTGCGTTGCCTTTTAGCTATTGCATGCAGTCAGATGTCCCATGCAGGTAAAGTATACTCATTTAACTGATTCCAAATCTGCGTTCAGTCTCAATAAAACACCAAGGAGAACTCCTGAATAGAACTGCATGGAAAAGTACAATATACTGTATAACAATATATCTGGCTGCAAACTTTTAGGTGAAAACTTTTACTGAACGTTACAGCAGGCACTCACCTTACTTCAACTCCTGGAGTAAGTTAGTTCTGTTTCTGCAAAGACAGTGTGCATGTGTTTATACAGCTGTGCGAGAGAATAATGGGTTAAAATGGGGCTTTGCACACTTTCATTCAAGAGCAGTGACATCGTCTGAAGAGAGGAGAGGGCCTGTTGAAATCTCCTTACCAGGCTGGGCTGTAACCTGAAGCCAATGGGAGAGGGAGGGAGGGAGGGAGGGAGGGAGGGAGGGAGGGAGGGAGGGAGGGAGGGAGGGAGGGAGGGAGGGAAGGAAGGAAAGTGGAGAAACAAAGTCAGAGAGGGAGGGAAGGAAAGAAAGAGAGAGGGGGGAGAAAGAGAAATCAACGAAGGAAGGGGGAGAGAGTAAGTGAGAAAGGGTGAAACCAGCTGAGCTCAGAAAGTAAACAGAGTTCCGGACTGCACCATGCTTTCTGTGGGACAGGGACTGCAGCTGGGGAAAACCTACAGGGGGACCCCTACGCTCCCTCACACCGCCACCCACCGCTCCCCCGGCACCCCCGGCTCTCTTCTCTTCATCACCCTCCTCATCCTCATCTCACTGCCCCAGGGAACAGCATGGCCCTACGGTAAGAGCCCCGGCAATACCAGACATCTCTCTATCCACTCTCCCTGTCTTTGTCTTTGTGCTCTCTCTGAGTCTCTCTGTCTGTGCTCTTTGTTCTCAAAAAGCCAGCATCAGCACTCTCCGTCCAGTCTCTCTCTCTCTCTCTCCCTCTCTCTCTCTCTCTATACTCATAAAGCTTTCAGAGTGAGCATTTTAAGAGGTTAGGAAAGAGAGTTTGTTGTTAGTTTTTCTTAAAGACCCTGCATGGATCAACCTGTTAGTGTTTTCAACTCTCTTTCTTTACCACTCTTTTTTCTTATTGTGAGATCATCATCTGCTGAGAGCATTCAATTATTTTATTTCAACTGATCATATCTTATCTGAGATATGTGCTGGATCCCAAACAAAGACACGCTGTTACGAGCTTGCTAATCTTCCTGTTAAAAGTTTGTCAGTCGTGTATACTGACAGAGTGTTGTTGATGAGGTTTGCTCAGAAGCATCTGTCCATTGGCCCTCAGTGACCATTTGAAGCGCTGCAGGGAGTAAATGGTGCAGTCTCTACTGATGTGTCTACCATACAGTGTCTACCAGACCTGTCCAAAGACATCCTCACCTTCTGAACACTTAGCAGACACAGACAATATAACTAACACCTTCAATAGGTGTTATAGCAGCAAATGAAAGCATAACGGGAAAAAAAAGTTTGAGGTAGACTACAGTACAGCTGTTTTAAACGCATGTAATGAAGACTCCTCCCTTCAGCACTGTGCGCTGTACCAGAGTTGACTACCTGATCTTAGCAATTTGTCAGCGAGGCTGACTAAGACTATTTATGCACCCGTCACTTTATAATCATTATGCAGTTAGTTGATGAAGGACAAAATCTTAACCTCATCAGACCCGAGGACCCCAGCAAAAATCGTCGTTTTTTTCACTTCCTTAATGTAGCTGCATGTCCAGCCCGTATATTTAGCCTTACAATGAAGTGTTGTACCATTTTATTTTTAGGACAACCAGTGCTACAAGTAGAACACAAAACAATTTTACATAAACAGTTACATTCATGAGTTTTATTGACAAATGTCAAGCAAAAACATGATAAAAATGAATTGATATGAAGGCTGTAAGTAGAGAAATTGTTTGCTTAGTGGGTAATGAATATCCATCTAGTCAGTGATAACTGTGTGGAGTTGGGAGTTTGTGACAGCAACTATGTGAGCTTATTACAGTATTATAGACACTATGTCCTGGGATTTCCTATGATCTTCTATGAAGAAAAACTCCTTACCTTCTAACTACTCTTGTGTGGCTTGTCAGCGGCATAGTGAAAAACAGCAGATTACATGTAAGTGTTTGTGAGTGTCTTAGCATTTCATGGATGAAAACACACAATGTTTAAAAGGGGTTAGAAGTCCAAATGTGTCGGGGCCCCGGTTGGACTGTAGGAGTTTCTAAAGAGCAGAGGTGCTTACACACTAGAGCCAAGTCTTTAGGGAGAGCCAAGAAAGAACAAGTGAGAGAGCAAGAGAGAAAGAGTGAGAATGCAAGACAGAGAGAATGAAGGCGAGAGAGAGATAAGAAGAGGGTGAGAGTGAGAGAGAGAGAGAGGGGAAGAGGGAAAGAGAGAGAGAGAGAGAGAGAGAGAGGAAGAGGGAAAGAGAGAGAGAGAGAGTGAGAAAGAGAGAGGGAAAGAGAGGGAAAGAGAGAGAGAGAGAGAGAGAGAGAGAGAGAGAGAGAGAGAGAGAGAGAGAGAGAGAGAGAGAGAGAGAGAGAGAGAGAGAGAGAGAGAGAAATGGAGAAACAGAGATAAAAACAAAGACAGAGAATCCCTTACTCTCTGAGGCTCAAGCTGAGTTCAGTCGGCAACAGGCTGCAGGCTGCCTGGACATTCTTTTCTGTTGAATGTGGTGTTCTCCCTTCACTGTGCTCCCTGAGGACCTCTGTTCTTCCTACACAGTCAGACAACGATGTGTCTCCTCACAGCTTATTTGGGTAAGATCCCCAGGAAGCTAGTTTAGGGTAGGGTAGTTAGCAGTCATAAATAGAGACCAAGGTCACTGGCAGATAGAAGGCAGGAAAAGTGAAGAGGGATGAAAGGAGAAGAAGAGGGGGGAAAGAAGAGTGAAGATGGGAGAGCAGAAAAAGGTGAAGGAGAAGATTGAATGATGGGAGAAAGGATATGGAGAGTTTGCCATTGACGAGAAAATGTGTGGGAAATTGAGAGTTTGGAAAATATAATATTATATTGTCTGAAAGGGTTCAGTCAAAATCTAAAGTTATTGGACAAAATATCTAAAACATCTTTTCAGATTTCAGTGTACATGTACAAAGTGGGTAATAGAGAAACGGTGGTATGTATTTAAACGGACTTGTGTTTTCCTATCAGACTGAGGTTTATTTAAAGAATTGCAGAGTTTGTCCGTTAGATCTCTGTTTGGGATCACAGTCCATACGTGTGCACATCTTGCTATAAAACCCCAACACACACCATCCCTACATACACCGCAACACCCAGGGGAGTTTCCTGTTCCACGGCCGCTAAATCGCTCAGGCCCCAAAATACCAGACAGCTGCTGTGGGCAGCCAGGGAGCTAAGACAGTCAGCAGACACACACACACGCACACACACACACGCATACACACATACACACACACACACACTATATCTGAGGAATCAGCTTTTTTTCCACAGCCAGTGTCACAGCTACTCCGTTCTGCCAACGGGGACAATTTGTTTGGTAGCAGATGCAACATCCTGTTGATAGGCAGTGCTTCCTGACACAAGTGCTCGTGTCATATAACTCAGACAAAGACTATGACCACAACAGTGACGTAGCCACTAGACACAAGGCTGCTGAATCACAACACTTCCTGTAATGTAGGCGTCAACAGGCAGCAACAGGAGGGAAGTAGGGAGATGATCCCCGCGTGGAGACGGCATTCATCTCTTATACAATGTTTACTCGCTGTTTTAGCACAGCTCAGCGATTCCATGCTGTCGCTCGCACACATACACACACACACACACATACACACACACAGTCGGTCCCCACAAGTATAGTTAAACACGTCCACACACACGCAAACACTCAAAGCATTTTGATGTGAAATCAGAGCTTAGAGGAATGGAAGGCAGTGTGGCTCTACAGATGTGAGCCTGGACCTGTGTCAACATTGACGTTTTATACACAACAAATAAAGAGGCTTCGGAGCAACCTTGAGATTGACCCAAAATAGACCCCTATAGGGAGACTCCAGTGGTTTGATATGGGATGACATACTGCTAGGGGTGACGTGCATGCTGGTTTATGGGTAATATTTATTTTTTGCCCAACCATATTCTGCACAATAAGCACATTTCGAGCCCAGTGTGTATCGCTCAGAGCAGTCACATATTGGATGTGGGTATCAGTCAATATTGTTTTAATAGTGTATTACATTTCTGAAGGTCTTGTTGCTGTGTGTGACCTGTGACATGGAGGGGGCAGTAAGGCAACAGGGTAGCAGGGCAATAGGACCGGGTTCAGAGATAGACATGCAATACCAGCACCTCTGTTGGAGGAGTTCCCAGCTTCCAAGACTGTTTTGCTCTGGGAAGGAGGAGGGGGGGTTGTTTGTTTCGTGTTGGAGCACATCTCCCGGCATGGCAGCACAACATCAGTGATGGAAAAAACATACCATAGAAACTACACAAACCGCACTGAGATCCGCATGCCAAGCCAAAAGCCTGGAAAAATTACTTACATGGGGAGTTTACTATCCCAGCCTGTAGTGCAAGGAGACCACCAGGTTGTAGTACAAGGAGACCACCAGCCTGTAGTCCAAGGAGACCAGCAGGCTGTAGTCCAAGGAGACCACCAGCCTGTAGTCCAAGGAGACCACCAGGCTGTAGTCCAAGGAGACCACCAGGCTGTAGTCCAAGGAGACCACCAGGCTGTAGTCCAAGGAGACCACCAGCCTGTAGTCCAAGGAGACCACCAGCCTGTAGTCCAAGGAGACCAGCAGGCTGTAGTCCAATTAGACCAGCAGGCTGTAGTCCAAGGAGACCACCAGGCTGTAATTTCAAGGAGATCACTATCGTCCCAGTGCCCAAGAAAACCACGTGCCATGCCTAAATGACTGCCGCCCTGTATTTCCATCGACCTGAGCTGCCCTAAATTCAACAAATGTCCAACTTTGGGGGGGTCTCTAATTTAACCATTTTCCTATATGTGGTAATAATTAAAATAAAAGTTTATTCTAAATTAAACTAACACCCCAACCTCTCTGTCAGGGTTTAAACCATAATGGCACTGAGCCTTTTTCTAAAATGTTTTATGAGATTGGAGAACACATTGGTAGGGATCTTATACCATTTCTCCATACAGAATCTTTCCAGATCCTTGATATCCTTTGTTGATTTTGTGATCAATTCACCATTTATTTGTGGATTTTGATGTGTGCTAGGGGTTATTGTCTTGCTGGAAGATCCACTTGCAGCCAGGTTTCAGACACCTGGGCAGAGGAAACCAGGTTTTGGGCTAATTCACCCATACTATGCAATGTCTTTTTTATAGCTTTTTGCACTCCAGACTTCTTGTATTTTTATACTGCCGCACTATGTATCATGTATTGTGTATCTGTTTTTTGTGTATTTTCGTTCTGGCATGATCAATAAAGTACCTATCTATCTATCTATCTATCTATCTATCTATCTATCTATCTATCTATCTATCTATCTATCTATCTATCTATCTATCTGTCTGTCTGTCTGTCTGTCTGTCTGTCTGTCTGTCTGTCTGTCTGTCTGTCTGTCTGTCTGTCTGTCTGTCTGTCTGTCTGTCTGTCTGTCTGTCTGTCTGTCTGTCTGTCTGTCTGTCTGTCTGTCTGTCTGTCTGTCTGTCTGTCTGTCTGTCTGTCTGTCTGTCTGTCTGTCTGTCTGTCTGTCTGTCTGTCTATCTATCTATCTATCTATCTATCTATCTATGAGAGAGAGGAACCATTCAAGCTAGAGACACCAAACCAACTTGCACATGTTCAGGTTATCAGTCAATTAATCATCTTTCCATCTATCTATTCTTTGCCATTTCAGATACAAGACCACCTTTCAAATGTTCAGTATATCCTAACTTCAAATTCTTTAAAAACCTTTGTAAACTATAAGTATTTAAAGTTGCATAAATTTGCATAAAATAACCCACCAACAGTAACTCTTGAACCTTTATAGCTAGAGACACCAAACCAACGTTCACATCTTCAGGCTATCCTATCCTATCCTATCCTATCCTATCCTATCCTATCAAATAATCAGTACATCTTTCATATACTACTAGGCACAATCCATATCAGGTTGTAACAAGGCACCGCTGTGGTTGTGGGCAGATCTGCATATGGTTTGCATACAGAGAGGAGCATCATGCGTTTATCGCCCCTGGCGTCTATTAGCACATGAAAAGGGAGCCAAGACTAGATTAATTCTGGTAAAGAGACCACTGTGGAACCAAACACAAACATGAATCAAGTGCCTTCTATTCAAAAGAAAACAAACAGGGTAAAATTAAGATCCATTCAAAACGCAGACAGAGAGTCTCAGGTTTAATATTTAATGTCCAAAGAAAAGAGCCTGAAGAGAAAGGTGTATGGGAAGGATTTGGTAAGCCTGTGCTATTTCCTATACACTCTCACAATTATGTTGTCAGGCATGGCAATTGCAGAAAACAACTGATAATTAGTAACACAAATGCTTGGAGTAGGAAATTCTTACACATTTTGGTGCATGCACACAAAAACAAACACACACACACACACACACACACACACACACACACACACACACACACACACACACACACACACACACACACACACACACACACACACACACACACACACACACACACACACACACACACACACACACACACACACACACACACACACACACACACACAGACACACACACAGTTCCCACCAGCTCTAATTTCTCTCCTTGCCAACACTGCAGAGTTAAAAAGTATCAAGGATTAGCTCAATAAAAAAAGGAAATAGTAACACAATAAAAAGGCTATATACAAGGAGTACCGGTACCGAGTCAATGTGCAGACCTCTACATGCTTTGTAAGTAGGAAAACCTGCAAAATCGGCAGTGTATCAAATACTTGTTCTCCCTTTGATACACTGCCGATTTTGCAGGTTTTCCTACTGCCGATTTTGCAGGTTTTCCACTGCCGATTTTGCAGGTTTTCCCACTTACAAAGCATGTAGAAGTCTGTCATTTGTATCATAGGTACTCTTCAACTGTGAGTGACGGAATCCAGAAAATCACATTGTATGATCTTTAAGTAATTAATTTGCATTTTATTGCATGACATAAGTATTTGATACATCAGAAAAGCAGAACTTAATATTTGGTACAATAAATATTTGGTGCAATTACAGAGATCATACGTTTCCTGTAGTTCTATACCAGGTTTGCACACACTGCAGCAGGGATTTTGGCCCACTCCTCCATACAGATCCTTCAGGTTTCGGGGCTGTCGCTGGGCAATACGGATTTTCAGCTCCCTCCAAAGATTTTCTATTGGGTTCAGGTCTGGAGACTGGCTAGGCCACTCCAGGACCTTGAGATGCTTCTTACAGAGCCACTCCTTAGTTGCCCTGGCTGTGTGTTTCGGGTCGTTGTCATGCTGGAAGACCCAGCAACGACCCATCTTCAATGCTCTTACTGAGGGAAGGAGGTTGTTGGCCAAGATCTCGCGATACATGGCCCCATCCATCCTCCCTTCAATACGGTGAAGTCGTCCTGTCCCCTTTGCAGAAAAGCATCCCCAAAGAATGATGTTTCCACCTCCATGCTTCATGGTTGGGATGGTGTTCTTGGGGTTGTACTCATCCTTCTTCTTCCTCCAAACACGGCGGATGCCAGCTCTCTGGTCTTGGACATTGTGGAGAGGTTGGAGTCTGTTTGATTGAGTGTGTGGACAGGTGTCTTTTATACAGGTAACGAGTTCAAACAGGTGCAGTTAATACAGGTAATGAGTGGAGAACAGGAGGGCTTCTTAAAGAAAAACTAACAGGTCTGTGAGAGCCGGAATTCTTACTGGTTGGTAGGTGATCAAATACTTATGTCATGCAATAAAATGCAAATTAATAAATTAAAAATAATTAAAAAAGATTTTCTGGATTTTTGTTTTAGATTCCGTCTCTCACAGTTGAAGTGTACCTATGATAAAAATTACAGACCTCTACATGCTTTGTAAGTAGGAAAACCTGCAAAATCGGCAGTGTATCAAATACTTGTTCTCCCCACTGTAGTTGAGGTAATATGTACATGTAGGTAGGGATAAAAGTATTTTTAATTTATTTAACTAGGCAAGTCAGTTAAGAACAAATTCTTATTTACAATGACAGTCTACAGTTTGTGCACCGCCCTATGGGACTCCCAATCCAGATACAGTCTGGATTTGAACCAGGGTGTCTGTAGTGAAAGTGTGTGAAAGTGTGAAAGTGTGTCTATGTGTGAGTGTGTGTTTGTGTGACGTCAATATGCATGTGTGTGTGTGTGTTTTGTGTGTGTGAGTGTATGTAGTGTGTGTGTGTATGTGTGTGTTGGAGTGTTAGTGTAATATGTGTCAGTGTGTGGGTAGAGCCCAGTGAGTGTGCATAGAGACAGCTCAAGAGAGTCAATCTAACATCCAAAAAAATGCAAAGCTTGGACCTAGACATGGCGCTCCGGTATCGCTTGCCGTGTGGTACCAGAGAGAAAAGTCTATGACTTGGTTGGCTGGAGTCTGCACTGCTCTGTAGCTCCTTACGGTCGGATGCCAAGCAGTTGCCATACCAAGAGGTGATGCAGCCATTCAAGATGCTAAATCGTGCAGTTGTAGAACTTTGTTTTGTTTTGCTGATGTTCCTTGGAGTGTTTATGGTCCTTGGAGGGAACTATGGTGTTGAATGCAGAGCTGTAGTCAATGAACAACATGATGTGGTAAACTCCTCAATGCCATCAAATGAATCCCGGAACATATTTCAGTCTATGCTAGCGAAACAGTCCTTTATCTTCCGTATTTTGAGTTTTTGCTTGTAGACAGGATTCAGGAGGATAGAATTATGATCAGATTTGCCAAATAGAGGGTGAGGGAGAGCTTTGTATGCATCTCCATGTGTGGAGTAAAGATGATCTAGAGTTTTTTTGCCTCTAGTTGCACAGGTGAGATGCTGGTAGAAATGAGGTAAAATGGATTTCAGTTTTCCTGCATTAACATCACCGTTCACTAGGAGTGCTGCCTCTATATAAGTATTTTCTTGTTTATTTATGGCCCTATACAGCTCTTTGAATGCGGTCTTAGTGCCAGCATTGGTTTGTGGTGGTAAATAGACAGCTACAAAAATATATATTTACTATTTCTAAATAGTATGTCTACAGCAGGGGTATTCAACTCTTACCCTACGAGGTCCGGAGCAAGTTGGTTTTCTGTTCTACCTGATAATTAATTGCACCCACCTGTGGTCTAAATCAGTTCCTCATTATAGGGGAACAATGGAAACGAGCAGTGAAACTGGCTTCGAGGTCCAGAGTTTAGTTTTGAGGGGTCCACAGGTCAAAATGAGGTATTCTAACTTAGGCGAGCAGAACATCGAGACTTCCTTAATATTAGAGATTGTGCACCAGCTGTTGTTAACAAAGAGATACACACCTCCCCCCTTGAGTTTACCCGACGCTGCTGTTCTCTACTGCCAATGTATAGAAAAACCAGCTAGATTTTTATTTAGTCCTTGTTCAGCCACGACTCAGAGAAACATAGGATATTTCAGTTCTTCAGATCCCGTTGATAGGATAGTCTCAAACGTAGCTCGTCCAGTTTATTCTCCAGTGATTGCACATTCACCTCGCCAACTTAGTCTCGCCAGATATCCCGCACGACGGCCTCTATAACCCTGACACTTACGTTTTTGATTGTTGGGGAATTGGGCCTTGTCCAAGATGAACAGTATGTCCTTAGCAGCCGACTCACTGAAGTAGAAATCCATAAACTAATTTCAGTCATAGGAAACAATGGCAGAAACGTTACGTAAAAAAAAGTTACGTTCAGCACAAAACAAACATACAAAATAGCACAATTGGTCAGGAGCCTGTAAAACGGCTGCTATTCCCTCCAGCACCATTCTCTCTCTCTCTGTCTCTTTACTCAGTATAAATACTGAATATAACACTGCCTGAAGGTATTTGCCCCAAGGAGACATAGACCAACAATAAACAAGGCAAGGGGTAGTATTAATCCATGATACTCCTGAGATCGTATTATATAAGATACATTATGATATGCTGTATTGTGTTGTATGATATTACAGGAATGTGGTTGGAGCAGCTTATCGATACCATTTGAGACATTACAAAGCATGACTTTCACAATCTCCAGAGGCTGGAGACGACGTGTCAATAGATATGATGACAATGCCAGACCAGCCATAAAACCTGTTGACCTTATCTTGTAGTTGCCCTGTAGGCCAATAGAAATCAGTTCCCACAGCATGCCAAATCAGCATGGTATACATGCCTACTTTATAGGCCAGTTAAACTGTCAAGCAGAAGGAGACCGTCGACACCTCAACACCCCAAGAGGATCCTCAGTTCACTGATAATCCGATCATTCAGTGATAGTCTGAGCCCTGACTAGGTCAAATGCAAGGTATTCACATCAGTAACCCACCCATGATGTACGTACACTGTGTGTACCAGAACTAGGTTGACAAATGGTGTAGTGAATCTACAGCGACAGCGGTCAATTAAGCAATAATGACAAGATTGATTTCAATTTAATTGCACACTTTGTCTCTAATTTGATAACATCAAGCATTATTCTTATGTAATCCACTTCATGCTCTAATTAGAGCAAAGAAAAATGAAAATTACTATTTAACAGTTTCTACCCACTACCATCCTACCGTCTGTACTGCTGTACACTGCTGTACAGTATATCAGTGAGTGTAAGCAGACGTGAGTCTACCATCCTACCGTCTGTACTGCTGTACACTGCTGTACAGTATATCAGTGAGTGTAAGCAGACGTGAGTCTACCGCCCTACCGTCTGTACTGCTGTACACTGCTGTACAGTATATCAGTGAGTGTAAGCAGACGTGAGTCTGGGTGGATGGAGTCCAAACCAATAACTACGGGGACTAAATTAGTCTACCCAGACACTTAACAGATCCCATACAAACCACAGGATGCACTAAGTCACTGTCGCCACCACCATGGCACCCCTCCAGACTGCTGCTGATGGTGCACTTAGTGCCGAGCTCTGCACAAACAATGTGAGACAAAGTAGACCATGGGTTTATCGTTGCAACCTCGCAGTCCAACTTAGGTGCATGAATAGAAAAGCAGACCGGATACATGGAAGTTATTTAGCCACTGCTGGAGGAAGATGGAAGCTTCTTTATTCTTGAACCTTCATGCTGTAAAGCTGAGAAGTGTTGGTTTTAAACAATAGACAAACACACAGGTCGCAGACTACGTTTTCCAACCCATGGGCTTTTGGTTATTATGTTCATTCTGTGGTCATGTACAGTGATCGTGCTTCTGTTGAATGCATGTGCAATTGACTCCAGTAACAATGCTGGAGAGGCCGGCCAAATGAAGAGCTTTGTAAAATGTCCCTGCATGTTCTATGTAAACAACTCTACATACCCCCATCCTCTCTTATGCCCCCACAATAAAATACAATACAATACAATACAATACAATACAACAAAGATGAGTAAGGAAGAGAACAAGAGCAATGGGCCACATGGGCTTTGAACACATAAAACCATCAGGGCGAGAGGAGAGACAGGCTTGTTGAGCAAGGGGCTACTGGTTACGTAAGCAATAGCTTAATGGAATAATACTGTAATCCTGAGGTCGAACACATTATGACAATGATGGATTCCCTGTATAGACTACCTTCCCTGTTCTCACTGGAGTAAAACATTTTCTATAGGTTGTTGTTTTACATTCAACATAACCCTTCTTTTCAGGGTTACCACAGCAATAATATGTCAGCAAAAGAAGAACCGATCCAAAACAAATGAATTGCAAAATCACTCAGAGCTTTTCAAACAAAGTATAAAATCAGCGCAGTTGAATTGACTGTCCTCACTTATAATAACCCACCGATAATACATTTGACCTGGCCTCTTATGCAGTCTATTCTCTGAATGATGAAAATAGCATGCCATTGCTGAACTTCCCTTGGATGGCAGAGATGAGATTGAGATTCTTAAAGAGAAGAGCAGATCTCCCCTGGAGTAGGATATCATTTATGAGTTGATTAATGTTACAGGGCCAGAGAGATGTGGGGATTGTAAGGAGGTATATCTAACGGCATTCCAGGACATCACCTGTACATCTTCTGTCCAGCTAACTGTCCACTCACAGATTAATCAAAGCCTCAACACTAACTCACATACTCTGCTGTGTGTGTATGCATGTGTGTGTGTGTGTGTGTCTGTGTGCGTTTACTGTATGTGTACTGTGTGTATGCGTGTCAGGGCGAGTGGGTGGTTGGGTGTTTGGATTCGTGGGCGGGCTAAAACTTCCTAACATACTGTTGAGGTTGTTACCATGGACAGCTCTGCATAGCAACAGGACTTTGGGTCAGAGGAACGAGCCAGAGAGCTCAAAAATAGTTTTAACAGTTCAGGCCTCATTGGCTGCAGTTACACCTCATATGTGACATGAAAACTGGGAACATTTCTGTTGAAGTTTTAAATGCAAGGAGGGAAGGAGTCAGGAAGAGAGAGAGAGAGAGAGAGCAAGAGAGAGAGCGAGAGAGAGAGCAAGAGAGAGAGAGAGAGAGAGAGGGACAGAGAGAGAGAGAGAAGGAAGGAAGGAAGGAAGGAAGGAAGGAAGGAAGGAAGGAAGGAAGGAAGGAAGGAAGGAAGGAAGGAAGGAAGGAAGGAAGGAAGGAAGGAAGGAAGGAAGGAAGGAAGGAAGGAAGGAAGGAAGGAAGGAAGGAAGGAAGGAAGGAAGGAAGGAAGGAAGGAAGGAAGGAAGGAAGGATATTATGATTGAATCGGTGGTGGGAGGGAATGTGTAGAATGCTCAGCGAAGAGTGTTCTGTGATGATGACACGGTGCCAGGTCTGAAGCCTCTCTTTCTCTCTCTCCCCTCTTTCTCCCTCTCCCTCTCTCTATTTCTCTTTTTCCACATTCACCTCAGATGAATTTCCGCTTGTCTCTGCTCAGACTTCTCAAATCAATTTCTGACTCAATGTTCCTCAGATATATTGAGTACCAACCTAACACATGGAGACAGGGTCAACGTTAGTGCTACCAGCCTGCCACATAATCCAATATGGTTCATGATTAATGATCAGATTCAATAATGTGTTTGGCCATCTTGCAACACTTGATCGTGAAGTTACTGTATTTGCCATTAACAAATGAATGAAGTCTGATGTAATACAATATGACAAAACACACACAGATGAGGAGACAGAGGAGGAACATATGAATAGAGAGGCTGTATCCATATCGCTGAAACCATATTGTTGTATTCAACATCCGGGCGCTGCACGGTGGTGACCGGTGGCTTGTTTAAGGTATATAGGTACATAAGGTTACAGCCAACGGGATATTTGCCAATGAGTTCAGTGAACATTGTCCCGTTGCCTGTATAAGAGATTTTAAACTACCTAAATGTTGCTCACGCATTATTACAAAGATAATTTTGCGGGGAATTTTAATGAGCACATTTTTTGGTCTGAGCTGGGGTTGAGTAACTGTGGGGTTGTGTCAACTATCACTGACTCGGATCAGGCCCTTAATTGTGATGTTTCCCAGTTTAACTCTGTTGCAGATAAATATGTGCCATACAAAAAACTAAGGGTAAAAGACTGATGTAATCCTTGGTTTACACATTAATTGTCTAAGAAATGACAGGAAAGACATTTAGATGGACTGATTCTACGTCTGATGGCTAGGCAAACTGATTCTACGTCTGATTGGTAGTCCTTCAGACATTTAGAGAAATAAAAAGCTAAATCAACATATTTCTTGAATTGTATTAATTGTATTAGAGAGTGGTGGTAATGAAGAACACTGGTCAAATCTTTTAAACGAAACAGAAGAACCACTGACCTATTTTTTAACCTGACAATTGTTTCTGGTGTAATCACCAAGATCTGGAAAGGATGAGATCCTTCTGACTTAATACAGAACAAAAATATAAACGCAACATGCAATAACTAAAATGATTTTACTGACTTACAGTTCATATAAGGAAATCAGTCAATTTAAATAATTTAATTAGGCCCTAATCCATGGATTTCACTCACCAATGGCTGGGCCGGGGCACAGCCATTGGTGAGTCTGGGAGGGCATAGCCCCACCCACTTGGGAGCCAGGCCCAGTCAAAAATGACATAGGAGGCGGCTTATGGTAGAGAAATGAACATTAAATTCTCTGGCAACAGCTCTTGTGGACATTCCTGCAGTCAGCATGCCAACTGCATGCGTCTTGCAAGTGGTTTGAACATTTTCTGCAAGACAGAGTTTCCTCTGATGGTGTTAAGTCTAGTTTTCTGGATATTACAAAAGGTGTACTGGGACCTGTTCTCTTTACGAATTTTATAAATGATTTTGGTCTACCTGTTAAAACTTGTAATATTCATCTGTATGCAGACGACTTTGTTATGTATGCCATTTCCTAAACTATTGAACAGGCTATGTTAGATCTCCAATCTGACCTTGTTACCCTAAAGAAATCCCTGGTTAGTTTAAAACAATGCAAGCAATATTAAATACATGTTGTTCTCTAGTTCTCGCAATAACATTTCAAATGGACTACATATGTATTTATTGGATGGTTCTCCCATTAATTGGGTTCCCGCCTACACATATTAACACATTTGAGGTAAGACCTAGATGCAGACAAGGTCGAAGTAACAGTTTATTAAATCGAACTGGGGTAGGCAAAAGACAGGTCAAGGGCAGGCAGAGGTCAATTATCCAGATAGGTGGGGCAAAGGTACAGGACGGCAGGCAGGCTCAGGGTCAGGGCAGGCAGAGGTCAGTAATCCAGATAGGTGGGGTTAAGGTACAGGACAACAGGCAGGCTCAACAGGCTGGTCAACACCGGGAAAGGAAAACAGGAACAATCGAGAGACAGGAGCAGAGGGAAAAATGTTGGTAGGCTTGACAAAACAAAATTCATTACTTTTGGATTCCCTGGTGCCACTATGGCATTTTTAAACTCTGATGATAAATTAGTTCAACAAGGTGTGCAATTGTGTTGATTGATTCGTTGATTTAATAACTTGTTTATGATGTCTGTGATGTTAGTGATATTCTAATGTAATGTAATGTTATTGTATCTTGTTATATACTGTATATATTTTTTATTTTACTTCCTGGTCTCTCCTTATTAAAATAAATGTGTATTTAACCCAGGTGTGCTGGTTTGTTCCCAGACTACAGGTACTTGTATAACCACTGCCCGGGCCCAGAATGGAACGTCATGTGCCGGGGGTGCTGTGAGTATGACGTCATCCGCTGTAAGTGTCCTCTCCAGGGCACCCCTGTTGGCTACGCTGTGCCCTGCTGCCGAAACGCCCTCAACGAGTGTGACCCCTGCATCATCCACCCAGGTAAACCTGTCCAACACCACCATGCTGGCTCAGAAACGACATTATGTCTTGGTGCTGGATTTGTTAATACATGCTTAATTTGCAAGTACACACAATGTGGAGGATCCAGTGTTATGTCTTGACTGATGTTGTAGTCTAAACTCTGGACTTGTTATATGCTAATGTGAAGGATGCATACAACTCCACTGCACTCCCTCCCCTCGGTAGATCGGATCACAACCTTGTCCACCTCACCCCACTCTACAGGCCTATGGTCCAACAGCAGCCTGCAACCACCAGGACTATTAGGAGATGGTCCCCGGAGGCGAATGAGGCCCTACAGGACTGCTTTGAAACAACAGACTGGGATGTGTTCTGTGAGGCTCATGGGGAGGACATCGATGGACTCACTGACTGCATAACAGACTATATTAATTTTTGTGTAGACAACACTGTACCCACCAGGAAGGTACGCTGTTTCCCAAACAATAAACCCTGGGTCACCAGCGACCTGAAGGCCCTGCTGAATGAGAAGAAGAGGGCCTTCAAGGAGAAGGACAAGGACAAATTGAAATGCGTCCAGAGGGAGCTGAAGTTGCGGATTGCTGAGGGGAAGAGAGTGTATAAGGAGAAGATGGAGGACAAGCTGAGGCAGAGCCAGGTGAGAGAGGTGTGGAAGGGTATGAGAAATATCACTGGCTTCAAAAAGTCAAACAGTGGGCAGACGGAGGGGACCCAGGACAGAGCCAATGAGCTGAACCAATTTTTTAACAGGTTCGATACTGGCCCTGTCCACCTCCCCTCCAGCTCCCCAGACCACACACCCTCACGGCTATCCCACCCCCACTTTGCTCACAGCACCTCTGCTGAGACAATCAGTGACCCCACCTCCGCCCCTGCCCCCCCTGGACTGATCCTCAACACCCCCCTTCCCCCCACCTCCCTACCTGGGCTGGCTTTCACCACCAACCAAGTGAAGAGAGAGCTGGAGAGACTACACCAGTGGAAAGCGGCGGGCCCTGATGGCATCAGCCCAAGGGTGCTGAGGGTCTGTGCTGACCAACTGTGTGGAATACTCCAGCGTCTTTTCAACCTTAGCCTGAGCCTAGAAAGGGTCCCTGTGCTGTGGAAAACATCCTGCCTCGTCCCAGTGCCCAAGAAGGCACACCCCACTGTCCTGAATGACTTCAGACCTGTAGCGCTAACATCCCACATCATGAAGACCCTGGAAAGGTTAGTCCTCGCTCACCTCAGACCCCTGGTGTGTTCATCAATGGACCCCCTGCAGTTTGCATACCAGCGCAACATCGGGGTGGATGATGCAATCATCTACCTTCTGCAGAGGGCCTACTCTCACCTGGACAACGCAGGTTGCACTGTGAGGGTCATGTTTTTTGACTTCTCCAGTGCCTTCAATACCATTCAGCCCCTGCTACTGGGTGAGAAGATGAGGAGGATGAAAGTGGAAGGACCCTTAGTCTCCTGGGTCACGGACTACCTGACCGGTAGGCCACAATTTGTGCGACTACAGAGCTGTGTGTCAGAACGGGCAGTTAGCAACACAGGGGCCCCCCAGGGTACGGTCCTGTCCCCCTTCCTGTTCACCCTCTACACCTCAGACTTCAGATATAACTCTGAAACATGCCACCTACAGAAGTTCTCGGATGACTCTGCTATTGTAGGGTGCATCAGGGGTGGGCAGGAGGAGGAGTACAGGAGCACAATCAGTGACTTTGTGTTGTGGTGTGAGCAGAACCACCTTCAGCTCAACATCAGCAAAACTAAGGAGATGGTGGTGGACTTCAGGAGAACCAAGGCACAACTGACTGCAGTCCCTATAAAGGGGATGGATGTGGAAATGGTTGAGTCATACAAGTTCTTGGGTGTCCATATGGACAACAGACTGGAATGGGCTGGTAACAACGGGGCCCTGTACAAAAAGGGCCAGAGCCGACTCTACTTTCTGAGGAGGCTCAGGTCCTTCAACGTGTGCAGTAAACTACTGCATACCTTCTACCAGTCTGTGGTGGCCAGTGCCATCTTTTTTGCAGTGGTGTGCTGGGGAGCTAACATCAAAGCCGGTGATGCTTCTCGGGTAAATAAGCTGATCAGGAAGGCTAGCTCTGTCCTGGGGATGAGCCTTGACACTCTAGAGGAGGTGGCGGAGAGACGGATCCTGGCCAAACTGCTGGCCATCATGGACAACGTCACCCACCCTCTGCACGCTATGGTTATGACGCAGAGGAGCTCTTTCAGTCACAGACTGATCCCACCACGGTGTGCCAGAGAGCGCTACAGGAGGTCCTTCCTGCCGGCGGCTATGAGACTATATAATGCCTCACCGGGGTGCCGTGCCGTCGGCAACATAGATCTGGAACTGTTGGGGTGCTAGGACCTAGTTTAATAATTATGCATCCATCCGTGAGTAACTCTGTTCCGTCAGCACTCATCCACTCAGGCCATACGTATTCATACAGGTCTGTATATACATACCCATGTACAGTTGTTATATTATATCACATGCAATATTGTAAGTAATTATTGGACCTAGGCATTCACTCAGGAATGCATATTAGTATCCTGCCAGTTGCACCTTTTCTCATTGCTTTTAGTATATCAAATGTGCAATAAGTGCAGTTGTCTGTAATTAAACCCTGCGCACTAAGGACTGTATTTTAAGGGAATTACTATTATTACCCCAATGATATCATACACACATTTAGCTATTAAAGTATCTCTTCCTGTCATTTACCTGTACAGTTTGTGTAAACATGCAAGTATTCACTTATCTGTAAATATAACTGTATACCTAACTGTACAGCTAATTTAACCATGCAAAATTTTCACCTACCTGTTCATTTACCCAGTCTGTCTATTAAGTAAACTATTATTACCCTCGCTCATATCATACGCATTAGCTACTGAAGTATTTCTCTGCCATCAACCTGTATAGTATAGTTAACCATCCAACATCCACCAATGTATAGTGTACATATTCAGCCAACCACTCATACTATGCAATGTCCTTTTATAGCTTTTTTTTGCACTCCAGATATCCTGTATTTCTATACTTTTTCATACTGCCGCTCTATGTATCATGTACCGTGTATCTGTCTTTTGTGTACTTTCGTTGTGGCATTTTGCACCTGCCCTGTGTTTTTGTTGTAGCTGCTTGATAATGAAATTTCCCCCCCGGGGGGATCAATAAAGTACCTATCTATCTATCTATCTATCTATGCCATCTGTCTTCAAGGCTGTCTTATACTGGCCTGGCCGACATACAATAGCAATGAGGTTGGGCCCCCAAGAGTGAAATGCTGTGAGTTTTAGCCAACCACATTAGAGAGAGATGCCTAACCCTGATTAATTACCAGAAAATAGCGAACTATTGAGAGACATTGTACAATTCATTACATTTGCTTTCGTTGAGGGCATCCCTTTATCTTAGCTCTCCTGCTGTGTATTTACTCTGTGTGGGAGGTGTGTTGGAAATAACAGAGTAAATACACAGCGTAAATAACCGAAGAGAAAACACATTGCTCAAATAATTATTATATTTCACCACAAGTTGTTGCAAGACTTGTTGACCTCTGGGAATATGAAACATCCCTTTACTTTATGAAAATATGTTGTTTGTCTGTTCCAACTTCACATCATACTCCTCTGCCTGAACTATTGGCCAGATTTCAATGAAACACAGGAGTGAGGGATCACAGATGGGTCTCCTATTCTTAAAATGCACACACACACGCATGCACACGCACACACATCACATCTTGTTGTTCTCCATCACATAGACATGCAACTTTTCACAGCTTGCATATCCTCACATTTTCCTGTAAGCCTATAGATATAACTGCTGCTTATGATCAAATACATACTTGAACAAACATTTTTACAGTAAAAGTCTGAAGTATGCACTTATAAAGGACTTTTCTTGTAAATCCCACACAGTAAACCCTTTTCCACCCCTCTCTAGCCCGAGTGTACTGCATGTAGACGGTGGAGGAGACATTATAAAGTCATGTGATGTTTACAATGAACCCTGCCTGTCCTCCGTATGTCTGTAATACAGAGCACAACAGAACCTCCAATGTGAAAATATATCCTATCTGAAACTCAGTCTTTCTGGGGGTTTTCTGGACATTTGTATTTCAAGAAGCTGTTTTTTTCTGTTCTGTTACCCTGTTACAGTGGAAGAGGAGCCTGATTAGTTTAGCAGGTCTGATGTAAAGAGCTAACAGGCACCAAGGGGAATGCAGTAGGGGTATGGGGCCGATTTAAACCGTCAATAGAAATTGGGAACAGGCAAACCAAGACTGAACTACAGTGCCTTCAGAAAGTATTCATAACCCATACTTATTGAAAATTAATTGCAGAAATATCTAATTTGCATAAGTATTCACAGCCCTGAGTCAATACTTTATAGAAGCACCATTGGCGGCGATTAGAGCTTTGAGTCATCTTGGGTATGTCTGTATCAGCATTTTACATCTGGATTTGTGGATTTTCTCCCATTCTTCCTTGCAGATTTTCTCTGTTGAGTTAGATGGGGAGTAGCTGTGAACAGCAATCTTCAAGTCTTTCCACATATTGTAATGTCCCGAGCTGGGACAAAGGAAGATGGCATGAGATAGAGCTTGGTTTGACAGAGAGTTCCTGTGCCCCATACACCGCACGACTCCAGGAACGTCACACTTTATTCCCCACCTTCAATTGTTAACAATGAACCTAACCTCCGGCCATGCAAGGCTCGGTAACGGTTTGCACTCTAACATTTCCCCCTCCCCCATAACCTGAACTAAGACAACTTAAGTAAACATAACCACAGAACATTAGCTTAACTACTAAAACCATGAACACATAACACAACTCAATAGAACTCCATATCAGGTCGTTACAATATTTTAAATTGGATTCGAGTCTGTGCTTTGGCTGGGCCACTCAAGGACTTTCACATTTTTGTTCTGAAACCATTCCAGCGTTACTTTGGCTGTGTGCTTGGGGTCATTGTCCTGTTGGAACGTAAATATTTGGCTCCATTCATTGTTTCCTCTACCCTTACTAGTCTCCCAGTCCCTGCCACTGAAAAGCATCCCCATAGCATGATGCTGTCACCACCATGTTTCACTGTAGGGATGGCGTTAGACGGGTGATGAGCTGCGCCTGGTTTTCTTCAGACATAGCGCTTTGCATTCAGGCCAAAAAGTTAAAATGTTTTGCCTATGAGTTTTTTTTTTTGCCTTTTTGCAAACTCCGGGCATGCTGTCATGTGCCTTTTTTTTATTCTGTCTGGCCACTCCCATAAAGCCCAGATTTATGAAGTGCTGTAGATACTGTTGTCCTTCTGGCAGGTTTATCCCATCTCAGCCAAGGAACTCTGTAGTTCTGTCAGAGTGGTCATTGGGTTCTTGGTCACCTCCCTGACCAAGGTCTTTCTTGCCCGGTTGCTCAGTTTGATCGGACGGCCAGCACTAGGCAGAGTCTGGGTAGTTCCATATTTTTTCCATTTACCAATGATGGAGAGCACTGTACTCTTGAAACCTTTCAACACTCTAGAATTTGTTTTATAACCTTCCCCATATATATATTCAATCTCAGTGGTCTATGGACAGTTTCTCAGACTTTATGGTATAGTTTATGCTCTGACATTCACTGTCAACTGTGTGACATTATACAGACAGGTGTGTTTCTTTCTAAATCATGTCCGAACAATTACATTGGCCACAGGTGTACTCCAAGTTGTAGTGACATCAAAAGGATTATCAAAAGAAATTGGATGTACCTGAGCTCAATGTGGAGCGTCATAGCAAATGGGTTTGAATACTTATGCAAATGAGATATGTCTGTATTTCATTTTCAATAAATTATCAAACATTTCAATAAACTTCTGTTCACTTTGTCATTATGGGGTATTGTGTGTAGATGGGTGAGACAAATATATATTTAATCAATTTGAAATTCAGGTTGTAACACAACAAAATGTGGAATAAGTCAAGGGGTGTGAATACTTTCTAAAGGTACTGTATGGTGAAGAGGTTTCAGACAATTCCATTTCCCCTCTCTTATTCTCTTTCTCATAGGTTGCAGCATATTTGAGAACTGTAAGCGGTGTAACAATGGGACGTGGGGTCCCAGAGATGATTTCTTTGTCAAGGGGAAGTACTGTGCTGAGTGTCGACCCGGCTGGTCAGGCGGTGACTGCTTGAGTGAGTACACTCCTTCTCACATATTCCTCTGCCCACATTACCTCCCACCATGGCTACGGGTACAATGGGCCCTTCACCACAGATCAAGGATCAGATTACCTTTTCCCCCAGTTCTAACCAAAACCATTAAGGGGACGAAATAATATCTGACCTTGTATCAGGGTTATAAGCAGCTTCTACTAGCTTCCCTTCCATGCGTCTATAGGCACATACCATACTGTACCTACAGTATATACCAATTACCATAGGAGACACTTCTGGCACAACTGTATGTTGCGTGGATGAGAGCTAAATGTCTCAGGAGTCAAAATACTGTTAGTCAACATCCTGGAATCTCACAATATAGTTTCTAGAGTAAGTAAAGGTTTCACAATATGCTAATAACATAACAATCTGTCAGGCACAGAAAGAAATACGTTTCATCAACAACAGAAACTTGGCATGTATTTGTGGCTCTTGGCTGCACGCCTGTGGTTTATGTGTATTGTGTTTACTTTTACCAGGCTGCATTCTTCATTTTTTTTCCCGCTTGAAGTTTATTTTTCCTAATGTATGTCATATTGTTACTCTTTAACTGGTAACCAACATGCTATTACTCAACTTTACATGGCAATTACATATTACACTACATGACTAAAAGTATGTGGACACCGGCTCGTCGAACATCTCATTCCAAAGTCATGGGCATTAATATGGAAAAGGTCCCCCCTTTGCTGCTATAACAGCCTCCACTCTTCTGGGAAGGCTTTCCACTAGATGTTGGGACATTGCTGCAGGGACTGGCTTCCATTCAACCACAAGAGCATTAGTGAGGTCGAGCACTGATGTTGGACGATTAGGCCCGCAGTCGGCGTTACAATTCATTCCAAAGGTGTTCAATGGGGTTGACGTCAGGGCCAGTCAAGTTCTTCCACACCATTCTCGACAAACCATTTCTGTATGGACCTCGCTTTGTGCACAGAATCATCTAGAATGTCATTGTATGCTGCAGCATTAAGATTTCCCTTCACTGGAACTAAGGGTCCTAGCACGAACCATGTAAAACAGCCCCAGACCATTATTCCTCCACCACCAAACGTTATAGTTGGCACTATGCATTGGGACAGGTAGCGTTCTCTTGGCATCCGCCAGACCCAGATTCATTCGTCGGACTGCCAGATGGTGAAGCGTGATTCATCACTCCAGAGAACGCGTTTCCACTGCTCCAGAGTCCAATGGTGGTGAGCTTTACACCACTTCAGCCGACACTTGGCACTGCGCATGATGATCTTAGGCTTCGACAAACAACTCTTGTGCTTATGTTCTTTTCAGAGGCAGTTTGGAACTCGGTAGTGAGTGTTGTAACCGAGGACAGACGCTTTTTACATGCTACTCGCTTCAGCACTTAACGGCCCCGTTCTGTGAGCTTGTGTGGCCTACCACTTCGCGGCTGAGCCGTTGTTGCTCCTAGACGTTGCCATTTCATAGTAACAGCACTTACAGTTTACAGGGGCAGCTCTAGCAGGGCAGAAATGTGATGAGCTGACTTGTTGGAAAGGTGGCACTCTATGACGGTGCCACGTTAAATGTCAATGAGCTCTTTCGTAAGGCCATTCTTCTGTCAATGTTTGTCTATGGAGATTGCATGGCTGTGTGCTCGATTTTATATATCTGTCAGCAATGGGTGCGGCTGAAATAGCCGAATCCACTCATTTGAAGGGGCGTCCACATACTGCTGTATATATAGTGAATCCACTCATTTGAAGGGGTGTCCACATACTGCTGTACATATAGTGAATCCACTCATTTGAAGGGGTGTCCACATACTGCTGTACATATAGTGAATCCACTCATTTGAAGGGGTGTCCACATACTGCTGTATATATAGTGAATCCACTCATTTGAAGGGGTGTCCACATACTGCTGTATATATAGTGAATCCACTAATTTGAAGGGGTGTCCACATACTGCTGTATATATAGTGAATCCACTCATTTGAAGGGGTGTCCACATACTGCTGTATATATAGTGAATCCACTAATTTGAAGGGGTGTCCACATACTGCTGTATATGTAGTGAATCCACTCATTTGAAGGGGTGTCCACATACTGCTGTATATATAGTGAATCCACTCATTTGAAGGGGTGTCCACATACTGCTGTATATATAGTGAATCCACTCATTTGAAAAGGTGTCCACATACTGCTGTATATATAGTGAATCCACTCATTTGAAAAGGTGTCCACATACTGCTGTATATATAGTGTATGAGCTACAAAACAACACATTATAATGAAAGGAAACTGGCCAAATTACAACTAGTATACCGTCTTACTGTAACATACTGTATAATAAAGCTGATTGCATTACATTTGAGCTCTAAATGGTTTTGTTTCTGTTTATAGAGTGTGGAGGAGTGATCCGTAAACGTCAGGGCCACATAGTCCTGGAAAGTTACCCCACCAACGCTCGCTGTGAGTGGACAGTTCAGATGGACCCACCATTCACCATCGATTTCAGGTGGGTGTGACCAATCGTGTATCTGACCTGAGTTGTCTCTTAACCTCAAGACAGAGTTAGTCGACTGAGCCAAAGCCTGGTGTAATTGAATCACAGCTAGTTATAGTGTTCACTTGTCATATTTTCCTCTGACATGAAAGGGCTATACTTTGGCCTCTCTGGTGACCATCTGTAATAGTTATTAGTACCTGACCCATTTAATTTCAGTTTTCACAATTCTGTGAGAGGTATGTCATGGACAAATGTGAGTCTAGACCGCAGGATGGAAACCACTCCTATTTTTTTTTACAACTTTTTTATTTTCTCCAAGCATTTATTTGAGGGCTTTTACAATTAAAAATAAGCCACATTGAACATTGAGCTGCATTCAGTCTGTTGGAGCAATATGTAGTACATACAGTAACAGCTTTGAAGGATTAAATAAACAGTTCCATACACTCTTAGAAAAAAAGGTGCTATCTAGAACTTATAAGGTTCCCCATCGAAGAACCCTTTGGAGAAACCTTTTTGGTTCCAGTTAGAAGCCTTTTGGTTCCTGGTAGAACCCTTTTGGGTTCCATGTAGAACCCTTTTCCGTTTCACAAAAGGTTCTACATGAAACCCAAAAGGGTTCTACCTGGAACCAAAAAGGTTTCTCCAAAGGGTTCTCCTTATAAGTTCTAGATTTTCTAAGAGTGTATGGAACTGTTAATTTAAACTTACAAAGCTGTTACTGTATGTACTACATATTGGAACCCTTTTCTCTAATATTGTAGTAAATAGTGACTGCATTTTTCCCTTACACATAAAGCTCCATGTTAAACTACACAACCGTGACGAGCTCAGACAGCCAGTCCAAATCCATGATCTGATGACAAATGGATCTGCAAGCATAGAAGAAAAAACAGTTGCACGATATGGTCGATATCTCCTAAAGTGAAGAAATAGGGCCTTATACTGCTGTTTTGTGTTCTTTATGACATACAAGCCACAGAGACCATAATTAAATAGTGCTCCTCTCTGTTTGATGTTGCTGTGCTCATAGTTGGACTAATGAGTAGTTATAAGCTTTGGCATCAGCCAGCGAAACCTTGTTGGCAGGGCCATTTTGCATTTATTACTCAAACTCTTGGCTACATCACACTTCTTCATACCAGTAATGTTGAATCTCACTTCACACTCCACATGGACAACAACACACCAATCGAGTTACACAGCAATACTTTAAGGGCCCTGAGATTTTAGGGCCTTAAGAGACCTTAATAACAATGGGGGAACTTGATATTGTGACAAAGTCTGATGTAAAATATGAGGTAATTCCACTGTTCTCCTTTGTAAGTCGAGTCAAAGATCTTAAAACTCATCTACCGACTGGGGTCATTTTGACCTGGAGGCATATTTGTGATCATAACCCAAAGGTTTTTCATATTTGGACAGATGGATATGTAATCTTCACTTCAACACTATTGACAGATAAAGGTTACCCAATTTAACAAATCACACAGCATTTTTTTGGGGGGGCGGGGGAATGTTATGCAATTAAAATAAAAAAAAATGCTTTTACCTTATTGGGAAAAAGTTAGTACACCCCTACCTTTACCATCATATAAAATGGCTAAAATTAGAATTAGGTGTACCAAAACAAGTGCAAATATATATATATATATATATAACACAATGTACATGTCTAATGATGTTTTATAAGAATTAAGTTGATGTTTTGATTGTTGCTTTTTCCAATAGTTTCTTCTTGGGGTCAAAATGACCTCAGTTGGTAATCCATGTGTGTAAAATATCTTGATAGTATGAGTTAAATCTACCAATATAGAGAAGAGCTAGGAGATACTCCTCATTATTTTTTTTCTTGTTCTGTTAGAGCTGACTGTTAACTTACACTCCTCCATCCAAACCCTTGTTTTCTGTCATTCCCTGTCCCATTTCCAGCTGGCGTCACTCACGGTGCTCTCCCACCACTAAACCAAGAAGCTCATTCACTCACAGTGCTGTCCCACCACTAAACCAAGCAGCTCATTCATAAAAAAATAAATATATATACACCAATGTGTCTCTCACCAATTATGCTATTCACTTTAACTCTCATTAAAAGACGCCCTGAAGCCACACATACCTCTGGTTTCTGGATGACCTTACGGTGTAAATTCACTGAGAATTCACAAGGACTGCTGACGAAGCGTGGTGGGAGTTGACAGCAGTGTATTCACCAATCACACTATTTAGCTTGGCAATGTGACTGTTTGAGTTAATAAGTGATCATACATCAACAACACATCGACAAGTTACAATCTATCATTTACAATCAGACCAGTGTTAATACAGTCAGTCACACATGGAAGTTTGCAGATGATCACTGATTATAAAGAATGAGATGAGACGTTTAAGGGCATTGCAATATAGCTGTATTACATATATTGTGGTGCCATATATACATACGCTTGTTGCCGGGTTAAAAATATACAAGGTACTTTAACTGTTTGGATATCTACTTTATGGAAAGCAATGGAAGAGTGATAAATGCAAATTGACAATTAAAGTTGGGGTGAACAGGTCATAGATCCTTAAAATGTTTTTAATAGTGCTAAACCTTGACTATTAATATAGCATCTGTTTTCTATAGCTCAACGTATGTTAACTCAAACATCTGTCATCGTTGAAATTTAAGGGTAAAATACGTTTTTTCAGCCTGTGTTACTAACGCTTGTGGAATCATATCTTCCAGTTTTCATCTTAGCTCCTGCAATGGTCCCATTAGTTCCATGCAGTAACAATTGTTGCCTTGTTGCCTCAAATTGAACATCATTAGATTCAGCCATGATCTCAGCTGAAAACCTTGCATTGATCTCTTTCGCAGGAGAGGGAGCGGGAAAAAAAGTGACAGTATGAAAAAGCGCTGATCAATGTTGCCTTGGTGAAAGACATCATTTCCGTAACAGATTTCACCTCCCCGCAACCAGAGGGAATTAAACATTCAATTCTCACCTCCATTAGAAGGAAGTGAGTCGTGCAAAGTGAGGGAATCACTCGTTGGCGCCGTTAACGTGTTCAATGGCTCTGATTGCTGTTCATTGCTTGCCTGTTGGCTGTAGTAAAAGAGTCAGGGTTGTGAGACAGTGCCAGCCAGGGTGGCAGAGCCAGGAAAGCCAGGCAGGCACTCCCACTCACGGCTGTTCCAGGACAGCCTCCCAACTCAGAGTAAAGGGGGGTGTCGAGGTGCGTTAACGAGCATTTTACATGATGTTTACTTCCCATTACTTTTGAGTGGAGCCAAGTCAGAAACCTGTTAACTAGTTTGATATGGAAAATCCAGGCCTGGCTACTGCAAAGAAAACTTTCTGGCTCGACTAAAAAGAAGACCGACTGGATGACTGAATGGTATAAGTGACTAGCGAAAACAAACCGTGCCAATTGGCTTCTGAATATATCCACCTTTTAAATGTCACTGCAAGAGAACAGATACTTTGTCAACAGACATTGTTTCACTTGCAATACTTTGGCTGTAGACGAATATCTGTTTCCAAGTTTATTCAAGGTGTGGAGTTCTACAGTATGCATGTGAATTTGTGTAGCAAACCAACCCCTCAAACCCCATAGTCTTATTAGCACTTCACATTGAGGTAAACTTTCAATACCGCTAAATACACTCAGCTGACCTCTGCTACATGTGCAGTGCAATCATTTAGAACAGTCTCCATAGACCTCCTTACATCTTCACATGTGAATTAAAATCATTTAGAACAGTCTCCATAGACACTTCTAACCTCCTCCTTCCATCTCCACCTACAGGTTCATGATGCTGAGCCTGGAGTTCGACCACTCCTGTCGCTACGACTATGTAGAGGTGCGTGATGGTGACAGCATCAACTCTCGCGTGATTGGTCGGTTCTGTGGGAACGACAGGCCTGCTCCAATCCAGAGCTCCGGCAACTCCCTACATGTCCTGTTTGTGTCCGATGGATATAAGAACTTTGATGGCTTCTTTGCCACCTTCCAGGAGAGCTCAGGTAGGAACAGTACATGCCAGAGAGGAAACATATGACTCTCATGGTGACTCACTATGGAGAGGATTTTGTAGAATAAGTATGCTAATTCAATACTGAAATCCATTATTATAATTGTGGTTTGGATGGAAAAAAGTTGAAAAATGGTACCTGAGTGTTAACTGTTATAATAACTAAGCAGAGCACACCCTTATCAAACTCATGCCTGGGGATCCCTGCTTGGCAGCCTAACAGAGAAACCCCTTATTAAGTATCAACTTAACCTGCCACTCAGTTTCTCATTCAAACCCAATCACTATGAACACACACTGTAACACAGTACTGCAAGCCAGCTGCACTGAAGCCAAAAACTACATACTGTGGTAGGCTACTGTACATTTTTAGGGATGGGTGTTGGAGAGTAGGCATGAATTGAAACAACAATGTATTTTCTCACTTTTATACAGTTTTACATGTTTGTGTCATGTCCCAACATTTACATTTTTACATCTCTTATCCAGAGTGACTTACGGTCAGTGCTAGGTGGGACAACCACATATCACAGGCATAGCAAGTACATTTTTCCTCAATAACATAGCTGTCAGTAGAGTCAGAGTTAGAAGGGGGGGAGGGGGGGGGTCAAGTTGAAGTGCTGGTTAAGGGTCAAGGTGAGGAGGAGGATTATTTAAGATACTATACTGTTTCAGATATTTTCGGATGATGGGCAGGGACTCTGCTTCAGGGGTAAGCTGGTTACACCATTGGAGTGCCAGTACAGAGGAGAGCTTAGACTGGGCTGAGACAGAGCTGCCCTTCCATAGGGGTGTGAGGGCCAAGAGACCTGAGGTGGCAGAACGGAGTGCTCGGGTTGGGGTGTAGGGTTTGAGAATAGGCTGAAGGTAGGGAGGGGCAGTTCCTCTTGCTGTTCCTTAGGTAAGCACCATGGTCTTGTAGTGGATGTGAGTTTCAACTGGAAGCCGGTGGATTGTGTGGAGGAGCGGGGTGACATGAGAGAACTTGGGAAGGTTGAAAACAAGGCGTGCTGCTGCGTTCTGGATAAGTTGCAAGGGTTTGATGGCCCAAGCAGGGAGCCCAGCCAACAGCGAGTTGCAGTAGTCCAGACATGAGAGGACAAGTGCCTGGATTATGGCATGCGCCGGTTCCTGTGTGAGGTAGGGTCGTACTCTACGGACGTTGTAGAGCATGAACCTGCAGGAGAGGGTCACTACTTTGATTTATGCAGATAATGACAGGGTGTTGTCTAGGGTCACATCAAGGTTCTTTGCACTCTGGGAGGAGAGCAGTCTCGGTTGAGTGACCCGTCTTGAAGCCTGACCTCAGCTATCCACTACAAGCTTTCCCTGCAGTTCAAAGCAATACTAAGGACACAGCAATGGTTCCTCTCCTGGTCTCCTTAATAGTGCAGATGAAGGGAAGGAGCGAGGAAAGCCTGCAATTATTATTATTATATATTTTTTTACTGCTGTTATGTAACACATTTCATGTGTCTAAACATCCTTCCTGTGTGTTTGCAGCGTGCAGCTCCTCCCCCTGTCTCCATGATGGTACCTGTATCCTAGATACGTCCTTCTCCTACCACTGTGGCTGTCTGGCCGGCTACACTGGACAGAGGTGTGAGAATGGTGAGTAAACTAAACTTTGGGTCAGCATATTCACAAAGGTGATGTGACTTGTGTTACTGATGTCCGTCAGCTGTAGTACAGTTAAAACAAAGACCTTAGACAACAAGCATGCAGAGTATCTATGTTGGACTTCGACCCTGGCCGTATCCTCAGAGTCCCGTAAGTGCTAACAACAATGAGTGAGTCACCATCACAGGGTCTCTGTGGTGTGGAGGGCTTCCAGACCAGCTGCCTTCACTACTGCTCATCTCGATATCTGGCCCAGGCCAATCAGCTCGCTCTGGAAAACTGTCCTGTGTCGACAGACGGACCAAAAACAGCTACGACCACCAGACTGAATTAGGACTTCACGAAACCACATACATTTACGTCATTTAGCAGACACTCTTATCCAGAGCAACTTACAGTTAGTTAGTGCATACATGTTCATACTGGTCCCCCATGAGAATTGAACACACAACCCTGGCGTTGCAAGTGCCATGCTCTACCATCTGAGCTACACTGGACTACTCTCCATCTAAATGCCTGGCTATGAAAAGCCAAGTGAAGTTTACTCCTGACGTATTTACCTGTTGCAACCTCTACAACCACTGTGATTATTATTTGACCCTGCTTTTAGGCTGGGTTTCTGTATAGCACTTTGTGACGTCTGCAGATGTAAAAAGGGCTTTATAAATACATTTGATTGATTTATTTATATATGGACAGTGGTGGAAAAAGTACCCAATTGTGATACTTCAGTAAAAGTATAGATACCTTAATAGAAAGTTACTCAGGTAAAATTTAAAGCCAGTAAAATACTAAAAGTCAAAAATAATTTGGTTCTAAATATACTTAAGTATTACAAGTAAATGTGATAAAATATACTTAAATATCAAAACGTTAAAGTATAAATCACTTCAAATTCCTTATATTAAGCAAACCAGACTGCACCATTTTATTGTTTTAAAAATGTACGGATAGCAACACTCAGCCAATTTTGCATTTGTTATTGGACCATTTTCCTGTCCTGCTAAGCATTCAAAATGTAACAAGTATTTTTGAGTGTCAGGGAAAATGTATGGAGTAAAAAAGACATCATTTTCTTTAGGAATGTAGTGGAGTGAAAGTAAAAGTTTTTTTTTTATATATAGTAAAGTAAAGTACAGATACCCCCAAAAACGACTTAAGTAGTATATTAAAGTATTTTTACTTAAGTACTTACAACACTGTATATGGATAATAAACATCTTGGAGAGAAAGACAGACTGGCTAAACTAAGCTAGGCTTCCCTATGGCCATCTATATATATGGGGCAGTCACCTGCCTGTCACCTACACCATGCCAGGCAACCCCCTACCTCATCCTAATAGGGCTCCAACAGGGCCCTGTATTTCTGGAGCTCCTTCTGTTCACAGCTCCACCACAACCCTGCTTCTTTATGGGCGTCTGGACGCAGGCCTGGGTTTCCGTACCCAGCACCACAAAACCTGGACAAGAGCCCTATCCTTTTTATTCAGGTGGTCTTATTTTCTGGGCTACATTTGAGTCTATAAAACTAATGTGATACAAACCTGCCTCTATAATCTAAGACAGCTTTTCCTTTGGATGAGAGGCGCTCATAAAACGCACGGGATGGAATTCTGTACACGTTGTTCATTCAGCTGGTATTCCCATGAGGAGGGCTGTCCTGCTCGTGGGTGAGGTAGATTTAGGATAACACTAACGTGGTATATGTTGTGAAAACACGAGTACATTACAGTTTATCCCAGAGGCAGTTAGACTAAATAACTGAAATGGTAGACTTGGCAGCGGCTGCAATAATTGACCCATTAAACAATATTCCAAACAACTTTCCTCAGCATAACATGCTTTCAAGACAGGATTCTTTCCTGACTCTCTGTATATTTCCGATGAAGCAGCAGTCTTTATTTTAAATGAGGATTATTGAAACATAGTTTCTGAGGCGTTGACAGGTGTTAGAGTGGTGATTTAATGAGGCTTCATTAATCATCACATCCTCTGTTAGCATTCCTTAATAATGGCTATGACTAATACCAGTAGAGACAGCCATGTAGGAGATTGGCTATACTGGGGTAGACAGACAGACACTGGGATGGGAGGACAGGGGTGTGGGCAAACACAGAGGATATGATAGGCTCTCATTTTAACATTTATCTCTATTTTTCTAAGAAAGAAAAATGACTCAACAGGATGGCACACATTTTCCTTTTCCACGTCCGGAAAGCCAAGTGAAACCCCGGTCCCGTCCCACATGCGGCTCAACTGAAGGGTGGAAATATTGGTAGGCAGGGAGATAGTGATTATAGGGAGGGTTCCTCTGATGGTTTTGGATTACGCTGCTGTCAGACCGAGGCCAGAGAGAGGGAGAGAGGCATGGGGATTGTCCTACTACACCGTATGGTCCCAAGAGGGGATATGAAATCAATCAAATTCAATTTTATTGGTTGCATGCACATGTTTAGCAGATGTTTTAGTGAAATGAGTAATATGATGCACATAATAACATCCCTACACATACACACCCCTTGTTCACTTGTGTGTATGTGTTCGTGCAGATATGTGTAGACTTGGTATTTTGCTTTGTTCCGGGCCAGAGAGAGGGGAATCGATAGTGAATTACAAATTGACGTGTGCTATTTGTGTCAATCAAGTTCCCTGTTTCAAAGTCGGGCGATGTCTGAACAATTACACTCACTATTACATTCCACACTACCAACCCAAGCCCTATGCTACCAATCCACATCATAAAAACACTTTACTGCTGTGGAAAATGGAACAATTTGACTAAAGCGTCTTTATAATGGGAGTTTTCTACTTATTCCTCTGTACGTCGCCTTGTGAGCTGTTCAGACTTTTTCCAGGAAATGGTCTATTAATAAACCAGTACTTTTTCCAGGCCTGCTGAAATGATCTATTAATAAGGCAGTACCAGGTGGAGACTATATTTATAAACTTCTAGCTAGTCAAAGAGGTAATTCTGAGGAGGAATAATGGGTTTGTAAATAATAATAATATGAGCCCTTAGGCAGTAGGTGGCTATTCAGAAACAGTTGAAAGAGAAAGAGTGTTTATACCAGACAACAAAATTATAATACTGTGTCACACGGCAGTGAACACGCTGAAGTTGTGTTTATGGCTGGCAGAAGATTGGTAGCATTATAGTGGACAGAAGACAAAACACTGTGTTCAGAATGCATGAGAAGGGTTGTGCGTAATTGTTTATGTGTGTGTGTATGGGTTTGTGTGTATCACTCTAGTTGTAGGTTGTCGGAGGCCCCCAGTACCTCTCCATGGCTCCACAGAGGGGGTATTCCATCACTCAGGGGCACAAGTTACGTTCCGTTGTGACCCCGGTTTCGAGCTGAGGGGAATCCGCTCAGCCGTATGCCTCCGGAATGGCACCTGGAGCGCCCCTGCCCCCCAGTGTGGTAAGAGGCCAGTGAGTGTCAGGCTCTGGCCATAGAGAAGCAATAGGCTTCTCTATGTAGTTATGGTCAGAGTCTGACAGTGTCGTTCTTTTCTGTTTCTTTGTGGGTTTTGGGTGGATCCCTAATTAGAGGCAGCTGCTACCCTTTGTCTCTATTTAGGGATCCCATATATGTTGAGTCTGTCCTTCACTTTGGTGTGGGTTGTTATCGTTACATATCGATGTATGTCGCAGTCACGGTGAAGTAAGTGTGTTTTTTTGTTTTACGTCCGTTCATTTCGTGTTTGTAGAGTGAACTTGTCGTTAGTCTTTTCGTGTTTCTTTAGTTCGTCTTTTCGTTTTGATTATACATAGTATATATATAGGTATATACATAGTATTAATTAGTAAAATAAAAATCATGTCGAACTATCCCTGCGCTGCGTCTTGGTCTCTCCAACCCCCACTCCGTGACAGTGAGAGAGAGGGGCACAAAGAGAGTGAGGCAAAGCACAATGTACAAAAGTGTAAAAAACTGTAGGTTTGTTTTATACAATAACATTTGCGACATACTAACACAACAGCTCCTCTGAGGAATAAACATATTTACAACTCATCTGAAAAATCATGCAATAGTGTCTAACCACCTCAATCCCATCTTCACTGAGCCTACTTGATCTCTGTGTTCCTCTGCAGTGCTCATGGTGAAGTTCTGTGACATCCCAGCCAAGCCTGTCCATGGAGACCACTTCCTGGTGTACGGGCCCAATGACGTCATCCTCGCCCTGCAGTATCTGTGCTACCAGCCCTACAAGCTGAGTGGAACGCACCAGAGAACCTGTCTGCCCAATAACACCTGGAGCGGAACACCTCCCACCTGTGGCAAAGGTTAGGGTCAGAGCATGGCGTGACAGGAATCAGAGTTTGGAGACAGTGGGAACAGGTGTTGACAGACATCAAGAGTTGACACGTTATTATAGTAAAGAAATGACTCTGTGCTACGTGACCAAGCCTGCGTGAATTTGATAATATTTCACTAGTAAAATGTGTATAACCATTCAGAATCATTAGTCAGCTGTATAAGAACACTTCTTTACAACAATATCAATCCAGTAATTCACTTTTTTTCTCTCTTCTTGTTCTCACAGTGAATAATACACTTGCTGAATCAGGCAAAGACACTGACACAGCCACACATAAAGACATTGAAAAACCCAAACACAAAGAGATAGACAATACTACAGGTATCAAGGAGGACGTGCCTGGTAAAGATCCAGACACAGGCCTGAGAAACACGACGGTGGACATTAGAGACGGTAAAGATAAAAACATAGACATTACTCTGGTGACTATCCCAGGAGGAAGCAAGGATAAAGTGGACAGTAAGGATGACATGTTAAACACAGTGGAGGAAGAGAGAGAAAATGACTTGGGGAAAACCACAGCGGACACAGATGGCAGTCCAGATACGGGGGGAGACACAGACGTGATACGGGAGATAGGAAAGACAACAGAGATCCCTGAGATAGTGGTCGCGGTGGAGGATAAAGAACCGGAGGACGAGAAGAAGAAAGATACAAGCAGTGATCCAAACATAGTTGACCCTAACGACGTAAAACCTAGGGGAGACACATTTGCTATAGATTACACTGTTACGGATGTGTTTGGCACCAATGACATAGAACAGGGCACGAATACAACAGTGTCTAAAGACATTGTGAAGAGTATTTTTCCAACTAGAAGCAACGACACACAGTTCACCCCATATTCATCAGGAGGTCAGGAAACCAAAAGGCCTGTGGAAAAACCACCCAAAGATATAGGATCAACTAAAGACATAGGATCAACTAAAGACATAGGATCAACTAAAGACATAGGATCAACTAAAGAGTCAGGAAGAGCCAAAGACACAGTGGCAAGTACAAGCAAACCTGAAGAGGAAAATACAGGAAAAGATTCAGAAAAGCCAACAAAAGAAGACTCTGAGGATGAGAAGAGAGAGAACCAAATCATCAATGGTAAGACTCAGAATCCCCTTAGGTGCACGTTGTAAAATACACTGCACCATTAAAACAGATATTATAATGACTCTCAGCATCTTAGACTTTCTTCCACACTCTCTCGCTCCCTTTCAATCTCTCTATCTTCCGCTCTCACCACCTGCTCTCTTTCCATCTATCTATCTGCTCACCTGCTCTCTTTCCTTTCACCTTCTAACTTTCCCCTCTATCTTCTCTCCTTCCAGAGAAGAGCTGTCCTCCTCTCCCGCGGCTCTACCATGGGTACCAGCAGGTGGTGCCAGGGTTGGTGCCAGAGACGGTGGAGTTCTTCTGTAACCACTCTTACGCTCTGAGTGGTGACACCCGACGCTCCTGCCAGCCTGGAGGCTCCTGGGGGGGTGCTCAACCCCTATGTGTGAGAGGTAGGCACTGGGATGTGTGTGTTTGTGTGTGATTCTGTGCAAGTGTGTGTGCACACGTGTGTACATGCATGTGTGTGTACCTCTACTTTGGGATATGCTGTTGCAACTTTCAGTTAGGTGCTACTTTTAGCAGCCTCTAAGTAACCCAACGTTTAGATTGAGAGCAACTCCCTGCCTCACAGTAGGTTTTCATGGGAACCCTGTGTGTGTTTGTCTGCAGCCTGCAGAGAGCCCAAGGTCTCCGAGCTGGTCAGACAGAGAGTTCTGCCTCCACAGGCTCCATCCAGGTATGTCTAACGATTAACATTTACATATTATGTTACATAGCAGACACAAATATGCACATTATATAGTCTACATAAATACAACAGATGTAAGCATTCACCAACACTACCCATATTCGCATTACCTTAGCAATCCTCATATACTGTATCAAAACCACACACATATAAAACATGTGCATAATCATATATGCAGGTAGCCTAGCTGTTAGAGCATTGGGCCATTAACTGAAATGTCACTGGTTTGAATACCCGAGCTGACAATGTGAAAAAACCTGTTGATTTGCTCCAGGGGCTGACCCTGTAGGGAGGACGTCATTGTAAATAAGAATTTGTTCTTAACTGACCTGCCTAGTTAAATAAAATATAAAATATACACCCACCACAAGAGACCATGAATAATGTGCTTGACCCTCATTAACGCACACAGCATACTAGAACACATAGCGCTATCATTATAATGTGCATTTAAAAACCTAAAAGGACTCTACTTATAGACACGGATAGCCTCTTAAAGAACATTATAAACTGGGTGGTTCGAGCACTGAATGCTGATTGGCTGAAGGCCGTGGTATGTCAGACCATCTACCACGGGTATGACAAAACATTTATTTTTACTGTGCTAATGACGTTTGTAACTACTTTATAATAGCAATAAGGCACCTCGGGAGTTTGTGGTATATGGCAAATATATCACTGCTAAGAGCTGTATACGTCTTAAGAACAGTCCTTCGCCGTGGTATATTGGCCATATACTGGTCATATACCAAACCTCCTCAGGACTTATTGCTTAATTACATACTATTTGTTTCTGTAAAACATCTCACCTCTCCCTCTCAGGAAGACCCCTGTGCATAAGCTCTACTCCTCCTATCGTTTCGGGAGGCTGTTCCAGTCCCCCGGCCCCACCAAAGGTCCTCACGTGCTATCCCAGCTTCCCCAGGGCTTCCACCACCTCTACACTCATGTAGAGTACGAGTGTGCCTCTCCCTTCTATCACCACTCAGGCAGTGCACGCCGCACCTGCCTCAAGACTGGCAAGTGGAGCGGGCGTCATGTCTCCTGCTCGCCAGGTGAGGACAGCAGAGCCACATTACTTGATATAAAGAAAGGTTATTCTTGCCATTTAGGTGTTCTAGAATGGTTCTTTCCATTTAGGTGTTCTAGAATGGTACTTTCCATTTAGGTGTTCTAGAATGGTTCTTTCCATTTAGGTGTTCTAGAATGGTACTTTCCATTTAGGTGTTCTAGAATGGTATTTTCCATTTAGGTGTTCTAGAATTGTACTTTCAAACCACACTCAGACACTGAACAATCAAGGAAATTGGACTTAAAAAGTAATATTCCAGGGTGGGTATGGAATGGAATAGGTTTTTCATACATTACAATATAAAGTGTTGTTTTATCACTCTGGCAAGTTAGATGTTTAATATCTTCCTTCCCTTTCTTTCCACCCTTCTCCTCCCTGGGCACACTTTCCTCTTCTCCACCCTTGTCTCTCCATCCTTATCTTTTCCTAGTGTGTGGGAAGCACCCCACCTTTGACCCTCAGAGCCCTACAGAGTCCCACTGGCCCTGGCTAGCCGCCATCTACCGACGCTCCACCAACGGAGCAGGGACCAAGCTGGACAAGAAGGCCAGCCTGGATGGGTCACTAAAGATGGGGCCTGGAGCTGGACCAGGATCAGGGGCTGAGTTCCAGAGGCAGGATGAGGCCTCAGGCTGGCAGCTGGTGTGTAGCGGGGCCCTGGTGAACCTGAGGAGTGTGGTGGTGGCAGCCCACTGTGTGACAGAGCTGGGGAAGCTGTACCCTCTGGATGCAGCCAAGGTTAAGGTGGTGATGGGAAAACACTACCGCAGTGACCTCCGGGAGACCAAGGGCCTGCAGCATCTCAGGGTAAGAAAGGGGTTGGATAGGGTTGGGGGGGTTTGCGGGTCCATTTACCCGCCTTATGGGATCTATATAACACCAATGGCTGGGTGGCAGGGGTTTTAAACCTGTTTCCAATTATAATGCATCCTTTTACAAACATGACATCATGTGTACCACATCTAGCCATACAGCCCCATGTTTGTTTATTTTCAGTAATTGAATAGGTCCCTGAAATCTACTTTGACTGTAAGTAAACACCGATGTGGTTGTGCTACATGGCTAGTCAGGGTCTAACCAACATACGCAGTAGCTTATTTTCCATTTTGCATACTGTATATGGTATAATGGTACATAATGCACTTTATAAAGGACACTCAATTAATGTATGAGAATATGAGTGAGGAGTGTGAGTTGCCAGGTAACAAGCACAGCTAACATCGTCCCACAGAGAACCAAGCTATCACCCTGCTGTTACGTTTGACACAGGCTCTCTCTTCTCTCCACAGCTTTTTTTTTGTCACACTTTTCCTCTCTAAACATCCCTCCTCTCTCTCTGACCATCCCTCCATTCTTGTTTCTTACTCTGACCAGTTTATTTTATCTGTCTACCTTGTGATCATTTATTTTATGTCTCTCTAACCATCCTGCCTCTTCTCCTCCAGGTGGCCTCCATCTCTGTCCATCACAACTACGACCCTCTAGTCTTGGACTCAGACTTGGCCGTGATCAAGCTGCTGGACAAGGCTCGTATCGAGGAGAAGGTCCTGCCCCTCTGCCTGCCTGACACCCAGGGGGGAGAGGTGACCACCAGAGAGGGGCTGGTGATGGGCTGGGCCCCCCTGCCGGACCCCCGGATTGGGGAAGAGGAGAGGGCCAGGGTGGGTGTGCAGCACCTGGCCGATGTGGTGCCTTGCGAGCAGCAGTACGCCCGTAATGGCGTGCCTGTGAGCGTCACGGACAACATGCTCTGTGGCCGCCAGCGACCCGACTACGGCCCATCTAACATCTGTCCCGCGGACACAGGGGGTATCCTGATCCTTCCTGCCCAGACAGGCTCCGCCCAGGACCCCTCTCTTGCCTCTCCAGGGGGGCAGGACAAGTCCGAAGGGGAGTGGCGGCTGCTGGGGTTGGTGAGTTTCGGGTATGACCAGGGAGAGTGTGACCCGGACCTGTTTACTGTGTACACACATGTGGCCAACTTCAAAGACTGGATAGAGAGCCATATGAAGTGACATCACCAGGATGTGACCCAACCAATATCTCTCTTTTCCTCCCTCTCTTCAACCAACTACACCCACTATTTGGCCAATCTCTCTCTTCATCATTATTCCCCTTGTTCCTTTTTTTTGCCAGAGTCTTCTCCATTCTCCCTTTCCCTCCTTCCTCCTCCCACCGTCCCTCTTCTTGTCATACACAGGCAGGGAGTGTGATCAGTAAAGAGCAGAGTAACACTGGACTGCACAGGGCGGTGCACTGACGTTAGGGGGCCCTAACACAGCCTGATCAGGTATACCCTCCACTCAGCACAGTACTTCAGTATTCAGGCTTTACCTTCAACCTGGGGGTACAGACTTGAAACGACCTGAAAACCAGTTCCCTCAGGCCTCTAGGAAAACCTGGTTGTCATTGTATTCTTTGATATGTATATATAATGTAATGTATTATTATGGCTCTGCACGTGGCTCAAGTGATGTACATATTGTATAGAAGGACAGCAAAGCCATGTTTTTAACTAACGATATGTGGGTATGTGTGTAAAGGCACAGTGGTCTGATTGGAGTTGATCACTGAGAGGTTGGTTCTGTGAGCTTTAATCCAGTATTAATTCAAAGGAGACCCATGTGATTCTAATAAACAGAGTTGAGAGAGAGAACCTGGCGCTTGCTATGTAAATCAGCCAGCCGTTCAGCCAGGGCCAGTTCTCCAGAGAACGCCTATTAATTAATCCAATATACACAATGAAAGGCTCCATCGAACAAACTGAAGTCATTAACACAATATTTGTCTTAGAACAGCTCCCTCTTACATTTCTACCCAGTTAATAAAGTATGTATAATGTAGTTAATCATTTAAGTGTTGACCCCTCTGCTAAAGAGAAAATGAGGGAAGTAATTGACAGAGAAACATTTAGCCACAGGGTGGATGTATCAAAACATACATTTTGATGGAGCGATGCTCTGAGACAGGCTCAGCCAAAAACTCACGGCCAGAGTGACTGGGGATCCACACATGCTCACTTCCCTTCCTCTATTACCAGTGTACTTACTAGAAAACTACCACAGCACAAGCCCAGCACACATTTTGTATGATACTCTATCATGACTACGTACATGATTGATTCTGTAATATACAGTATATGTTCATATAATGGGACACAATAAACACATAGATATAGAAATCTCCTGGAACATTAAAACTGAAATTTACCCAATCACGACCGACCACACATATCAGTATAGAAACCAGAAAATATACACTGGGGGCCAAAAGGGTTTTTCTTTATTTGCACAATTTTTTACATTGTAGAGTAAAAGTGAAGACATCAAAACTATGACATAACGCATATGGAATCATGTAGTAATCAAAAAAGTGTTAAACAATATATTTTATATTTATATTATATAGATTCTTCAAATAGCCACCCTTTGCCTTGATGACAGCTTTGCACACTCTTGGCATTATCTCAACCAGCTTCACCTGGATGCTTTTCAATCAGTCTTGAAGGAGTTCCCACATATGCTGAGCACTTGTTGGCTGCTTTTCCTTCACTGTGGTCCGACTCATCCCAAACCATCTAAATTTGGTTGAGGTTGGAACCAAAAATCTCAAATTTGGACACCAGACCAAAGGACAAATTTCCACTGGTCTAATGTCCATTGCTCGTGTTTCTTGGCCCAAGCAAGTCTCTTCTTCTTATTGGTGTCCTTTAGTAGTGGTTTCTTTGCAGCAGTTCAACCATGAAGGCCTGATTTACACAGTCTCCTCTGAACAGTTGATGTTGATGGCACCCTATTCCCTACATAGTGCACTACTTTTGACCAGAGCCCCTTAGATTGCTTTCCTCCTCCTGAGAACAAAGGAGCTGTCTCACTGTAATAACTGACGAACCATGAGATGTAACGGTAGAGTGAGTGACTCCTCAGTCTAGTCGTCTATGGGAGAACCAGCCATAGCCACATCAGACTGAGGCTATAGCCTCCTAGGTGGGCGGAGGGATCAAGCCTGTCTGGAAAAATACACACAGAGATTAAAGCACACGCCGAGGGGAAATATTGTGTCTATGTGTGTGTGTCCATTGTTTCTCTGCTATACCTTACCCGAACCTGCCCTTTCTTCTCGCACACATTGTGAGGATTCTGGGAATGAGAATAAGCTTGTGTTACTGGTGATACTTAGGCTGGCGTGTCATCATTATCATAGCTCTTCAAAGCTTATGAAGAGTACACAATCCATCGGTGCATATACTGTTTGAGATTCAAAAACCATCGTGGCCTCATGACGGAGTTTTCTGTGAGATCTTTGATTGCACAGGAATATGATAGGAAGCATCTTTGGAGGTGCTTCAACGACACCTACAATATTGCATATTCATGCTGAGAGACATCACATCAGAGAAGCCTGGTGGGAGGAGCTATAGGAGGAAGGGCTCATTGTAATGGCTGGAAAATAATATATGGAGCGTTACCAAACACAACGAACATATCGAAACCACATATTAGACATTCCATTCCAGCAATTACAATGGCCCTGTCCTCCTATAGCTCATCCCACCAGCCTCCTCCGCAGCACATTGTAGAAAACCTACTGTTGGCAACAATAACATTCTGGCCATAGCCTTCCCTTGGACCCTCACTGCCCTGGCAGGAACTGCCTGTAAAAAGGATACTTGGAGGGAGATCGAAGTTCAATAAAACCTTTGGATGGACTGCAACCTAGAGACAGTATACTTTCTCTTTTGCACAGGAAGAAGATTTATGAAAGCTTTTTTGTCTCTTTTCTCCTCTTGTTTGCTGGAAATGGACAAGGGCCTCATTTAGGCCTCAAATTCCCCTGAGGAGAGATCTATTCTACCCAGGCTGGAAGCAGAAGGGTTCTCAGGACCCTGTTAGATCACGGGCCATCATCAGTAGAGTGGGCCAACACTTCACCATAACCTGACTTATCTGCTGGGAACTGGAGAATGACCCTGAGACCATTGGAAAGCATTTGACAATGCTGACAAAAGTGCTGTGATGAAGGCTCTATAGAGGCGGAGGGGCAAGGCCCTTGACACCTGACGTACACTAAATGTCCGTTCACAGTCCAGTTTCCCAGTCAAACCCAGCTGTACTATGGATCTCTCTAGCGTTGCATGTTCTTTAGAGCTTGGCGCTCTACGCACCAGAGGATATGGAGGGATGAGCTATAGGACAATGAGCTCATTGTAACGGCTTGACGTGGCAATATTCTAAAAGGTTCTTTAAGTGTATGGAAGATGCCTGCAGATGTTTCATAGCACACTGCAAATTGTTGATTTTTCAGTTAACAATTAACACTCAGTGGTGTTAAAGAAACCCAGTGATCATTGCTTTTAGTATATCGAATGTGCAATGTCTGTAATTAAACCCTGCACTAAGGACTGTTTTTTAAGGGAATTATTATTATTACCCTAAATTATATAATACACAAATTTAGCTATTTAAGTATCTCTTCCTGTCATTTACCTGTACAGTTAATTTAACCATGCAAATATTCACTTGTTTATTTAACCAGACGGTATATTAAGTAAACTATTATTACCCTCACTTATATCATACCCACATTTAGCTATTTAAGTATTTCTCTGCCATCGACCTGTATAGTATAGTTAACCATGCAAATATTCCTTATTTATCTATATCAACTTGCAATATTTGTATAATTTTTTTCACCTAACACTCTGTAACAATGTATAGTGTACATATTCAGCCATTCACCCATACTATGCAATGCCTTTTTATAGCTTTTTGCAATCCAGATTACTTGTGTTTTTAAACTTTTGCATACTGCCACACTATGTATCATGTATCGTGTATCTGTCTTTTGTGTATTTTCGTAGCTGCTTGGCGAATAGATTTTCCCTTGGGGATCAATAAAGTATCTATCTATCTATCTATCTATCTATCTATCTATCTATCTATCTATCTATCTATCTATCTATCTATCTATCTATCTATCTATCTATCTATCTATCTATCTATCTATCTATCTATCTATCTATCTATCTATCTATCTATCTAACTATCTAATGACCACCCCCATCCTTATCATATTTCCCAGCATGCTATATTGCAGGTAGAATTGTTCCTTTCAATATCTATGTTTTTGCATTGATTGTTTAATTAATATTATGCTACTCAACTATAAATAGCATACATTTTTCTAAACTATTCTGTTACTTGGGACTTATTGCAACCGTTACTGAAATGGTGGTAGTTTAGATGTTTAAGGTAGTCTCATATTTTAGTCTTCCCAACCCTGTCAGTCATTCTGAATGCAAGTTGCAGGTGAATACAAATTCCACATTTTGTGTATCCCCACTCTGGCTTGATTCCAATAACGTGACAAGTAATTTTAATGACAATATATTCACTTAGGACCTCACTTGGTGAAGGACACAAGACTGGAAATGAATGAATGCAACAACCATGTCTCTGTCACTAGCAAACACAGTCATGGGTAGAACTGGTAACTCTAAAATTTACTTGAAAGGCACTCATGGAAATATGTACAGTGGGGAGAACAAGTATTTGATACACTGCCGATTTTGCAGGTTTTCCTACTTACAAAGCATGTAGAGGTCTGTAATTTCTATCATAGGTACACTTCAACTGTGAGAGACGGAATCTAAAACAAAAATCCAGAAAATCACATTGTATGATTTTCAAATAATTAATTTGCATTTTATTGCATGATCACCTACCAACCAGTAAGAATTCTGGCTCTCACAGACCTGTTAGTTTTTCTTTAAGAAGCCCTCCTGTTCTCCACTCATTAACTGTATTAAATGCACCTGTTTGAACTCGTTACCTGTATAAAAGACACCTGTCCACACACTCAATCAAACAGACTCCAACCTCTCCACAATGGCCAAGACCAGAGAGCTGTGTAAGGACATCAGGGATAAAGTTGTAGACCTGCACAAGGCTGGGATGGGCTACAGGACAATAGGCAAGCAGCTTGGTGAGAAGGCAACAACTGTTGGTGCAATTATTAGAAAATGGAAGAAGTTCAAGATGACGGTCAATCTCCCTCGGTCTGGGGCACCATGCAAGATCTCACCTCGTGGGGCATCAATGATCATGAGGAAGGTGAGGGATCAGCCCAGAACTACATGGCAGGACCTGGTCAATGACCTGAACAGAGCTGGGACCACAGTCTCAAAGAAAACCATTAGTAACACACTACGCCGTCATGGATTAAAATCCTGCAGCGCACGCAATGTCCCCCTGCTCAAGCCAGCGCATGTCCAGGCCCGTCTGAAGTTTGCCAATGACCATCTGGATGATCCAGAGGAGGAATGGGAGAATGTCATGTGGTCTGATGAGACAAAAATAGAGCTTTTTGGTCTAAACTCCACTCGCCGTGTTTGGAGGAAGAAGAAGGATGAGTACAACCCCAAGAACACCATCCCAACCATGAAGCATGGAGGTGGAAACATCATTCTTTGGGCATGCTTTTCTGCAAAGGGGACAGGACAACTTCACCGTATTGAAGGGAGGATGGATGGGGCCATATATCGCGAGATCTTGGCCAACAACCTCCTTCCCTCAGTAAGAGCATTGAAGATGGGTCGTGGCTGGGTCTTCCAGCATGACAATGACCCGAAACACACAGCCAGGGCAACTAAGGAGTGGCTCCGTAAGAAGCATCTCAAGGTCCTGGAGTGGCCTAGCCAGTCTCCAGACCTGAACCCAATAGAAAATCTTTGGAGGGAGCTGAAAGTCTAAATTACCCAGCGACAGCCCCGGAAACCTGAAGGATCTGGAGAAGGTCTGTATGGAGGAAGAGTACCTATGATAAAAATTACAGACTTCTACATGCTTTGTAAGTGGGAAAACCTGCAAAATCGGCAGTGTATCAAATACTTGTTCTCCCCACTGTATATAAGGCTTAAAACCCTACAGCAGGGCTATTACGTTCCGGTCCTGGAGGGCCGAAAAATATCTGGTTTGGGATTTTTGTATAGTTCTACAAAGAACCATCCCATTTATGGCTCTTCAGAGGGAATTACACAACAAAGATATGGCTCTCTTTCCTGCCGACACAGGAGAGATGGCTCTCTTTCCTGCCGACACAGGAGAGATGGCTCTCTTTCCTGCCGACACAGGAGAGACGTGGCATAGTCTTGTGATGTCCTCAGGGATTTGCAGTGTCCATGGAGACCATGCATTTTCATTTAATCTCTTCTCAGATGTTCTGTGATGTGTTTACCTACCCTTGCTGTCACTACCACACAACACACACACACACACACACAGACACACACACACACAATCACCCTAGCTCCGGATCTACTCACCCTACCTGCTACCCCTCCCTCGCTCTCCAACCCCATCTCCACCTTCCCCCCTTGGCATGGCACCAAACAGACACCAAACAGAACACATACTATTATCCAGTCATATACTCTACATGCACAGACACATATACACTTAAGCACATGTATATTCACATATTACTGCACACACACACACACAAACACACACGTTTTGTGGTGTGTTTTAAGCCCAGGGTGTCACCACCAGTCTTCCTTACGCAGGCTTCTGATGAAGGTGACCAGGCAGAGGCAACAATGTAACTTACTGTAGGGCTCTATTCAAGTAGAATCGCAGAAAGTCAGCTTCAAATCGTGATAGAAATTTCAAGGCAATGTTCCCGCTTTAGCTGAGTAGCTCGATAGGAAATTACATTTCTTTACATTTACATTTCTATCGCAGAATCTGTAACGCTTCAGCCTTTCAGATTGAATAGAGTTCTTCGTTTATTTGGCTTCCACCAAAGCAGAAACCATGTATTGAATTCTGGAGCTGGTTACTGCTGCTGAGAGAGAGGGAGAAAGAGAGAGAGAGAGAGAGAGAGAGAGAGAGAGGGGCCCTGGATACCTTGAATATAAACACAGTGACTAGCAAGAGGCAGCCTAAAGCGTACTCTTCTACTGCTAAACAGAAATGTTGTTATTGTACTGCTGATGTTTTATTGGTTTTAATCACCCATTCAAAGATGAGGCTTAAGCTTATGGTTCAGTCTTGAGCTCCGCCATACAACACAATATCTACAGCTTCCCTCCCTAACCACTAACAGAGGCATTCCCCAGGACACGGTGGCTTTATTATCCTCTAACTCACTTCCCTGATTGCTCCCCGGAGGCAATGGTTCCCATTAAGGCCAGGGTTAATGTCCCTTTCATTACCGAGTCATCTACACTGAGTGTACAAAACATTAAGAGCTCTTTCCGTGACATAGACTGACCAGGTGAATCCAGGTGAAAGCTATGGTCCCTTATTGATGTCACTTGTTAAATCCACTTCAACCAGTGTAGATGAAGGGACTAGTTTGTATCAAGAACGCTGCTGGGTTTTTCACGCTCAACAGTTTCCTGTGTCTATCAAGAATGGTCCACAGACTAAAGGACATCTAACCAACTTTGGGAAGAATTGGAGACAACATGGGCCAGCCTCCCTGTGGTGTACTTTCGACACCTTGAAGAGTCCATGCCCCACAAACTGAGGCTGTTCTGAGTGTGTGTGTAGAACTCAATATTAGGAAGGTGTTCCTACATTTTGGTATACTCAGTGTATATAGCCTTATAGCCTTTAATACCCCTACCCCTAGACATACAGTGCATTCGGAAAGTATTCAGACCCCTTGACTTTTTCAACCTTTTGTTAAGTTTTTGCTTTGATTAAATAGTTTTTTTCCCTCATCAATCTACACACAATACACAATAAAGACAAAGCAAAAAGAGGTTTTTAGAAATGTTTGTAAATGTATTAAAAACAAAAAGCTAAAATATCACATTTACATACAGTTGAAGTCGGACGTTTACATACACTTAGTTTGAAGTCATTAAAACTCATTTTTCAACCACTCCATATATTTCATGTTAACAAACTATAGTTTTGGCAAGTCAGTTAGGACATCTACTTTGTGCATGACACAAGTAATTCTTCCAACAATTGTTTACAGACAGTTTATTTCACTTACAATTCACTATATCTCAATTCCAGTGGGTCAGAAGTGTCACATCTGTTCCTTCTATGCCCTCTGGTGCTCATCCGGTGTCCTCTTGACCTACAGTTACTCCCCCTGCAATCAAAGATCTCTCTCTCTCTCTCTCTCTCTCTCTCTCTCTCTCTCTCTCTCTCTCTCTCTCTCTCTCTCTCTCTCTCTCTCTCTCTCTCTCTCTCTCTCTCTCTCTCTCTCTCTCTCTCTCTCTCTCTCTCTCTCTCTCTCTCTCTCTCTCTCTCATTGTGTGGTTGGAGACAGAGGAGATCCCTGCCAGCTGCAACTCGTTCCATAATCAAGACCTCTACAAATACTTGGTCCTGCCACTTCCACTCTGCCAGATTGTAATCTCTGTTTAGTCAGTTAATGATTCTTGCCATTTTTGATTATTCAAGATCCTGTTACTCTGCTTTGCATGTTTCACTGCCTGACACCATTGATTCTCTCATTGTAGTAACCGCTCTGTCTCTGGCTCCTGTCTCCTGTTCCACATCTCACCACCCAACTACCTTGCTCTGGATTTCACTCACCACCACTACCTTGGATTCCGCTCCGGACCATTGCCCTATTCTACTCAGCTACTCCAACCTCATTCTCCACCTGTGGTTTTTCCACAACCCCTCCGAGCTTCCCCGGCTCTGCACTCCATATCTGTGTTACAATAAATATTGTGGTTCATTCATCCCTGTTTCCTCATCTGAGTCTGCACTTGGGTTCCCCTGAGTCGCTCCGCCTAACAAGAAGTTTATATACACTAAGTTGACTGTGCCTTTAAACAGCTTGGAAAATTCCAGAAAATGATGTCATGGCTTTAGGAGCTTCTGATAGGCCAATTGACATATTTTGAGTCAATTGGAGGTGTACCTGTGGAAGTATTTCAAGGACTACCTTCAAACTCAGTGCCTCTTTGCTCGACATCATGGGAAAATCCTCAGAAAAAGAATTGTAGACCTCCACAAGTCTGGTTCATCCTTGGGAGCAATTTACAAACACCAGAAGGTACCACGTTCATCTGTACAAATAATAGTACGCAAGTATAAACACCATGGGACCATACAGCTGTCATACCGCTCAGGAAGGAGACGCGTTCTATGTCCTAGAGATAAACGTAAATCAATCCCAGAACAACAACAAAGGACCTTGTGAAGATGCTGGAGGAAACAGGTACAAAAGTATTTATATTCACAGTAAAACGAGTCCTATATCGACATAACCTGAAAGGCCACTCAGCAAGGAAGAAGCCACTGCTCCAAAACCGCCATAAAAAAGCCAGACTATGGTTTGCAACTGCATATGGGGACAAAGATTGTACTTTTTGGAGAAATGTCCTCTGGTCTGATGAAACAAAAATAGAACTGTTTGGCCATAATGTCCATCGACATGTTTGGAGGAAAAAGAGGAGGGCTTGCAAGCTGAAGTACCCCATCCCAACCGTGAAGCACGGTGGTGGCAGCATCATGTTGTGGGGGTGCTTTGCTGCAGGAGGGACTGGTGCACTTCCAAAATAGATGGCATCATGAGGAAGGAAAATTATGTGGATATATTGAAGCAACATCTCAAGACATCAGTCAGGAAGTTAAAGCTTGGTCGCTAATGGGTCTTCTAAATGGACAATGACCCCAAGCATATTTCCAATGTTGTGGCAAAATGGCTTAAGGATAACAAAGTCAAGGTATTGGCGTGACCATCACAAAGCCCTGACCTCAATCCTATAGAAAATTTGTGGGCAGAACTGAAAAAGTGCGAGCAAGGAGGCCTAGAAACCTGACTCAGTTACATCAGTTCTGTCAGGAGGAATGGGCCAAAATTCACCCAACTTACTGTGGTAAGCTTGTGGAAGGCTACCCGAAACGTTTGACCCAAGTTAAACAATTTAAAGGCAATGCTACCAAATACTAATTGAGTGTATGTAAACTTCTGACCCACTGGGAAAGTGATGAAAAAAATAAAAGCTGAAATAAATCATTCTCTGTAATATTATTCTGACATTTCACATTCTAAAAATAAAGTGGTGATCCTAACTGACCTAAGACAGGGAATTTTTACTAGGATTAAATGTAGGAATTGTGAAAAACTGAGTTTAAATGTGTATGTAAACGTCCGACTTCAACTGTAGGTATTCAGACCCTTAACACAGTACTTTGTTGAAGCACTTTTGGCAGCAATTACAGCCTTGAGTCTTCTTGGGTATGACGCTACAAGCTTGACACACCTGCATTTGGGGAGTTTCTCCCATTCTTCTCTGCAGATCATCTCATGCTCTGTCAGGTTGGATGGGGAGCGTTGCTGCACAGCTATTTTCAGGTCTCTTCAGATATGTTCGATCGGGTTCATGTCCGGGCCCTGGCTGGGCCACTCAAGGACATTCAGAGACTTGTCCCGAAGCCACTCCTGTGGAAAAAGTAAAGGGGTCTGAATACTTTCCGAAGGCACTGTACATTTAACATATAGGATATTCAACAAGTATTATACATTAATAAAACCAGCACAAAGAACAGTGCACCTACCTCCCCCATAAAGCACTCGCACATCAAAGAGTGAAACAGTCGACTCCTGATAAATGCAATGGCTTGGGACTAAATATGTACCAGATAGGTGCAGATATTCAGAGTAATTAAGAATTGATGTGCACAGACTATGCGCTTATCTGACGTGCACTTATCTGAAGTCGACTGTACATACGTAAATGACCACCTTGCAGAGGAAATTGCTACCAGCCTTATATCAAGAGACACATGTCTATATTGCTTCAAGGCTCTTTGGGGACAGCGTGTGACATCAGCCTGTCAATGGCCAGTGGGGATTGGCCTTGGTGTGACTTTGAGTAGGTAATAAGACTGAGCTGAGTTTGTTCTAGTTCGGGAGGGACACCCTCTACACCTGATGCCCTGGAGAGGGACTGGTATTGGTTGCAGATGGCAAGCAGATAATCCTCTAATGACAGATACATTTTAACAAGTATCTAATCTATAGATGTGTAGGTGTTTGAGTCCTGGCACTTTTTCAACTATTTTTCTTTATTAAGCTTTAAGTATCGGCCTCAAGGCCCTCTTCAGAGCTTTTTGGAGCATTTGTTTGTGTACACATTGCTCCACTCACATCCATTACGTGCATCAAATGGGGTTGGAGTCAAGGAAAAATAAACATGTGTTACCAAATATAACAATGTGCATTGCATAAATATTCTAATAAGTGTGTACATTAAACCAATGGACCTCAATAAACTATTGAAAGACTCATCTTTGCAGACAAACATTAGAGATTCAGAGGCATTTCAGCAATTAATATTTTTTATAGAAAACTGAGTGTTCCAAAGGGATATTAGCTCAAATCTGGAGCCCTATTAAACAAACGCATCTCTAAACCTGAATACAAATACCAATGCTGCAAATGTGCCAAAGGCCCATGCCTGTACAACCAGGCAGACCAGTGGTCGCAGGAATAGGCTCAATGCTAGAGCCATAGTCATAATCTTTGTAAACTCTTTTATTAAATCTCATGGGCAAGCATTGCCATGACATGTAACATACTCTATAGACCTTATAAACAAGATCTCACCAATAACAGGATTAACAAGATATTGTACTTTGGTCACGTTAGATGTTGAGGATCTGTACACTAGCATTCCCCACACGAGGGGGCTGGCAGCCATAGCTCACTAACAATAACTGAGAGACCGAAATACCAATTAATATCCACCAACAAACTATATTCTAGAGCTGGCTGAATATGTTTTGATGTATAACTCATTCAGGTTTGATGATGAATACTACCTCCAAACTAATGGAACATCACTGGGCTCCACATTTGCTCCAAGTTATTCTAACCTTTATGTGGGTCTATTTGAAGAACGTTTTGTTAACAATTAAAATGAAAACCCATTATTGAATATAGTCCTGAAGTGATATCGATATTGACAACATTGTTTCCATATGGCGAGGAACGGGAAAGAGCTGCCAGACTTTAATACATTACTCAATGACATTGACCCTAATCTCAAATTCCCTACTGAATGGGACACTAAACGTGTTCACCACCTCGAAATGTGGGTTGAGAAATCAAATAGAACCCTATTTACAACTATGTACAGAAAAGCAACGCAGAGATATACTCTATTACATGGGGACAGCTTCCACCCAGAGCCATTAAAAAGATTACTTCCAAGAAGCCAGTTTTTCAGACGGGACCGTTTATGCCACTCCACAGAGGACTGTCTAGAAAAAGCAGCGGAGATGCGTAATATGTTTCTAACAAGAGGCTACCCTACAAAACGAATGATTGAAGCTCTTAATACGGCACTAGGGAAAACAAGAGATACACTGATACAAAAAAACAGACCCACTAGAGCTAAAGAAAACTCAGTAATGTTCACCACCACATAGAAGAGGTCGCAATTTACGCATCGTTGGTCCATTCTAACTGCCAGCCACAAAGGAAAATGAGCCAGGCTCTTTTACACCCTCTTCCGAATGGTAGCTATAAATGCGGAGGCTGCGCAAAGGTACAACAATATTATGAAGTGTGAATTTTTCTGCCACCCACATACAGGAATACGGTTCCAAATAAATTACATTATTTACGTGCTTCTCCAGCCATGCTATGTACATGATTACATGTCCATGTGGGCTGTGTTATATAGGGGGAAAAAAAACTCTCGTTCTCTCAAACAGAGAATTAGTGAACATAAGTTCAATTAAGAAATGACAGAGATTGTCCTGTCGCAGTACATTTGAATGACCAAAAACATGACATTTCTACCTTTAGATTTTATGGCATAGAGAAAGTTAATATATCAGACAAGGGGGCTGATATAAATAATACCCTGATTAAAAGATCATGTTTTTGGATTTTCACCCTCCAGACATAATTCCAAAAAGGTCTTAATGATGAAATACCCATGAATGTAATGTTCTAAATGTGAACATGAACTAATGCCTTGTCGTTAATCACTTCAGCCTACTCTGACGTTTTTATCCTGCACTGTACCCCATGATTTATGAAAACTTACTTGATAGGTTGATGTCCTCATTGTGGTTTTAAAAACATGATTTATACGTTTTATGTACACACTTTATTATAATATTTATGTAGCGCACTTTGTTATACTTGGTAAGATACTGTATGTTTATTTTTCCTTGATGTGGGTGGAGCAATGTCTACATAAGGGTTCAAATTCAATTTTTTCACAAAAGTTCTGACAAAGGCCTTGAGGCCAATGCATACAGCTTAATAAAGAACAGGGATACTAGCAAGAACAGCTTGTGTTTTTCTCTTTTCTTTCATGTCATTCATTTGTTACCATGCACCTGCAACAAAGCAAGCTCAGATGTGCGAGTGCCTTTTGAATTATGTTTTCAAGTACTGCAAATATATTGCACACATTCCAAAAGTAGTGGTGGAAACATACATTGCAGGTATGTGTTTGAAAATGTCTCAAATGTTCTGCATATTTACTCACAATTACAAACAACAACATCCAGCACTATCTATCTATCTATCTATCTATCTATCTATCTATCTATCTATCTATCTATCTATCTATCTATCTATCTATCTATCTATCTATCTATCTATCTATCTATCTATCTATCTATCTATCTATCTATCTATCTATCTATCTATCTATCTATCTATCTATCTATCTATCTATCTATCTATCTATCTATCTATCTATCTATCTATCTATCTATCTATCTACCTAACCCAATAACCCACCTATCTATCTAACTATCTAATGACCACGCTCATCCTTATCATATTTCCCAGCATGCTATATTGCAGGTAGAATTGTTTCTTTCAATATCTATGTTTTTGCATTGATTGCTTAATTAATATTATGTTACTCAACTATAAGTAGCATACAGTTTTCTAAACTATTCCAATCTGTTACTTGGACTTATTGCAACCGTTACTGAAATGGTGGTAGTTTAGATGTTTAAGAAAGTCTCATATTTTAGTCTTCCCAACCCTGTCAGTCATTCTGAATGCAAGTTGCAGGTGAATACAAATTCCACATTTTGTGTATCCCCACTCTGGCTTGATTCCAATAATGTGACAAGTCTGATATGGCCTGTAAACTATGAGTTTCAGGCCGCTGTATTAGGGTAAAACTAGGCTCTCAAAACAAGGCTGTATGAAATATGTGTTGTCTTAAAAAATGTTATTTTAATGACAATATATTCACTTAGGACCTCACTTGGTGAAGGACACAAGACTGGAAATGAATGAATGTAACAATCATGTCTCTGTCACTATATCCTGCTCCTCCCCTGACAATCCCACCCACTGTCATCGATTGACAGGCTAAAATGTTAAGAATGTGACCAGGAAAGCATGACAATGAGGAAATTAAATAGAAAATGGGAGGAATAATATAGTTTTACCCAATAAGGATTTGAATTTGAATATTGTACATGGTGGGTTAAGAAAAAGCATTGTGAAAGTGCACATTAAGCTGTCATCCTCTTTTTTGTTGCAAATAATGAGATTACAATAGTGTAGTACAATTACAAATGTAAACTTTGATTTAAATGTTTTTAGAAAATGTTGCAAAAAAAAAATTTGAATTTACATAAATATTTACACCCTTTGCTATGAGACTCGAAATTGAGCTCAGGTGCATCCTGATTCCATTGATCATCCTTGAGATGTTTCTACAACTTGATTGTAATCCACCTATGATAAATTCCATTGATGGGACATGATTTGGAAAGGCATACACCTGTCTATATAAGGTCCCACAGTTGACAGTGCATGTCAGAGTAAAAACCAAGCCATGAGGTCGAAGGAATTGTCTGTATAGCTCCGAGAGAGGACTGTGTCAAGACACAGATGTGGGGAAGGGTACTAACACATTTCTGCAGCATTGAAGGTTCCCAAGAACACAGTGGCCTCCATCATTCTTAAATGGAAGAAGTTTGGAACCACCAAGACTCTTCCTAGTGCAGTCCACCTGGCCAAACTGAGCAATCGGGAGAGAAGGGCCTTCGTCAGGAAGGTGACCAAGAACCCGATGGTCACTCTGACAGAGCTGCAGAGTTCCTCTTTGGAGATGGGAGAACATTCCAGAAGGACAACCATCTCTGCAGGCGTCCACCAATCAGGCCTTTATGGTGCCCAGATGGAAGCCACTGCTCAGTAAAAGGCACATGACAGCCCGCTTGGAGTTTGCCAAAAGGCACCTAAAGGACTCTCAGACCATGAGAAACAAGAATCTCTGGTCTGATGAAATCAAGATTGAAGGTTTTGGCCTGAATGACAAACATCACGTCTGGAGGAAACCTGGCACCATCGCTACGGTGAAACATGGTGGTGGCAGCATCATGCTGTGGGGAGGTTTTTCAGCGGCAGGGACTGGGAGACTAGTCAGGAACGAGGGAAAGATGAACGGAGTAAAGTACAGAGATATCCTTGATGAAAACCTGCTCCAGAGAGCTCAGGACCTCAGACTGAGTAGAAGATTTACCTTCCAACAGGACACCGACCCTAAGCACACAGCCAAGACATTGCAGGAGTAGCTCCGGGACAAGTTTCTGAATGTCCTTGAGTGGCTCAGTCTGAGCCCGGAATTGAACCAGATCGAACATCTCTGGTGAGACCTGAAAATAGCTGTGTAGCAACACTCCCCATCCAACCTGACAGAACTTGAGAGGATCTGCAGAGAAGAATGGGAGAAACTCCCCGAATACAGGTGTGTCAAGCTTGCGTCATACCCAAGAAGACTCAAGGCTGTAACCAAGTACTGAGTAAAGGGTCTGAATACTTTATTTTGAATGCATTTTCTAAAAACCTGTTTTTGCTTTGTCATTATGGGGTATTGTGTGTAGATTGGTTTCATTTTAGAATAAGGCTGTAACATAACAAAATTTGGAAAACGTCAACGGGTCTGAATACTTTCCCAATGCACTGTATATCTATAAATTGCAGCCCAGAATTTCCAATAGAAATAATAAAATGTAGCTCTGGTACTCATATACAGCCTGCATATTTTGTTATTGTGTAGGCAAAATTGTATGAATATCAACGAAGAACAACACTGCACACATAATGTAATTGTGTTTTGGTTCTTAAAACCACACATTTTGAACAAAATCATTCTACAGTATTCTACCTTGAGAATCTTGCCTTTTTAAGATGAGAGAAAATGTTGAATGATTTTGTCCCCTTTTGAAAAACAACCACAGTGAGTGGGCTACACCTTAGACAGCAAATAGTGAAGAAACAGAATAACCTTGCACAGGAGGTTGGTGGCATCTTTAATATGTAAAGTCCCCTGTTTAGGGGACCTGCGTGGTTCTGGTACCAGTTCCGACCGACATTTGCACATGTAAATCTATCTGTGGAAACCGTAGACCGAAATGGGTAAATTGAGCAATAGCCCTGCTTCCCACGGACACAGTCGTATATTGTTTAGCCTGTGTGAAGTAGGATATGAAATCTAAAACCATGTGAAGTTGGGATGTCCTTCCTACCATTTCATTAGCTATTCTAACTGTCCATCAGCTCCAGGCTGAACTCTATGTCACAGCCACTGATAAAGCACATGCCTGCAATCAATAGACTGTAGCACAGTGGGAGACAGTGGTTTCATCACTGTAGCACATTCAGAGATCGATTTATAGCCATTAATCTAAATTAATTAAAAGATTTAGAACAAAAAATAGTTAAATTATTTTCAGTTTGTCATAGACGGACAACATTAATATGAGAAAAAAAGGCGAGTTCCTAACATGAGGCCACATTGTGTGTGTCTGGTAAATATGTTGTGGCTCCTGCATTCATGTTTTGCTCTATGGTCATGGGTCTGAGACAGAGGATGTGCCAGAACAGTGTGGTAATAGCCCATGTGGATGTTGTTGTGCTACTACTGTAACTGAATCCACATGGTAAAGTACCAATGAAATCCACCTGCCATGAATCAGTACTGTATGTCTGTGTGAGGACCCATCAAATAGCAAAAGCCTTCTAGTCCAAAATGTCATACTGTATGACTATGATAATGACAAGTGTGACACAGTAAATCCACTGAGCGAAAGCTTTCAGGCAGTAACACAGTGAGCTAACACAAGTCATCAGGTTTCAGGCAAGGTTACGCATCACACAAAATGTGGTTCACCCAACCACCTCTGCTACACTGCAGTCACCTTTGACCTTCTCCATCTCTCCACAACAACCGCAGCAGCTGATACATTAACTGTCTGAGTCCCGATAAAGGCACCAATGTGACCGACTGAATTTGAACACTCGGTCGAATTAGCCTGCTGAGTTAAAGCCTAGACATTAGCCTGTTGAGTTAAAGCCTAGGCATTAGCTTGAGAAGTTTTCAGGTCTCAGCCAAGGTTACTCCTTACATGAGAGTGGCTGACCCCAAAAATGCTGGGTTAAAAACAACTCAATTTTGGTAATTTGGTAATTTAGTGCTGCTTTAGGTTATTTTGATCCAGCCAGTTGGGTTGTTGGGATTACCCAAACATGGGTATTTTTTACTCTCATGCTGGGTTGACCTAGCAGCTGGGTCTTTTTGAATGTAATCAGGTTATTTTCAGGAGGTGTGGCTTGTTAGGGGCATGGCTTTCAGCTGTATCTTATTGGCCACCCGTGAGAGTAAATACAAATCCTGTTCATCGTGTTTACATACGGCAAATAATTTTTATTACACATCCTTCTATAATATTAACATTACCTAGTCAGTTGCACTACTGAATGCATTCAACTGGAATGTGTCTTCCACATTTAACCCAACCCATCTGAGTCAGAGGGTCTTAATCAATGTCATTGGTGCCTGGGGAACAGTTGTTGTTTGGGATTAACTGCCTTGCTCACGGGCAGATGGGCAGATTTTAACCGCTAAGCTACCTGCTGCCCCCCAATACATATTATAATAAGATACACCACCTTATTGCCTAATAATGGTATACCAACTTATTGTATCCAACAATGGGATTTACACAGGCTTTTAAGAAACCCATATACTTCTGTAACCAACATTGAAGCTACAAAAATGTAAATGTTTGACTTTAACATGTGACAACTATACAACAGAACAGATGAACAGGAATGACATTTACTCTCATGGGTGGCTAAAAAGAACTATCTGAAAGCCACGCCCCTACTAAACTACGCCTTCAGTCTTCTGATATGAACAACTGGGTCATATTTTAATAACCCACCACCAATAACCCAGCACCCAGTGTCGATAACCCAGCAGTTTCTAAAGAAAACATCCCAACTAAGTGACACAACGCCTGCAACCCAGCAGTTGAGTCAACCAAACAACCCAGCATTTTTCAGAGTGCAACTGCCAGTTCATTCCATGCCCCCAATATAACCGTTAGTGCTTGCAATAGAGAATAGTGAACTTGTTGTTAACCTGTCAATGCTACACCTGACCTGATACTGACACCCCTCGAACAAACACACACAGACACACACACAGAGGAGCAAAGCATGTGTTACAAGAAGGAAAAAGTGTTTCAACATTAATAAAGATGGGTGGGGGCATCGATATTGTACCGTCGACCAACGAGGATCGGCATTCAGAGAAGAAAAGTGGTGAACAGGAGGAGGGGCGGTGGGGGAAGTGAAAGCGCGAAGGAGCGAAGTGAGCCAGAGCTCATTCAGTGGGATTGTTGAGCACAGAGCTCCACGGATTACTGTGATAGAAATCTGTCTGTTTGGTTTCTGGTGCTGCTCTCGCTCATGCCCTGGATGCACTGAAGGCTTGCATTTCAGTAGTCGAACATCTCTGAAGCGGATGCACGAGACCCGAAGAAGGGAGAAGAAGAGAGACTGAAACTTATTTCCCAATAACTCCGTGATTGAAAACAAAGGTGAGAGGCGATTATTATCATGCATGCAGATTACATGTTTACAAGACATAAGCTTTTGGCAAAAGAGGGGATAATAATAATAATAATAATAATAATAATAATAATAATAATAACTCTTACAGTAGGCCTAATAATACATGATTAATTATAATTATGATTATCAGCACACAATAATTAATTATATAGGCTACCTAATATCCATGCTTCTTTACACCAACTTAAAGTAAAGTCGCAATGTGGTTAGCCATCATACGGTCCAAATGCCCATATACTGCACTTATAAGAGCTGGTCAGGAAGAAAGTGTTGGAGCTCGCTCCTCCTGAAAACAATAGGCTGAGCTTCTCATTACCGGCGTGGGCAAAACAGGTGCATGTGGACACAATTTTAGGCAGCGCAGCAATCTGCACTCCCTCTACACTCCAAAACAAAAAACACCTGCCAATTGCTACATTGTCTTCATATTTTTTATATCATAAATGTCACAAAACTAAATTCAAACACTTTCCCAATTGCTACATTGCTGTTGCACAACTACAAATGTTTTCTGTCTCATCTACATTTTTTAAGTCACTAACAAACCGATTCAAATGTACATTGATCTAATATTTCATCGTATAGAAAAATGTATAATCTAATTAAGTTTGATCTATAAATGTGCTATATATACAGTATATAACATTAGAGGAGCCTAAAGATAAATAACCTACTTGTTTAGAGTATTTTTAATAAAGCAGTACAATTTAAGGTGAGTGCAAGTCAACGGTACCTAAAATAACATTGTCCAAATCATTACCCCGGTACTTGGGAAAAACGCTCATTTTCTAAAAAAATTGCATTAGAACAAAAACTGTAGCCACTTATTTCCTTCATCGTTTGTTTGCCTATGCATGACCATCATCCACATACCACATTTCTACCAAACTTTGCTTGTGTCTGTACCTGGACATTGTTCTTAGGGGGAGATGGTTACCCCACGTTACCCTGACGGTGAGATTCAAGGTGTGTTTCTGTCATAAAACACTCTCATCTAGTCTACTACCGAGGTTTGCAAACAGACAATGTGTGGTAAATACTTACCGGTATGTCGTGCATCTTGGTTTCTAATCCCGTTAATATAATTGCTCTACCAAACGGCTCCATACCTCTGTGCCAAAGCGCACATTTTGCGCGAGCTGCATCGTATCTGCTTCATCGCAAGGCATTCCCATACGCGTGGCTCTAGGTATCGATGACTACGATGAAGAGAGATCATCATTATTGTCTTAGTGTTTAAGGTGTCAGCTCTTGTAGTGTTCATTCGGTATGTTATCAGTAGTTTACAACACGGCCGTATCCGTTGGGCAAATCGTTCAAAAAAACGTGTTCGTTAACATAGTTATCTTGTTGTGTCGTGTTATCAAAAGTGTTTTTTTGTGAGTGATAAAGCCTTTTGTTCTACTCCCTGGTCTGTTGTTACTGAGCCGGATAAAACCTGAGGTAAATTCCCAGACAGATGCATGTTCATCAAACCAACCTTGGGGTTAAATGTTCACTGTTTTCACTTTATTGTCAACTTCCTCTAGGAGAGTTTAAAATATTTGTTTTGGGCATATTCTACTAAATTCACGGTTTGTGTTTAACAGATAACAGATAACTACTTTCGATAAGGCCCCTTATCGGAATTTACCATACTTAATCAAGCAAAAATATATATCAACTACACTACATGACTAAAAGTATGTGGACACCTGCTCGTTGAACATTTCTTTCCAAAATCATGGCCATTAATATGGAGTTGGTGCCCCTTTGCTGCTATAACAGCCTCCACTCTTCTGGGAAGGCTTTCCACTAGATGTTGGAACATTGCTGCGGGGTCTTGCTTCCATTCAGCCACAAGAGCATTAGTGAGGTCGGGCAATTCCAATTAATACCAAAGGTGTTCAATGGGGTTGAGGTCAGGGCTCTGTGCAGGCCAGTCATGTTCTTCCTCACCGATCTCCACAAACCATTTCTGTATGGACCTTGCTTTGTGCACTGGGGCATTGTCATGCTGAAACAGGAAAGGGCCTTTCCCAAATTTGACACAAAGGTGGAAGCGCAGAATAGTCTAGAATGTCATTGTATGCTGCAGCATTAAGATTTCCCATCACTGGAACTAAGGTGCCTAGAACGAACCACGAAAAACAGTCCCAGACCATTATTCCTTCTCCACCAAACATTACAGTTGGCACTATGCATTGGGGCAGGTAGCGTTCTCCTGGCATCCGCCAAACCCAGATTCATCCGTCAGACTGCCAGATGCTGAAGCGTGATTCATCACTCCAGAGAACGCGCTTCATCTGTTCCAGAGTCCAATGGCGGTGAGCTTTACACCCCTCTAGCCGACGCTTGGCATTGGGCATGGTTATCTTAGGCTTGTGTGCAGCTGCTCGGCCATTCCAGACAACTAGTTCTTGTGCTGACGTAGCTTCCAGAAGCAGTTTGTAACTCAGTAGTGAGTGTTGCATCTGAGGACAGATGATTTTTACACGCTACACGCTTCAGCACTCTGCAATCCTGTTCTGTGAGCTTGTGTGGCCTACCACTTCGCGGCTGATGTTTCCACTTCACAATAACAGCACTTATAGTTGACCGGGGCAGGTCTAGCAGGACAGAAATTTGATGAGGTGACTTGTTGGAAAGGTGACATCCTATGACGGTGCCACGTTGAAAGTCACTGAACTCTTCTACTGCCAATATTTGTCTATGGAGATTGCATGGCTGTGTGCTCGATTTGATACACCTGTCAGCAACGGGTGTGGCTGAAATAGCCGAAACCACTCATTTGAAGGGGTGTCCATATACTTCTGGATATATATAGTGTAATTGATTTGCAATCTTCCTTCCACATTTTCTATTTTTGTTATTTTTATATATTTTATAAGCTTTATAAGCTATCATCATCTTGTTATTTAACTGATGATGTTTAACTGATGATGTTAGATTCCTCATTCCGTAACTGACCCTGTCAATATATGAAAAGATAAAAGTGATAACTTTTTGACAAATCAGATTTACCCAAAGTCTTGACCTACTCACTTGATGAATGTTGACCCCTAATATTTGTTCATTTTCCTTTTGTGCAAGTTGCCAAATACATTATACATTTTGTGAAGATGGAAGTCTAACATTAAGTGTTATATATATTCACCACCCCTTCCTTGAGCCAATTGCTTCACACTCCATACCCCCTGCCCCCACACCCTGTCAATTACGTGCTCACGGACACGCACACACACGCACACTATCGTCACCATGGAAACATACTCTCTTGGCACTTGATTGCATTCACATTACTCTCACAGCCTGTCGTTTGAACAAAACCAGAGGACATTTTCCAGATGTAACGCCAATCGCTTTGATAAATACATATAGAAGATTATTAATTCATATTTCCTCCTCCAGTGGGAGTCAGTCTGTAGCGACAGTGGCTGGCTGGAGATATATGTGACATATGTCCTCAGGCCAGGATCTGGTGAAATATGGCCTTGTGTAATTGGAAGGAGAATATGAAGGGAAAGTGGAAAATGTCCATGCAACTAATATGTTTTGTCCTGAGCCCGGAGGCTGTTCTCCTATACTACAGCACATGCTGGCTGCTGCCTTACATGAATGGATACACAGCAGACATTCAGGGAGAGCTTAATGTATGCTCAAGTGCACAATGTGCCATTTCATGTGTGTATCTGGACAGGGATTGGTTTGTGCACACAAGCATATGCGTGTATCTCGCAAGGGATTGTCTTGTCAACAGCCATTTACAATAATATACATGAATGTGTTTCTGTGAGAATGATTCTAAATGAGGGACTCACATTATTATTTAACCTTTATTTAACTAGGCAAGTTAGTTAAGAACAGATTCTTATTTACAATGACAGCCTACCTACAGGGTCAGCCCCTGGAGCAAACTAGGGATAAGTGCCTTGCTCAAGGACACATCAACAGGTTTTTCACCTTGCCAGCTCAGGTATTTGAACCAGCAACCTTTGAGTTAATGGCCAAATGCTCTAACCGCTAGGCTACCTGCCGCCTATATTTTCATCAAGGGAAATAGATTTGTCTTAAATCCTTGTTGTTTAATATTGTCTTTGTTGGTGACTCCATTTGTAAGTCCAGAGGAGGAGAAGGAGATGTCCAGTCCTCATTGATTTTGTGATTTCCTAGAGGACTCTCTTGGTTTGATTAGTCTGAGGTTAGTTAATTAATCTGGGAAAAGGAGCTGGATTACTCTGTGTCTATGCAGAATCCTGCCTGGATTACGCCGTGTATTGCCTATGGTGGTCTGTTGAGGAACAAAAGAAAACCCAAGAATACAAACATTTATTTTATATATTTTTTTTACTAGGCAAGTCAGTTACGAAGAAATTCTTATCTACAATGAAGGCCTGGGAACAGTGGGTTAACTGCCTTGTTCAGGAACAGAAAGACAGATTTTTACCTTGTCAGCTTGGGGATTGGATGCAGCAACCTTTCGGTTACGGGGCCAATGCGCTAACCACTCAACTACCTGCCTCCCCAATATGAAGTGGAAAGGGATTTATAAAATCTCAACATGGGTCAAATAGATTCTCAGTGGTCTTTTTATTTAAATAAATAGGTCACGTTAAATGGTTTCTAGCCCAAGGGACACGAGATCAATATAGAATGGCTTTGATGGTGCCAAGTTACACGCACGCACGTACACACACATACTAGACACAAGGTTAAACCCTGGAGGGATGCTGATCTACAAATGGAAGTGGACCGAGCCAAAGACATATTTATCTGAATCTGTTATCTTAAACATCTGTGAAGACATGTTAGTTTAATTATGGTACATGTCACTCAAGGTACAGGGTCTGTGTATGTACAGTATGTATGTGTGTGTGGTTGTGGGGGGGTGCATGTTTTTGTCCTCAGGCTCTGCTTCTGGGAGGGGTAAGTACACATGTCGGGGGAAGTAGAGATTTGCTAACCAAGGCATATATGCGGAATAGTGAGTAGCTGCTCAAGATAAACAAATCATGCAATCTGATATGATTTGTCAGCCCTAATTAATACATACACTATATATACAAAAGTATGTGGACACCCCTTTAAATTAGTGCATTCAGCTATTTCAGCCACACCGGTTGCTGACAGGTGTATACGATTTAGCACACAGCCATGAAATCTCTATAGACAAATACTGTCAGTAGAATGTCCTTAAGGAAGAGCTCAGTGACTTTCAACGTGGCACCATCATAGGATGCCACCTTTGCATTAAGTCAGTTCATCAAACTTCTGCCCTGTTAGAGCTGCCCCGGTCAACTGTAAGTGCTGTTATTGTAAAGTGTAAACGTCTAGGAGCCGAGAAGTGGTATGCCACACAAGCTCACAGACTGCGTAAAAATCGTCTATCCTTGGTTGCAACACTCACTACCGAGTTCCAAACTGTCTCTGGAAGCAATGTCAGCACAAGAACTGTTCGTCAGGTGCGTCATGAAATGGGTTTCCATGGCCGAGCAGCCACACACAAGCCTAAGATCACCATGCGCAATGCAAGGCTGGAGTGGTGTAAAGCTCACCGACATTGGACTCTGGAGCAGTGGAAACGCATTTTCAGGAGTGATGAATCACGCTTCACCATCTGGCAGTCCGACAGACAAATTTGGGTTTGGCGGATGCCAGGAGAACGCTACCTGCCACGATGCACAGTGCCTGTAAAGTTGTAAAGTTCGGAGGAGGAGGAATAATGGTCTGGGGCTGTTTTTCATGGTTCGGGCTAGGCCCCTTAGTTCCAGTAAAGGTAAATCTGAATGCTACAGCATACAATGACATTCAAGATGATTATGTGCTTCCAAATTTGTGTTAACAGTTTGGGGAAGGCCCTTTCCTGTTTCAGATTGGCAATGCCCCATGCACAAAGCAAGGTTTGTCGAGATCAGTGTGGAAGAACTTGACTGGCCGGCACAGAGCCCTGACCTTAACCCCATCGAACACATTTGGTATGAATTGGAACGTGACTGCGAGCCAGGCCTAATCCTCAGTGCCCGACCTCACTCTTGCGGCTGAATGGAAGCAAGTCCCTGCAGCAATATTCCAACATCTAGTGGGAAGCATTCCCAAAATAGTGGAGGCTGTTATAGCAGCAAAGGGGGGAACAACTCCATATGATTGCCCATGATTTTGGAACGAGATATTAGACGAGCAGGTGTCCAAATACTTTTGTACAGATGTAGGATCTTAATTAAAGTTTTCTACTGCAAAAACATTATCCTGTAGGAACAGGAAATGTGAATTATTATGTGGATTATAATTAATGAAGATTTTTGTAAGGATGGATACATCTTTCGTAAGGGAAAATCAAGTCTGATATTTCAAAGTGGAAATCAAAAACTTCTGAAGCCTTTTTAAACCTCAAACACACTAAAAGTGTAAATGCCCTGCAACAGGGTGATCAAATTAAGATCCTACATCTGTATAGAGAGAACGTATAAATCTAATATAGCAGTTATCCAATGACTATTTGTAAAGCTTTTCCACCCTAATTGAAAATAGGTTCCTTCCCCTGTTATGGTGCGGATGTAGGAGTGGAGGGATTCCACTGTAATATTACTGTCTGATAGACTGGGAAGGGGCCAGATGGTGGATTGGAGTGAACCAATAAACAAGAAACAAATCAAAAAAGAAACTGCCTTCACACTGGTGCAGATGTTGTACTAGAAAGACCAGTAAACATTTACATCAATAATAGGCTATCCACATGGGTAGACAACAAAGAGTACGTCATATATTATTATATCAGCCAGTCTTGATTGCATGGCAAAAAATACTCACATTTGAGTGTGTGTGTGTGCATGAATGCGTGTGAGGGCTTGAGAGTGAGAAATGATCCTCACAGCTAATTGTTCTGAAATTATTTGTTCTGACCACTTGCCCTATATTGTCATCCATATGCTTATCTGTGTAACACAGTCCTCACTGGAGAATGGAGTTCAGCTAGAATGGAGGGAAGTGAAACACCTTCAGTGTAACACAGTCCTCACTGGAGAATGGAGTTCAGCTAGATTGGAGGGAAGTAAAACACCTTCATTTTCCGGCAGCGGAGGAGAGAACACCTTTCATTCGAGAGAGAGAAAGAGAGTGAGAGAGAGAGAGGCCGGTAGAGAGGGACAGAGCGTGATCTCTCAGGTATTTTCTTTGGAGGAGAGAAATGGACAGATGGGGTAATAGTAGTGGTGGTGGTGGTGGTGGTGGTGGTGGTGGTGGGGAGAGGGTTGGTGGAGGTAGACAGTAGGGCACTGTGTGCTGCTGAGAAGATGAGAGGCTGAGCCCATGAGGGGGTCACAGGGTAGTGCCAGCCTCCTGGACGTTAGGCATCTGTTACCTGTCACCATCCAGCCAGGCTAGAGGTAGTCAACCTCTCTCTTCTGCTTCTCTGAGACCCAGCCAGCACTGGAGGAGACTGCTACTGAGAGAGAGAGAGAAAAAGAGAGATAGAGGGTTTAGGGGGAAGCGAAGAATAGAAAGAAAGAGGCAGTTAAATATGCAGAATAGGGTCAGAGGAGCGAGGGAGGGAAAGTGAAGATGAGAGTGTGCATGTATGTGTGTATGTGTGTGTGTGTGTGTGTGTGTGTGTGTGTGTGTGTGTGTGTGTGTGTGTGTGTGTGTGTGTGTGTGATTGTGTGTGTGTGTGTGTGTGCAGGCGTGTGTGTGTGCAGGCGTGTGTGTGTGTGTCTTTGTGTGGCTCCATTCATAGGGCTTCACTGTGGGCTCGCTGGCATTCTGTGGCATCTAGCACTTGAGTAATCCTCCTGGGAACATATAGAAGCTGCCAAAGTACCATGTCTCTCCTTCTCTTATCCCCTGTCTATCTCTCTGTCTCTCCCTCTACTCTCCCCTGTCTATCTCTCTGTCTCTCCCTCTACTCTCCCCTGTCTATCTCCCTGTCTCTCCCTCTACTCTCCCCTGTCTATCTCTCTGTCTCTCCCTCTACTCTCCCCTGTCTATCTCTCTGTCTCTCCCTCTACTCTCCCCTGTCTATCTCTCTGTCTCTCCCTCTACGCTCCCCTGTCTATCTCTCTGTCTCTCCCTCTACTCTCCCCTGTCTATCTCTCTGTCTCTCCCTCTACGCTCCCCTGTCTATCTCTCTGTCTCTCCCTCTACTCTCCCCTGTCTATCTCTCTGTCTCTCCCTCTACTCTCCCCTGTCTATCTCTCTGTCTCTCCCTCTACTCTCCCCTGTCTATCTCTCTGTTTCTCCCTCTACTCTCCCCTGTCTATCTCTCTGTCTCTCCCTCTACTCTCCCCTGTCTCTTATCTCCTGTCTTTTTGTTTCATCATCCCATCTGTTTTTGCCTCTCTCCCTCTCTTTTCATTTCCTTCCTTGTCTTTATCACCCTTTTCCCTGGTCCTTCAATTTCTATTGCTTTTCCCTTGGTCTCCCTCCATTTTACTCTCTCGCCTTTTTCCCTCACTACCACTTTCCTTCTCTTTATCTCTAAAACTCTATGCTACTACAGATATAGGATCTTAATTTGATCACCCTGTTTACCTTAAAACGTGTACTGTATTTGAGGTTTAAAAAGGCTTCTGAAGTTAGAATCTTCAGACATGATTTATCCCTTACGAAAAATGTATCACCCACTACAAACATGTAAATTATAATCCACATAATAATTAACATTTCATGTTGCTGCAGGATTATCTCCCTGCTCTAGCAAACTGGCTCAAATTAAGATCCTACGTCTGTATTATTATTATCTTCATATGACTCTCCCTATTCTAAAGGATACATCCTCTTTTCGCTGCTGTAGTCCTCCCTGGAAGTCCAGTGTTTCAGTTGTCAGTGAGCTGAGAGAGAATGAGAGCCTATCCCATGGGTTGGACAAACAAAAGCCTCCTTCCATTCTCCCTTCCTTTCTGTATGACTACACCAGAACAGACACACAGGCATTCACCAGCCTGCCTACCCGCCTGCCTGCACACCCATAGATCTCCGCTGGTCATAGCGCAAACGTTTTTTCTCAAATTTAGAAATACTTTTGGGTCCCTGCAGATAATCTGTGAAGTGAAGTTAGTAGCAGTTGCAAGAGGAAATAATATAGTCCAGAGTGTGTTTTCATGGCTGTTTGCTGTTTCCTGTTTCTTCACCTTCTACCGGCAGTTGGATGCCGCCTTGAATAATCAATCCCTTGAGGCTTGCTTTCAAGTGTTCACTAGATTATCATAAACTGTGCTTCTAGGAAAGATGAATGGCATTACAGCTCACAACTTCTCTAAATATATTCTGATAAAGCTATCTATCGCATAATCAAGCTATTTGGGTTTTATCTTCCCTGGTTTGGTGCTCAGGAGAGGGGCAAAATAACTGTCTCTTCAGTTATTTAACCTGTCTCCTCCCCTTTATCTACACTGATTGAAGTGGATATAACAAGTGTCATCAATAAGGGATCATAGCTTTCACCTGGATTCACCTGGTCAGTCTATATCACGGAAAGAACATTATTAATGTTTTGTACACTCAGTGTATTTTACAGTAGTCTACCTTAGCTGAACATGATAGTAATGGCTAGTGAAATTGAAAGGCTGCTCATGGATTCAGTCCAACATGTTTTCCTATTTACAGTTTGTAGGATAGCTGATAATGGCCAAAGCCAAACTAAGAGTGAGAAGTTACATACTAGGCCAACTCTGCATACTAGGCCAACTCTGTAGTCAGATCAAATGTCAGTCTGTCATGTCCCGTACAAAAACTGAGATAGCTAGCTAAATCAATCTGTTTAAAGAGTTCCTCACATATATTTTTTGCATCAGACCCAACTTTGTACTGTACTTGTGTATTGATAAATATTTCTGTTTTAGTGGAATCTCACTGCACTCTAAATGGTTTCAAGATTTCAAGTGTGCTTCTCTTGAAAGGCATCCTGTCGTGCCTCAAGGACAGAAGTCCAAGATTAGTATGGAGCGGGGTGTACTGGGGGGCTAGTACAGGACAGGGAATTGTTATGGTGGTTGGCATTCCCCCCCACTTTCACGAGCACTCTCTCCAAACCCTAAACCACCCACAATCCCCTTGGCACCCACTCCAGCGGAATTCAGGTCAGTGGGGGGGGAGTCACGAAAGGGCCCACGGAGGGGTTGATGAAGTGAGGGTGCAGGAATAGGGAAATGGAGGGGTGGAGGGGAGGGGGCACACTTTTTGTTCCCTCTCTTGGCACCGATGCCCATGCCACTGAGAACAATCCCCCATTGTGGGGCAACAAAAGAAGAATCATAATTAAAGCACAATTAAGGAATCATTAAAAACAAATGGAAGACCTCATCCGAACAATTGTCCCAATATGCAGCACGTCAGACTCCGAGCGGCCATCAGATGGACACAGCATTGAGAGTGGGCATTGTTTTACACATTAACACACACCTAAACATACACAGTCATACACTAACAAACCAAGCATGTTAGAATTTCTGTTGGTGATCACAGAAGATTGCTTGGAGTTTAATGTCATAAATCACAAGCCAAGTATCTGTCTAAAAACAAATACTTTTCAGCGTTTACGTGTTTGCCTGAAGCCTCCTGGTGGTGTTCAGTAGAGTGAGTGTTTCCATTGTAGACAGTAGGAACCCATTCCCACTTGACCATCCTCTTTCTCTCTCCAGTGAAACCACTCAACTCCTTCACAGGGAACAATAGAGGTGTCTCCACAGCCACTTGGCAGCTGTAGAAAAATGATCTGCCAAACAATATCTCTATCCCTGAGACCTCGCTCAACCACTGTGGTCCAAGTCGGTAGCGAATGGATAGTGAAAACCACACCCTTTCTCCTCCTCCATCACCCCCCCCACCCCTTCGTTCCATCTCTCCCCTTCTTTCTCTTCTTTCCTCCCTTTTCTCTCCCCCCAAATCCTCAATTTAGAGCCGTAATGGCCCTGTGAGGCAGGTTTGTGTGCTGCTTTGTGCAGCCCAGGGGGATCGGTGGGCATTAATGTCCCTCTTGGCTATGTAAATAGCCCGGGCTGTGGGAGCGCAGAGCTGAGCTGCCGCTGCTTAATCGCAGAGAGCTCCATCACTTTCAGACACTCCGGGAGCCAAAAGGGGGACATGCATGAGAACTTCAGCACCAAAGACAATGGCCGCACTCTGAAGAGTAACCTCAATGACTCCCGCCAATTTCCCTCTCCTTCCGGAGGACCCCCCCTTTCTCTCTTTTTACCCATACCCCTCTCCCCTCGAACCCCGAACCTCTAATAGTCCCCGATCATCCCTACCCTTCAGCCCCCAGCCTCCCTCCCCTACCTCTCCTCCCCTCCCTGCCACCCATCCCTCAGCCTATCCCCAAGCCGAGCCGATGGAGCATACAGCCATGTTTGGTTTACCTCGCCGCTTGTCCAGCGGAACACACAACAATCCCCTTCATCGCCTGTATGTCAGCCCGCCTTTCAGAACTAAAAGACGAGAGAGAGTGAAAAAAAAGTAAAAAACACAAACAAAAAACAGAGGAAACAATTAAAAACCTCTTGTGAACCCTGTGCTATAGTGATTTCCCAGCCCTGGGGCCTGTGAACAAACTTGGAGGCTTCTAAAGTGGCCCATTATTCCAGCAGGGGTGGCGTGTTCCAAGAGCGCCTTGCCTCAATGGCTGACCAACACAGATGGGGTTTTGTTCCAGGCTTCTTGGCTCACCACACCATACACTGGTTAATTGGGACCTGCATTCATTTATCTATCTCTCCATCTAGCTGTCCACCTTCAGTAGGCCTCGTTACTCCCTCTGTCCAAACCGTACACATTTCACCTGTCATTTTGGATGGATTAATAGACACGTTTGGAATTGATGTGTATAATTGTGTGCTGCTTGTGAGCACATACTGTCTACTGTACAGTATCAGAGTAGGGAGGGCAATGGGAGCAGCTACATATCTTGTCTCCCTTCTCCCAACTTCATGTTGAGATGCGTGGGGCCCTCTAGGACAAGTATTAGCCTTCTGTGATGTATATTCTCCTTTGTTTATGTGTTCCACAGGATGTGAGAACTGTTGGCTAATTCTGATACAATAGCAGTTAGTCTTTGATGAGAGGGATGCATGGTCTTTCTACAGTATAGGCTATTGGCCTTCTTATGATGGTTTGAGTGTAGATGGGGTGTGAATGGTTCTCTCATAATCGCCTACAATGTGCAGATATAAAAGTTATCTTCCTGATCTGGGAGTTGACATGGCAGCTGTAAAAATAGATGCTATCCATGTCATTTTATTGACTGATTGATTGATTGATTTCTTACCAATCCAATCAGGCAACCACATACCTGACATGTCTCTCGCAGTTATGGACCTTTTAAAACCTGTGTGGGTCTGATGTAGCCTAGGTTGTGTGGCTTCTGTGAATAGTGGGAAGCAAATAACGTTGACATCCTCTGAAATTAAGCTATTGTAATCATATCGTATTTTGCACCGACTTCCCTCCCTGTGCTTGATCCTTTACTTATACACCTGGCTGTGTTAAAAACACTTTCTTTAACTCACTGAGAATCTGACAGTTGAGAGAACAGAGCAGGGAATCATACTAAAGGGGATTCTTAGGATGGTGTTTTTGAGAGAATTGTAGTTTTTTGACACAAATCTCGGCTCAAGGCTATAACACAGCATTAGAGGATTCCCTGGGCGTGCTTTAGGGATTACGTGTGTGAGTATCAGACACCTCCCTCCCTCCCTCCCTCCCTCCCTCCCTCCCTCCCTCCCTCCCTCCCTCCCTCCCTCCCTCCCTCCCTCCCTCCCTCCCTCGCACTCTCGCACTCTCTCTCTCTCTCTCTCGCTTTCTCTCTCTCTCTCAACAGCATTCCATAACTGTGTGAGGCTGAAGAAATATTTACACAGTTCAACAAAACATGCAGTGAGTCATGACGTAGAAACAATGAACCGAGGACCAGCCCCTAAGGGCATTTCACATGGGCAGCAGGCAGCAATAGGCTACCCAGTCTCCATCACAACCACACGTTTAATATGCCAGTAGACTGTAGATTATATGCCTATTCCTATACAGTGTGTCTTCGGGGCTATTGCCTACTGTACGTTATAAAATCCTGTATGGTGTTTGCCATCAGTGTTTTTCATGTAAAATGAACTGAAGATTTTTTGCAGCTAGAGCCAGATGGGGTTCTGAAAGAACAGCAGGCGGTCGTCCCGCTCAACGTGGTTCTGAAAGGACAGCAAACATGGCGTGCCAAATTTTTGTCACAAACGCCAAACAAATCGTACTTACCTGCAAGCCCTAGGCCCTACTTAAAAAAACTAGAAAAATAAGCATTTGGTATATAAATGGTTGTTGAGTTACATACTGTATGTCCCCAATGGTTGTTTGAATTGATTGAAAGTCACAGTGCTAGGCTAGTCAATAGTAAAACACTTGGGTCTGGTCCAGCTAGACTTTACCCCATCAATGCAATACTTTTATTAGTATGCTCTGCACTTGTTTGCTAAGAATCCAGTCCAGTGTTCCAGATTATTGGCTAACAGGATCTTGGCTAAGAAAATTGACTTCTAAAACAGCCAATAAACGGCCATTCGTTCCAGACACATCAGCACAAGCAATGCAATGGTCAGCAGCATAACTAGTGCTTATCACAGAGATGCAGATACAATACATTGTATTTTTTTTACCTTTATTTTACTAGGCAAGTCAGTTAAGAACAAATTCTTATTTACAATGACAGCCTAGGAACAGTTCAGCCTTGTTCAGGGGCAGAACAACAGATTTTTACCTTGTCAGCTCAGGGATTCGATCCAGCAACCTTTTGGTTACGGGCCCAACACTCTAACCACTGGGCTACCTGCCGCCGAATGAGAAAGGAAGGCAGAAAGAGAGGAAAGAAGTCTTGTGAGCAAAATCGTGCTACTCCACTGACAGCTCTGTCACACTCGCCTGCCTCCCTGATACCAGCCCTCCCTCCCTCCCTCCCTCCCCACAGAGCTAGCTGGCATTGATCTGCATCCTGGTTTAAATGTATTATCCAACACAGACACTGTCACAATTAGAGACACAACACTAAATTAATACTTGATGCCCTCACTGCCAACATCTATTCGCCTAGTTCTATTAGAGTTTACACTGGTTTTTACAAGGACTTAAGTATGTCACAGAACAGTATGAATGTTCAGTGCACTCTTTCCACATAGTGTTGTACAACTACTGTGGTACTTACTGTTTAGTGAGCATTACATGGTTTCTAGTCGGTAGATGACATATGGTGCCTCTGTAGGTATGTATCTCTAAAGTAATGTAATGGTAGCAGTATGCTATACAGTAAGTTGTGGCTTGAGGAATCTATAGAAGAGTCTGGATATGGAGCAGCTGGGAGATGACAGAGACTGTCTGCACTAATGACGCACATCCTGTTTAAGGTTTGTATAGACATCATGTGTAGCTCTGGATGTCTCTGGGGTATTGTCAAGCCTGTATATGAACCACAGGAGGCTGCTGACGGGAGGACGGCTCATAATAATGGTTAGAACGGAGCATATGGAATGGCATCAAACACATGGAAATCATGGGTTGGATGAATTTCAAACCATTCCACTTATTCCAGTCCAGCCATTATTACGAGCCATCCTCCCCAATTAAGGTGCCACCAATATCCTGTGATATGAACAGTTCAGGACGGAGTTGGATGTATTGTCTGTATGCTAAGTATTAACAGATAAGGCTGCCAGTATATGGTGTAATGTGCATGTCTAGGTGTGTGCCTGCACTTCCGTGTGTCTGTATTTCAGTGTGGAGGAATGTTGTCTGTCACTTCCGTGTGTTTGTATTTCAGTGTGGAGGAATGTTGTCTGTCACTTCCGTGTGTCTGTATTTCAGTGTGGAGGAATGCTGTCTGTCACTTCCGTGTGTCTATAGTTCAGTGTGGAGGAACGCTGTCTGTCACTTCCGTGTGTCTATATTTCAGTGTGGAGGAATGCTGTCTGTCACTTCCGTGTGTTTGTATTTCAGTGTGGAGGAATTCTGTCTGTCTCTTGACTCTGGGGTGGTGTAAAGAGTAGAAACCCTTAAAGGGTTCTTCGGCTGTCCCCATAGGAGAACCCTTTGAAGAACCCATTTTGTTTCCTGGTAGAACCCTTTTGGGTTCCATGTACAACCCTTTCTACAGAGGGTTCTACATTGAACCCAAAAGAGTTCTACCTGGAACCAAAAAGGGTTATCCTTTGGGGACAGCCAAAGAACCCTTTTGGAACCCTTTTTTCTTAGAGTGCAGAACGATACTTTGGGGTGAGGAGAGTAGAGGAGAGGAGAGCGGAGCTGGGTCTGCAGGGTTGTCCTCAGACTGCAGTGTTTAATTAGTAGTCATCTTATTGGCCAAACCTGAGAGATTGTAACCCTTTCGACGGGCCTTGAATGACCAGGACCAGACATAAGGAGGTATGTATGCCGCTGACTGTGTGTGTGTCTGTGTGTGTGAGTGTGTGTGAGAGTGTATGTGTGTATGTTTGTGTGACTGTGTGTGTATGTGTATCTGCATTCATTATGCACATTTGAGAGTGTGGCAGGTGAGCCTAGTGATGTATGAAACAGAAATAGTTTTGTAGAAGCAATAATCTAATTTCACAGGGTGAGCCTTCTAACACAGATGTCAGCCTCTCCTGTAACCAACCGATGTAATTCCAGACTGGATCCTTCTCAGATACAAATACACGTTCAGTACATACTCCATCTCCACTTCACCTTAATCTGGCCTCTCTATGTTACACTTGAACCATCCACTCCCATTTTCCCCTCACTCTCTTCCATTATCTCTTGCTCTCTCTCTTTCTCACGTCTTTCTATCTCTCCCTCCCTCCTCCAACCCACACATTCTCTCATTGTCTCCTCCTCCACCCATCTATCTCTCCGTCTCCCTCCTCCAACCCATACCATCCCTCATTTTCTCCGCCTCCACCCCTCTATCTCCTACACCATCTCTTCCTCCACCCATTTATCTCTCCGTCTCCCTCCTTCGCTCCCTCCTTCCCTCCCTCCCTTCCTCCCTCCCTCCCACCCTCTCATTCTAATAGATATGTGCAGTGTAGCGTTGTAGCGTTGGGGTGTGGGTGGCCTGCCTGGCTTCCTGATTTAATGAGCTCCTGTGGGGATTGGACTGAAGCCATCAAAAGCTGCGCTCCCTTCTTCTCTGCTGTACAGCCAGCTCTGTTAAACAGATGCGCCGGCACTAATGATAGCAGCGCTGCCTCATGCAAGCGTGAACGCAGGGATGGGGAAAGTAGACAAACCAGAGGAAAGAGGGAGAGGCGAGAATAGAGGAGGAGAGGAACGTAGCCCCTCTCTGATTGGGCGGAGGGAACGAGGGAGAGATGGAGAGAGGTGGAGGGAGGTGGAGAGGTGGAGGGAAGTCTGGGAAGAGATGGAGAGAGGTGAGGAAGTGGAAAGATGGAGGGAGGTTGGGGAGAGATGGAGAAACATAGCAGGAGGTGGAGAGATGAAGGGAGGTTGGGGGAGAGATGGAGAGAGATGGAGGGAGATGGACAGCCCAGAAACCAAATCCTTGTGGTGTCTTTGTGAGAGCCAACAAAACCACAAGCTGACAGCAGCATCAGACATAAAAGACTGTAAAGGAGAGAAGCGTGAGAGATGGAAATGGAGAGATTTTATTGGAAGAGAGAGGGGGGGAGCATGGGAGAGAGAGGAAGAGGTGGAGAGAGACAGAATAGCAGTTGGAGGTAGAGAATAGGACAAGGGAAACAGGTACAGAGGAGAAGAGGGGCCGAGAGAAAAATTGAGAGGTACATTCATTCACTAATTTATTCCCTCTCCCTCCCTCCCTCCCTCTCGCTCGCTCGCTCGCTCACTCACTCACTCACTCACTCACTCACTCACTCACTCACTCACTCACTCACTCACTCACTCACTCACTCACTCACTCACTCACTCACTCACTCACTCACTCACTCACTCACTCACTCACTCACTCACTCACTCTTACTCACCCTTAATCACTGTCTTTGTTTTTCTTACTCACTCTAATAATATGGCACAGATGCATGGGATTCAGCCAGCTCTGCCAGCTCTGTCTCTCTCTCTCTCTCGTTAAAAAATGGAAGTGCCATGGCAAAGCTTTTTTACAGCACTTAGCCGTATCACATGTCACAGGCCATGTCACATGACCTGATGCAGCCATATTGACTGAAATAAGTCAATGTTGAAGTGTTATCCCATGTGTGCAGATCTAGAATAATTGTACTGTTTTTAAAGGATTTACAATGAGGGTGATATGCTTTCTCTAAATAGTGTGTGTGTCTACGTTCATATGTGGCCTTGGCATGAAGGGGGGGGGGATTATGAGTACAGGAGTTACACCAAGCCAAAATAGGGGCCTGCAAGGGGCAGATCGGTGGGAGGGAGGGAGGGAGGGAGAGGGGCAAGCAGCTATCCCTGTTCTTGGCTGGGATCTTCTGAAGCTCAGTCCTCTTGGTCCAGTGCAGTAGAACAGCTTGACCAACAGCGACCCCTAGACAGGTTGCTAGTGTCATGCACACGCACACGCACACACACACACACACACACACACACACACACACACACACACACACACACACACACACACACACACACACACACACACACACACACACACACACACACACACACACACACACACACACACACACACACACACACACACAGTCCCGCTCTGGCTCTGATAATATGAAGGGGCCTGGGGGCCAAAAACAGGGAAAAATGTTCAGCAACCAAGGGTGCAATTTGTTCTGATTGGCAACTGGAGACCGTTATGTACGCTCCTTCCTTTACATAAGCATGAACATTTCACAGACACATTAGTTGCAAACATACTCTGTCAGCGCATGTCATTATGTTTTAGAGGGATGCTAGATGATTATCACATAACCTCTCTATTTTTCTATAGCTTGGATATGGTTTATCTCCACACGGTCACTGGTTTTATTTTGTACAATTGCTTGAGTGAGGGCAGAGAAGACAGATGTGGTTTACAAAAGTGTTATTATTTGACATTTGAATGTATTTATTTATTTCAACAGGGACTATTTTACAAATGAGCATTGCACAATATAAAAACAAGTATAGATAAACATAAATATAGACAACATATTAAATACACATTAAGATATAAAACATAGTCAATTAAAATAGACACATTCTTCATTATAAAAATCCTCTATCAGCTGTCTGAATTGCCCTAGGGACTTCAAAGCATCCAAACGAAACGTCTTTTGGAGATTATTACAAACCTAGGGTGTAAGGAAATTAAATCTATGAGGATTCGGTGTAACATGAAAATCTATGCAGCTCCAGTTTTGCAGAGTGACGCCCACTCAAAAGTATGAGTTCAAACGGCAATATCAGATATTCACTCCTCCATGTAGTTATCAGATCTCACCTCAACAGTAACAGTGTCTATGCATGACCAACCATCTACATGTCACGGAATCTACTCTCCCTATCCACCCTGAAATACGTAATGAAGACTCGCTAACAACATTCCCCTTTCCTCCACTTTGAAGAATGTATATCTCCTTCTTCCTATGCACGGCACAACCTCACATGTTTGCTAAGAGCTTCATTTAAGCATATTTATTTCACAGCCATCCAGGCCAGTGTGTGACCCAAAGGAGTGAACAGATATCCGGGGCCTGCCTGGTCCAGCTCCAGTTATCTCTACCTCACAGCCACATTGTGATGCTACAGTCATGAGAATGGCATGGGGCCCCTCAGAGCCCACTGGGAAACTGCAGGTCCATTTACATCTCCCTGGCCCTCCCTGGCCCTCCCTGGCCTTCTCTGGCCCTCGCTGGCCCCACTCTGGCACCACACGTATTATAAGTGCCTTGCCTTACGTGCTATACAGAAATGTCAGTGTATTGTACGGTGTGGAGTACTGTTGTACTGTATTGTGTTGTTTTGAATTGGGATAGTTCTTTGGTATGTGAGCGAGGTGGTGTGGGAAAAGGTTAGTTAAGCTGTTGTGGGTTTAAAGCTGTTGCCATAGTCTCCGGGTGTATTTGATGGTTTTATTACTCACTGCTCCTTGAGGTCTTACTTTCTTTAGTTGAAATGAGAAACTAAGGTGCCTACCGCCTCAATTAAGTGTTTGTGTGTGTGTATGTGTATGTGTCAGAGAGTGAAACAGAGAGAAAGAGAGAGTGTGTGTGTGTGCACAGTAGCCGTCGAGCTTCCTCTCTTGCCTCTCTTCCCTTTCTCTCTGGTGCGCAGTGCGTTGCTACGACAACTCCTCTGGGTGCTGACTGCACCACGGCGGACCTCTGAAAGCCGGAGCTTGGGGAACCTACTCACCCCGAGAAGGCAGCATAAAATCGGGATAAACGCCTTCGATTATGGGACACAATGGACTGCCGTTTCTGAAAGATTAATTCGTTCCGGAAAAAGAGAACTGTGAAGGGAGGGCTGGGGGGGAGAGAAAGGGTCGCCTCACCCCCTCTCCGCTCCTCTTCTCTGCTCTCCCACGGTGGACATAGGCATGACATCATCAGCCCTCAATGGGACTGGCATTCTGGACATGCCCGCTGCCCCGCTGCCCCCCTCCCACCCCTCTCACCCTCCATACCCCCTCCCTCCATCTCTCCCTTTCTCGCCCCTGCCAGATTGGACCCAGTGCTTGGCCGGGCGACTTTGGGCCAACACCACTGTTTGCAGGCGAGACAAAAGCCCCTCAGAGGGAGAAGAGAGGAAGCGGAGAGCTTCACATGGTCCCAGCCAAGAGCAGGGATATCTGCCTCCCTCCCTCCGCTCTAACCCTTGTAGGTCCCTCTTTTGCTTGGTGGTGGTGGTGTGACCCCAGTCCCCCGTATCCCCCTCCCCACTCCCTCCTCATCCCCAAAATGGTCTCTTTCCTCTCCGTGCTAGAAATGTCTGAAAGAGTACGACATGTCAAGGGATTTGTGATGAGTGATTTCTCATCTATCTATCTATCTCTGTGTTGTGTATTGACCCCTATGTTCATGCATAAAGTTAACCCCTTGTGACCTCCACATAACCAGGAACCAGAGGTTATCTGATGCAACATTTCACCCTGAACCAGTATTTTGGGATGCTGGGTGACGTATAGAGTATATTGTCTGATGACATAGCTGGACACTGCTTCCCATTAACATCTCATCCTCTGACCATGACGACAACATTAAACAATTATGAAACATTATTCCCATCCATAAAGGGACAGGCTTACAGAAGCACTGGCCATCCCGTGCCATCTCTCCAGCTGCACATCTCTCAGTCTCTCTCACTGGCCCATCCAGAAGAGAACAAGCCCAGATTAGAGAGTGCTTTCTGTCTAGGACCAGGCAGTAGGGAATGGATTGAGGGATTTTCACTTTTATGCTAGGCTGTTGACTCCTCCCTCTAGACCTCTGTGTGGTGTGTGTGAATCTGTGTGTGAGAATGTGCTTCCTTTGGACACTAGTCTGGTCCACTTCGATTGGTAGTGACAGACATCAGGACTGACTGGGCAGCTCTGGTCAGTGTGGCTGGATGCTCGTCTCACTGGATGCTAAAGAGGAGTTGTGAATTGTAGCTGAGATTTTGGGAAGATCCAGTCGTAGCACTCAGAGGTTAATGTGCTGGGGTGTGTTAACTTCTGACAAATCTATGACAGTGTCCGATGAAGCAGCAGTGATTCCACCTTGTGTCTTTCTATTGGCTGACTGCGTGCTTCTATAGAGCCTAGCCCGAGGCTGAAGATTATCTAACTTTGGTCAATGTACACAGCACTCACCTCAACCGCACCAGAGATGAAGTAAGTGCATTCCTGCATTCCTCTGCTCATCTCTTCTAATCCCTGGCACATTGATCCTATTGTTGATTGATGAAAGGGCATCTTTGGTCTGCTGGTGACGCTGATGAGCAGAGAAACCCTGTGTTTTTGGAACATGCAGAGGTTTCAACGTGTCTAGGGCAATTTCTACAGGTAGCATTATACTCAACGACAGGGTTATTGTCATAACAGTTGATGCTAAGTGGAGGAAAAAGTCAAGCCAGGAAACCCAGAGATATTTTTTTGCACGGGAAGATCAGTGAAGGTACCGTCTGTGCCTAGAAAGAGACTATAGGCCTAAAGGTGTGTTCACATGGCATTAGCCATAAAGTGATATGATCACAGATGTCTGGCCGTGGTGGTTTGAACTCAATTTCATTACAGAGGAACTAAACAGAAACGGGATGTTCAGGTTTTTAAGGTCCCCATGTCACCTCTCAATTCTCTAATAGGGCAATAATAACAGCCTAGCGGTTAGAGCGTTGGGCCAGTTACTGAAAGGTCGCTGGTTTGAATCCCCATGCTGACTAGGTGAAAAATATGTTGATGTGCCCTTGAGCAAGACACTTAACCCTAATTGCTACTGTAAGTCACTCTGTATAAGTGTGTCTGCTAAATCCTGTGTAGCTCAGTTGGTAGAGTGTGGTGCTTGCAACGCCGGGGTTGTGGGTTTGATTCCCATGGAGGACTAGTATGAAGAAAGTATGAAAAATGTATGTAAGTTGCTTTGGATAAGAGTATCTGCTAAATTACGTAAATGTCTGAGAGAGAGAAAGAAATGGAGTTTGTGTAACTATTATTGTACTTGCTCTAATTTGCTAGTTGAATCTGATGGTGCGTATCTTGTATCGGCTAGTACTGTGACAGGAGAACTAATGCGAGTGCCATTCATGGTTAATCATAATGTCACACCCCTCCCCACTTCCCCCTCGCCCTCGGTCTAACTATAATGAAAAGAGAAGGGAAATTCAATTAACAGCATTCATAGAGTAGATCTCTCCAAACTACAAATAGATTATGTTTTTTTATTACATTTCCTTCTAATTAATATGGCTTCTCCTCCAACAACCCAAAGCAATAATAACAGCCATGATGATAGTGTGATGATGACTAATGTGTGCCTGTGCATGGTGTTTTCATGTCCTTTCTGCATTTCACACGTGTGAAATAGGAAATTAAATAGTGGGAGTCTTCACTCCATCTGTGTGCCTGGGAGCAGGCCAGCTGTTTTGTCCTACAGCCATGCCTTAGACACATCATTATGGAGGCTGAGATCCCCCTTCTCACACCTTTTCCTCAGCATGTGTGGTTGTGTGTCTGTGTATGTGCCTGTGTGTCCAATGAATGGCTTCCCAATGTGCAACACTGAACTTATAAGGTCGTCAATACTTTGGCTTCTTCCCAAAACAAAATACAGAATCTTAGCTACATTGTTCTCTAACTGTGTTCTGTCCTTCTTTCGCTCTACCACTGTAAAACGACTTGATGGATGATGACTAGGTGGAAGTCTCTCAAGTCCCTTTAGCCATTAGTGTCCATGAGGGTAAGGATGTGAGCAACAGAGGTCTATTGAGGGGACTGGGACACCCTCTGTGCATGTGTGACTGTGGTACTGCTAACCCCAGGGGTACGGTCAAAGTTCAGAATCATTGATTCAGTTTATTTTCTCTTCGTCCTTCTTTGTCCATTAACTGTCATGCTTTCGGAATAGAGTCAATGGGCGTATGGTGGACCAACAAATTAAGCGATCATCTCTGTTTGTGAGATAATTGACTGACGTTTTAAAAAGTGAAATTCAAAAAATGTTTTTCAAACAAATTGCTGGGACGGTGGATTGGGAATGACATTTTACAGATGTATGAATTGACAAACAAAGGTGTGTCACTCTCTCTAGTCAACCATTCCATCTCCTTCCCCAACATGTCATCGTCATCTTCCTTGTGCGAGTGTTGTGTGACAGCCACAGCTGCCTCTCTTCTCTAAACAGACTCAACTTGTTTAGACTGTTCTAACAAGCAAACACTTCAATTAGTAAAAGTTTACTTGACGCCCAATGTTCCCTCTAATTTCTTCCGGCACTGGGCAAATTTCAGGTCTGCTGAGTGCAAACTGAAACGTTGTGAAAGTTCTGTGTAACTTCCAGGTTGTGGTTGTACCACCTTTAAGTTACAGTTTCAGACAGTGGTCAAGTAGGCTGCTGCGGCTATCTGATCATAATATAGAGTGGCCTACCATCAAAAACAATGGAGAAAATGCATCCCATGATATTTAACAAGGAAATAGATGTTCTATCATTCAGCCTACAGTGTCAGCCGATGTGTGGTGTTCAATGTAGGCCTACATTCCATGAGACTTTTGAAAAGAAAACACACAGGGCTTGACATTGTCCTTCAGACAAGGTGGTGACTGAAAATGTTGTGTTGTTTGATGCAAGAAACCACTTTACAAAATAAAATGCATTAATATTCCCATACCATTATAACAGAGAATCAGACAAATTACAGAAATGTAATTACTGGTGAAAAGTCCTAATTCAGTTCCTGTAGGCCAGCCATACTGACATATGATAATGAAAGGTAAAGAGGTAGAAAGAGAGAGGAAGAAGAGGGTGGGGTGGAGAATGAACATGTGAGATAAAGAAAGGAAGAGAACGATATGGTCCAGATAAGGTCAAACTGTCAGCTAGTCTGTCTGTTACTCTTGTACCATTCCATATCATCTCCAACAGGCCCTGTTATAGACTGTCTCCTCCACCTCTCTACATCCCCTCTATCCCTTCCTCCCTCCATCTGCCTCTCTTCCTCTGCTTCTCTCGGTGAAGGCTCAGGGGGAGACCGTGGCCCACCCCTAGGGGAACCTGTGTTGTCCTCTGGGCTGCTGGAGATTTCAGCCGAAATCAGTTCATGGTTAAAGTCCCACTCCCATTACCTCACTGGGGACCATGCTAGAGATATTGTTGGTGTTTCCCTGGCTGATGTGTCATAGAGTATATGTGTGCATTTGACTAACTTGTGTTCGGGATGAGAGTTCTTAATGTTCAGATTTTCTTCTGACTCTGAAAGTAGGGGTTGATTTCATAGCTCTTTAGAGTGTATTAAAACAGACTGAAGGGCGATCCATGATATACGATCTAAACCTGTCATTGTTTCTATAATGTTTGTATTCAGAGCATCAATAAAGTACCTATCTATCTATCTATCTATCTATCTATCTATCTATCTATCTATCTATCTATCTATCTATCTATCTATCTATCTATCTATCTATCTATCTATCTATCTATCTATCTATCTATCTATCTATCTATCTATCTATCTATCTATCTATCTATCTATCTATCTATCTATCTATCTATCTATCTATCTATCTATCTATCTATCTATCTATCTATCTATCTATCTATCTATCTATCTATCTATCTATCTATCTATCTATCTATCTTACAGAAGCACTGGCCAAATCTATTTGATTTTATGGCATGATCGTTTTAACGCTGTAAAAATAGGGTTGCATGTAAGTGGTAAGCTTGACCAATCGATAGGCAGGTTATTCAACACTGAATGTCCTAAACAAAGGCTGAGTTGGATTTGGGGATTGTTAAACTATTTTACTGTAAAGACCCAATCTAATCCAGCCTCCTTCCTCACATTCACAATATGAGGACAGTCGTAAGGCCACATGTTATGATCATATAATGTACATATATCTATAGCTTCGTCAGATATGTGACTGCTGTATCATACTGGGGCCTGTCAAACGCAGATAATGCATGTTACAATAACGTTCTCTCTCTCTGTCACCCTGTTTCTCTCTGACACAGTGCCAACATCATGCCTAAGCAAGTGGAGGTGAGGATGCACGAAAGTCACCTGGAGCCAATCGAGGCCAGGCCCAGGAACAAGTGTATCAGCTGCTTCTCTTCTCTCTTCAAGAACCTGCTGCTCACACTCACTGTGCTCGGTCAGTACAATCACCAGCTGTTTTACCAATATCTCTCTTTCTTTCTTTCTTTCTTTCTTTCTTTCTTTCTTTCTTTCTTTCTTTCTTTCTTTCTTTCTTTCTTTCTTTCTTTCTTTCTTTCTTTCTTTCTTTCTTTCTTTCCCATAGCTCTCCCATAGCGGCATTGATCATTTGCCATTATAGAGAGGGTTAGAGATTTTGGATGCTCCATGCACAGGAAAACAAGTGCCCTCCTCATCCAGCAGGTGTGCAGCATCAGTGGGATGAGGATATGTTTCTGAAGCTGTGCATGAATCTTAAACAGCTTGCAGCTATCTGTGTGCTTAAACGGTTTGAATTGCAGACTTTGTTGTGAAACAACATTTTAGGGGCTGTGATCTTTGGCAGGGATTTAGGTGCAGATAAAGTTTAGCCAACTAGGGGGATAGTTTGGGGTTTTTGGGTCTGGGCTTAGCCTTGTCTGGCCTGAGCAGGACAGAGAGAGACAGAGCCGGGGACAGGGACAGAGACTGACCACACGGCCAGTGTGCAGACACAGCGGAAGGGAGCAGGAGCAACTAGAGGTCAGCTCTCGCTGTGGAGCATAGGGGGAGGAGGGGGTTGGGGGTGGAAGGACATGGCTGGAGAGGTTGGGGTGTTGGGGGATCGGGGGCTCGTTTTCTGTCTAGATGGGATATGTAGAGTGGGTTAGGGATGTTTATGAAGGTTGAGCCATTGGAAGCAATAGAGGTCAGGTGGGTTTTAGGGCACATAGTTATGAAGTCAGGTCCAGAATAGGATCAGAGTGTGTCATTCCTCAGAATTCCCCTTGGTTATAGGCCTCCTCCATATACTAGAGTATAGTGAGGGTTATTATCCTACCCTGCTGCTAACTGACTGTTTCCAAGACAACCTGCCATCTCCAGATGGCTTTGACTCCTCCTCTCCCTTCAAAGAGACCTGCTGTTAATCCTCTATCAGACTCTATCAACCTCTTTCACACTGAGACTTTGTTTAATGTCCCCCATACACCACTACCCACTGGCCCTATACATGGCATCCAATCCACAGCCTCTCATAACCAGTTCCAGACTGCTGAATTAATATGCACACGAGAATCAGTGATTTAAGGCCGACCTATGGAAATTAAATATTGTTATGATCTGTCAATCTTCTTATAGATCCCTGTTGTAAGTCCCTTTTGGAAATTATTCTAGTTTTTAAAAAGATCTCTCTGCACAGAATTATTCAATTTTTCTAAATTGAGAAAGTCCCCATGTTATCCCAGACCTTCTCACAAGGTAGCCAGACAGACCACTCTAGGGTCACTTTCCAATCCCACCTGTTCTCAACTCCTTGGCTGGCCTCTGAGTTAGGGACCTCTTGCCTTCCCTGCACTAGGGTTGTTATGAACACTGTGGCACAGGACCTCCTCGCCACTGCTCTCTCTCTCTGAACTGCTCTGTCTCTGGTCTCTCTTTAGCATTGGTTAGCATATTTAGCATATCAGGCTACAGACATAGGGGCCTCCCTCTGTATGTATCAGGTTTCTTTCACACCTCTTCATAGCAACTGACCCCCCTTTCCCCCCCTCTCATTCTCCAGGTGTGATTCTAGGGGCTGTGTCTGGGATGCTACTTCGTTATGCCTCTCCCATCCACCCGGATATCGTCATGGTGATTGCCTTCCCTGGAGACATCCTGATGAGAATGCTGAAGATGTTGATCCTGCCTCTCATCATCTCCAGTTTAATCACAGGTACAGCTGGTAGAGAGAGGACTGCTGTTTCTCCTAATATACACAGTCACTTTAGACCAATCTACTCTTTTAATGCCCATATAAAAAAAATTGTTTTTTAAATACAGTTTATTCAGTTTGTTATTTATTAATTGCCACAGTATCAATCATCATCTTTCACTATTAGCACTTCAAAAGTAACTTAGTACACTTATTCCACACTGCTATATTAATATATAATAGATACGATAGAAGAAAAATTGAAGGGTTAAAAATGCTTGTTTTGGCTGCAGGTCTGGCTGGTCTAGATGCCAAGTCTAGCGGACGCCTGGGCACCAGGGCAATGGTCTACTACATGTCCACCACGGTGATTGCTGCGGTGCTGGGAGTCATCTTGGTGCTGGTCATCCACCCTGGAGACCCCAAGATGAAGGAGCAGCTGGGAGATGGCCAAAAGCACGATGATGTGTCCAGCCTGGATGCCTTCTTTGACCTCATCAGGAACCTGTTCCCTGAGAACCTGGTGCAGGCCTGCTTCCAGCAGGTACAGTACACTACATCACCCAGATGTATTTAACCAGGCGAGTCAATTAAGAAATAAGGTTTTTATCTTTATTTTTTTACATTAATGGCCTGGATGAGACATCAAAGTATTGCCTGGATGAGGCACCCCCAGAACAAATGTTTTATGAAGTACACAAATTATTATGTTGATTTTATCTTTGCGTCCTTAACCCTTGTTACCAAAAGTTAAGATGGTTTCAGATGTCAGATATTAAGGACTTGTCTGTGTTCTCGTCCCACCTCAGATCCAAACGGTCACTAAGAAGGTGGAGAAGGTGATTGAGGAAGATGTCAATGTCACCACCACCCTGGAGGGCCTCCTGTCCAACGCCACCAAGGAACCTGAGTTCATCATCAAGAAGTCCCTCCAGTTCAAGAGCGGCATGAACGTGTTAGGTACGCCGGCTTCTCTTATGGACCAGGTCCCCGTTGTTTCTACAACTGCCTAAATTGTCTTTACTTCTTTGTCTGAGAATAAACCAGTGCATCGCATCATTGTCACACCTCAACGGAGCCCTGGGCACAGCTCATTCTGCCTCACTAACTGTAGCATATTTTTATTCATCATCATAAAAACTATTTCCCCAATCACTATGATCTTCTCTCTCCATATCTCCCATTTACTCTTCTCATTCCCAACTGTGATTCCCTCTCCTGACTGTGTGATGCAGGAGTGATTGGCTTCTTCATTGCCTTCGGCATTTGCATGGGGAAGATGGGAGAGAGAGCCAAGCTCATGCTGGAGTTCTTCAACATCCTCAACGAGATTGTTATGAACCTGGTCATCATGATCATGTGGTATGAGATCTTTAGCATTTCAAGCATATTAGCTACAGAAACATGCGTCTAATTTATGAGGGTTTGTACATCTGTATTCGATAATCTGGCATATATTGACTGAGATAGATACCTCTTTCTCTTCAGAGCGTGAACATTGTTAAACCTCTCCTGTGCCCCTAGGTACTCTCCCTTCGGTATCTGCTGCCTGATCTGTGGTAAGATTATCTCAATCGATGACCTGGAGGTGGTTGCTAGGCAGCTGGGGATGTACATGGTTACTGTGATCGTGGGCTTGATCATCCACGGAGCCATCTTCCTGCCTGCCATCTACTTTGCCATTGTCAGGAAAAACCCCTACACCTTCTTCATGGGCATCTTCCAGGCCTGGATCACTGCCTTGGGGACAGCCTCCAGGCAAGGGCCACAACCATGGATGCAGCTCACTATTTACACCATCTAACTGTTGTCACTATACATTTACAGATAACTTTTTATAGAAAAAGTATAAATACTGTCAAATCTTTCATATCTGTGCTGAATGTTGTAGAATACTGTATGCAACACCATTACTCTCTCATACTGTACCTGTGTTTGTCTCTGTCAGTGCTGGTACACTGCCTGTCACCTTCCGTTGCCTGGAGGAAAACTTGGGCATTGATAAGAGAGTCACCCGCTTCGTGCTCCCCGTCGGCGCCACCATCAACATGGACGGAACTGCCCTCTACGAGGCCGTGGCGGCCATCTTTATCGCCCAGATGAACAACATCTACCTGGATGCTGGTCAGATCGTCACTGTCAGGTAGGGACTGCTACAGGACATACTATCAGGTAGGGACTGCTACAGGACATACTATCAGGTAGGGACTGCTACAGGACTGATACAGGACATACTATCAGGTAGGGACTGCTACAGGACATACTATCAGGTAGGGACTGCTAAAGGACTGATACAGGACATACTATCAGGTAGGGACTGCTAAAGGACTGATACAGGACATACTATCAGATAGGGACTGCTACAGGACATACTATCAGGTAGGGACTGCTACAGGACATACTATCAGGTAGGGACTGCTACAGGACATACTATCAGGTAGGGACTGCTAAAGGACTGATACAGGACATACTATTAGGTAGGGACTGCTACAGGACATACTATCAGGTAGGGACTGCTAAAGGACTGATACAGGACATACTATCAGGTAGGGACTGCTACAGGACATACTATCAGGTAGGGACTGCTACAGGACATACTATCAGGTAGGGACTGCTACAGGACATACTATCAGGTAGGGACTGCTACAGGACATACTATCAGGTAGGGACTGCTATAGGACATACTATCAGGTAGGGACTGCTAAAGGACTGCTATAGGACATACTATCAGGTAGGGACTGCTACAGGACATACTATCAGGTAGGGACTGCTATAGGACATACTATCAGGTAGGGACTGCTAAAGGACTGCTACAGGACATACTATCAGGTAGGGACTGCTAAAGGACTGCTACAGGACATACTATCAGGTAGGGACTGCTAAAGGACTGCTACAGGACATACTATTAGGTAGGGACTGCTACAGGACATACTATCAGGTAGGGACTGCTACAGGACATACTATCAGGTAGGGACTGCTACAGGACATACTGTCAGGTAGGGACTGCTATAGGACATACTATCAGGTAGGGACTGCTATAGGACATTCTGTCAGGTAGGGACTGCTATAGGACATACTGTCAGGTAGGGACTGCTACAGGACATGCTATCAGGTAGGGACTGCTACAGGACATACTATCAGGTAGGGACTGCTATAGGACATACTATCAGGTAGGGACTGCTACAGGACATACTATCAGGTAGGGACTGCTACAGGACATACTATCAGGTAGGGACTGCTACAGGACATACTATCAGGTAGGGACTGCTACAGGACATACTATCAGGTAGGGACTGCTAAAGGACTGCTACAGGACATACTATCAGGTAGGGACTGCTATAGGACATACTATCAGGTAGGGACTGCTACAGGACATACTGTCAGGTAGGGACTGCTATAGGACATACTATCAGGTAGGGACTGCTATAGGACATGCTGTCAGGTAGGGACTGCTACAGGACATACTGTCAGGTAGGGACTGCTATAGGACATACTATCAGGTAGGGACTGCTATAGGACATACTATTAGGTAGGGACTGCTACAGGACATACTGTCAGGTAGGGACTGCTATAGGACATACTGTCAGGTAGGGACTGCTACAGGACATGCTGTCAGGTAGGGACTGCTATAGGACATGCTGTCAGGTAGGGACTGCTACAGGACATGCTGTCAGGTAGGGACTGCTATAGGACATACTGTCAGGTAGGGACTGCTATAGGACATGCTGTCAGGTAGGGACTGCTATAGGACATACTGTCAGGTAGGGAATGCTATTTACTTTCTGATCAGAGAGGGAATTTCACTGCCTACTTTCTTAATGTAAGTAATGTAACAACGTAAAAATGACATTGCATTTAGTTTAATTACATTACTTTTTAGTTTAATGACATTACATTTAGAGGACACTATGACATTACATGACATTACATTTAGGGGACACTATGACATTACATGATATTACATTTAGAGGACACTATGACATTACATGACATTACATTTAGGGGACACTATGACATTACATGACATTACATTTAGGGGACACTATGACATTACATTATATAACATTTAGGGGACACTATGACATTACATGACATTACATTTATTGGACACTATGACATTACATTACATTACATTTAGGGGACACTATGACATTACATTATATAACATTTAGAGGACACTATGACATTACATGATATTACATTTAGGGGACACTATGACATTACATTACATTACATTTAGGGGACACTATGACATTACATGACATTACATTTATTGGACACTATGACATTACATTACATTACATTTAGGGGACACTATGACATTACATTATATAACATTTAGAGGACACTATGACATTACATGACATTACATTTAGGGGACACTATGACATTACATTACATTACATTTAGGGGACACTATGACATTACATGACATTACATTTATTGGACACTATGACATTACATTACATTACATTTAGGGGACACTATGACATTACATGATATTACATTTAGAGGACACTATGACATTACATGATATTACATTTAGGGGACACTATGACATTACATGACATTACATTTATTGGACACTATGACATTACATGACATTACATTTAGGGGACACTATGACATTACATGACATTACATTTATTGGACACTATGACATTACATGACATTACATTTAGGGGACACTATGACATTACATGACATTACATTTATTGGACACTATGACATTACATGACATTACATTTAGGGGACACTATGACATTACATGATATTACATTTAGGGGACACTATGACATTACATGACATTACATTTAGGGGACACTATTATTCAAAGACACGTACAGTTAGCATACATAGTTATGTGTTTATGGATCATACAGGAACTGAGCACACAACCTGTGATGCCAGTCCCAAGATCCTAAATCACTATATTATTATTACAGTCACACCAACAGTAGTCCCGTGTTGCTCAGATGGTAGAGCATGGTGCTTGCAACGTCAGGTTTTGTGAGTTTTATTCCCACAGGGGACCAGTACGAAAAAGTATGAACATGTATGCACTAACAAACTGGAAGTTGCTCTGGATAAGAGCATCTGCTAATATGTAAATGTAGCTCACTCTGAATGTTTCATGAAGTAGCTGTACTCATTAGCTCTTTGGTTAATAGAGACAGTCCTTGGACTTTTAAACTTCATCTGTAGAGCAATTTTAACCATGAAGTTGTTTCTCTCTTCCTCCCCATGCAGTCTGACAGCTACCCTGGCCAGTGTTGGTGCGGCCAGTATTCCCAGTGCTGGACTGGTGACTATGCTTCTGATCCTCACTGCAGTCGGCCTGCCAACTCAGGACATCAGTCTGCTGGTTGCTGTTGACTGGCTCCTGTGAGTGGATCTGCATTGCTAGTGACTCAGAACCAAATGCCTGTAGTCATATGTATTCAAAGTAAAATGAGCTTATTGTATTCACTGAGTACTGTATGCAAACCATTAAGGGCATGTGCTCAATATTAGGAAGGTGTCCTTAATGTTTAGTACAGTCAGTGTATGTACACCATGCTTTCAATGATTGATAATTACGTTTGTTCCACCCATTAGTTTTTTATCTCCACACAACACTTGTATATTCCCAACCATTCCTTTTTCCTTTCCCAGGGACCGGTTCCGTACCTCAGTGAATGTGGTGGGAGACTCGTACGGCGCTGGTATTGTGTACCACCTGTCCAAGGCTGAGCTGGATGAGCTGGACGCTACACATGACAAGTCGGACGACATCGAGATGATGAACAAGACCTCGTCCTACTACGATGACCTCAAGAACCACCACGAAAACAACTCCAACCAGTGCGTCCAGTATACCGCTCACAATTCAGTCGTAGTAGATGAGTGCAAGGTACAATTCACGCTTACTCACATAGAGACTTGTATATAGACGCCTAACATGCTGCATGCTGCACTGCACATTTCATTTTCTCTCTTTCATTATTCATGTTTCTATATGATGCCACTGTAAATACATACAGTACAATGTTATTTTAAGAAGAAATACATGTGTATATATTTCAGTGTACATTCACTTGGAGTAGCAGCTTTTGTGTCATTTTTTTGACTAAGAATACATTCCAAACGTGCAGAAGTTATTTCTGTTCATGTAAATACCACAAACAACTCTTGAGAAATATTGCAAACCAGAAAAAAATGCAACCCACAAAGTGAGACAGTGTCACTGACAAGTACAACTGCAACTCCAAATCAGTGGTCTAAGCAAAACAGAATGAACTTAAATGCTTTTTTCATAATGTCAATGAAAAGCAGTGCTAGCTTGGCTCTGCTCTAACGCCTCACCACCACCACCAACTCCCCCGCTCTCCTCCCAGCCTCATTCTTTCCCTTTCAACCTCCTGGGATTGGATCTGAGAGAGAGGAAAAGCCATCTAAGCTAGGATCTCAGGGAATTACGCGATGAGCCCCAGCAAACCTCCACCCTCCTTCACTACACACGCAGGTTTCACCACCACATCTCTGGCCCCAAATCCCTTGTCAAATGATGGGGCTTAAGGTTTTTCCTCGGGCTGCTTCAGAGGCTGTGCTGGATTACTCCTGCTGCTTTCGAGGCTTCATTTATCAATTTGTGATGAAATTAGCTTTTGTGAGGCTTATGAGAAAGACGCTGTAGCTGTGCATTCTCTTCGTACTCTGTTATATCCCTAAAAAATGACTTAAAGTCCTCTGTCTAAATGTATAATTTTAAAGGGAATGTAATTTCTGAAGGGATATAAATATTCAGAGAATGCGATATAGTCCTTCATTAGCACTGCATATATTGACTGAGCCCTGGCATCCTCCAGACTGGGACTGAGTGATTCTGTCTTTAGAAACGAGGTGCTTTTACATTTACACAATAGCTATTCTTGCTCATTTTGAGAAATCTGTCTTGCGAAATTGGAAGATACAAAGTAGCTCATGCATAATCTGAAACAGTAACACTTTGAATCCACTGTTTGAATAGATCAAGGGAAAGTGTTGGTTGCTATTATAGTGTGGAGGCATTTGGGCTGCTTGTTTTCCAGAGCAGCAGGCCTCACTATCAAAGGGCCTACTGATGAACCCCATTCATTTATTACAGAATCAAGGGTGTTGCTTAGCAACGCCGAGGCCCTTGCAATCCAATGGTCAGACCAGACAATATATTCAGACATGTTTGTATCCATCTATTAAACTAGCGAAGCATGGCACAAAGGCTGTTCTCTTCCAATGTTGAGTGGAAGAGTTGTTTCCAATGTTTATGTATGTCCTGGCTGTACATAAATGACCCTTTTCTAACATTTATCCAAAGACGCAAACCATTGTAGGACGCCTTGCAAAATAATGTGTACAGACTAAAACATAACATTGCACTCATGTTATTGTATTGTGTACCTTGTTTTCTTTGTGTCTTTTTGTTTCTTGTATTTAATGAAATGTTATATATGTCACTGCATGCTAAAGTTGTGATTATATGTTGATTGTTCTCAGGTCAGTAGAAAGGGCTGGTTCTCGTTGTTAAGACAGACCCCGTGCTTCCATCAGCATGATCCTCAGTGGTTGTCCAGAGCTTCCTGATACCTTCAGAATACACCTGTCTTCTCTGTTATGATCAGTCATATCATTGGAGTACAGAACCTATTTTTTCATTATGAAAGTTTATTTCTTTTTTACAAATAGTTATTTTTGAACCATTGCAAATGATATACCATTTTAAAGAAAAGGCTTTAAGTATATACTGCATGTGCAACCAATTGCAAACCAAAAAGATCAGAGACGTTTTACAGTTCTTCTGGTGTCTTTGCTCCAAAGCATTAAGTCCAGATCATGAAGCATGCTCTGTGCCTGTTTACGTAGATGTGTGAATCTGCTGATCTCCATGGTGATTGCTTTCAGGTAACCTCGGCCACTAACGGCTCTACTGCTGCGGCGGCAGTGGCAGAGTGCACACTTGTCGAGGAGGAACCCCGGAAAAGTGAATAAAGCCAGCGCACAGATCCCCAGCTCCACAGGCTTCCTATCTGGTGAAAGAAAAGCGTGAACAAAAAAAAAGAGTCATGCAAACAGAACTACTAATTGTTTTTCTTATGTAGTTTTATTTTGCATTTTTATTAGTCCCTTTACAGTGTTTCTAAACGTCTACCTGACTGACTGAGATGACTAATACTAATTAACTTATCCGTGAGATGATAACAGAGTTATGTTTACCTGTTAGAACACTAATGTGTGCGTCATAGCGAATACTTGAACAACGGACATCAAGGTTTGGGACGGAGGGTGAGAAGAGAAAAACAAACGGTTACTTTAATTAATCCTAGAATTGTTTCTATAAGGAGCACTGCATTCAAAGCAGGAGGGAGAGTCAGTGTGTGGGGGAGTAACATTGGAACAACAGTCCTTCGGAGTGTAATGGTAGCTGTGAGTTTGACACGGGCAATCTGGCAGTCTAACAACAGACGGTGTGTAGGACATAAGAGTGTGAGTCATGCTAGACAGTAGGAATGCCTGTATCAAACTTCACATTACATTTTTACAAGCGTGTCATTACTATTACCAATGATACCACAGTAGACAGCTGTTACTTGACCCCTGGTCCCTTTCAACTCACAAGATAACCTTTGACCTATACCTGACAGAGTCCCTGTGACCTATCTGAGTGTCTTTGTTTCCCGCAATTACCCACAATCCCATGGGGGAACCACGTTGGTGATACTGTAGAAAACGCAGAGATAAGGCAGGGTCCGTATACTGAGCCTTACTCTACAAGCACATGTTCTCTGGAAAGCACAAAATAGATAAGAAACATGGAACCTCTCCTCCCTTTTGTAAAATACATAAGAAACATGGAACCTCTCCTCCCTTTTGTAAAATACATAAGAAACATGGAACCTCTCCTCCCTTTTGTAAAATACATAAGAAACATGGAACCTCTCCTCCCTTTTTAAAATACATAAGAAACATGGAACCTCACCTCCCTTTTTAAAATACATAAGAAACATGGAACCTCTCCTCCCTTTTTAAAATACATAAGAAACATGGAACCTCTCCTCCCTTTTTAAAATACATAAGAAACATGGAACCTCTCCTCCCTTTTTAAAATACATAAGAAACATGGAACCTCTCCTCCCTTTTTAAAATACATAAGAAACATGGAACCTCTCCTCCCTTTTAAAATACATAAGAAACATGGAACCTCTCCTCCCTTTTTAAAATACATAAGAAACATTGTTATACACTTTGTTGACTTCCCGTAAGGGAGAGGGACTTTTTCAATATCGCCTCTAGTGTGAGATTATACTCTGTATCTGTGTGATTTGTGTGTGTGTGTGTGTGTGTTGTGTGTGTGTGTGTGTGTGTGTGTGTGTGTGTGTGTGTGTGTGTGTGTGTGTGTGTGTGTGTGTTGTGTGTGTGTGTGTATGGGTTGGGAGTGAGAACATGACATATCTCCCCAGTTACTAATAGGGACCAAACAGGCATATAATCAATCAAGCCAGAAGCCTTTGAAATGCCTCCATGACTTCACTGACAGTGACATTGATATAGTCATTTGGAGCTTCTTACTCTGTACACAATCCATTTGTAGCTAACTCCAGGTAGAAAGTGTCTCATCACTCATTTCAACTCTTCCAAATTAGCTACTAAGAAATTGATAAAGTTCCCTGCCTCGCAATTACTGCAACATCTGAAAATCTAAAGTAAAGGTGAAATGTGTCCCCAAATACAAATATATCAATAGCTTCAGTTCAGGGATGTTTTTCATATTAATTAGTTCAAAGTACTAGGAGGTATTTATTATACACCTCTCAGATACTCTGAAGCTATCAATTTCATTATGTGAGGCCAACAACAATGAGAACAAAAATTTCATTGTGAAGGATCTAGAAATATATCTAGAACCATGATTAGTATGAAAATATAAAGCACAAATTAAGTTGTTTTAAAACGGAACACCAAACGGAATACAAATTGAATACAGAGTCCATATAGCACAATTGCAGCTTTGAGGATAAACTAGTTATGAATGATTTTCTATCCCTTTTTGACACCGGTCTCTTTTCACATTTGAAGAACCCAATAAGGGAAACTATACTCAGGCTTTAGCATGAACTCCTTTGCATTGGAAGATACATTTTCACAAAGTCCTCAACACGTTTAGCTGCTCATGAATGCAAATAGGCCATTAACAATTGCCTTTATATAGTTGAATATGAATGCCTGACTTTGAACACGTCGACTGTTTACCACCTTGATATTTTTTTAAGAGACATTTTTTGTATATCTTGCACCTATATGACAGAGATAAAGTTTTCCTTTTCAACTATTCATAAGTAAGCTACTTTTATTAAGGGATTATTGTTAGGAACAGCACACAAAAACTTTAACATTCCAGTGACTCCAATTTTCTTGGGTTCTCTTTTTGCCTGAAAGCACAAACACACATATCTTATCAAAGATGGTACAGAACAACCACATAACAGGTTGATAACTCGCTGCACAACTAGTGGCCATGTGGTGGTATTACATCCTAACTATTTTTATCCAGACTCTTAGTGGGGTCTCCTTAGTGATTAAACAACTCTAACCTCTGACCACAGATACTGACGACTGTTCTCAGAGACCCTGAATGCTGCAGCTGTGTGTATCATCGGTCTCATATGGTTACTACTGTAGAGCAGTTATCTGGGTGCCTGAAAATGGCCATTGCAAACTTGACAACTATCAGCTAGGAGAATTCTATCCCCCTAATGGAACCTAAATGTCTAAAAAGAGAAACACACACAAAGTTATATCACCGGCTGCTAATATTTAATGTGCGTATGTGATTGTATGAGAGATGTCTTGTGCAGGTGAGGCGTTCTGCAGTTGTGGATGTCATTTCTTTATCTGTGTCATGTCCTGTACTCATGTCTGGTTTTGATCATTTTGCGCAATGAAAACCTTGCCTTGAAGATGTTAACTGTGCAGTCAGTTTGACCGTCATGACAATGCTGATTAAAGTAATACTAGAAAAATTAACACTCACATTCATAGTGCAGCACACAGTCCTTTAGTTACCTGATACCCTTTCTCAGTCAGAATATCAATGCCACGTTGCTTTTAAGCTTGTATAACAAAGTGTGCTTCTCTACGCCACAGCACACACTGGCGTTCTGCTGTAAGAGCTGCATGAACACTGCCATCACACACAGATACACAGACACACACACCCACATTCACACACACACGCACACACACCCCCGATGGCCCTAGGGCCTGACCTTTGACCTTGTGACCTTCAGGAATAAGTCCTCCAGTAAAGAGAGGATGCAGACCAGTGTTTCACCAATGGGGATTGAGTGTTGGACCACTATTATGTTCAAACTCACTGTTTGCATGAAGTAAAAAATTAGTACCATTTTTGTACACCACTATCTTAAAAGCATGTTATTGAAGTGCCTCCTTGCACTTTGTGTATATATTGTAGGTAACAGATATTTAGTTTTTTTTTGTTTTATTTGGGGGTGCATGGTATGTAGAATTAGAGATTAATTGCTGTGGCATTTTCTGTAATCCTCTAGAAAAATATAATCTATGTTCTGAATAAAAATAGATTAGTCAAAATGTATAAAATAGAATGTGTAAGATTTTTTTTTTTAAATTGATGTTAACTAGTTGTCTCACTTAGCTGTCACACATCAATATATAAATATCTTGTTTTGTATCTAATGTAAGCGTTTGGAATGTTTGTTATATGGAGATATGTTGTGTGCATTCCTTTTCATTGTACATAAATATATATATATATAATTACTCTGTTCAATGGCACTGCAGAATGTTCCAGAGATTAAAATGATTTTAAAGCAAACATGTTGAAATGGAAAGACAAAGAGAAAGAGGAAGGAAAGTATCTTATTGAAGAAGGGAGTCCATTTGAGGTGGTGTGCTCTTTCTAAGTTGGTGTGATGTGGATGTTATCATGAAGAAGAGACAAATGTCAAATTGACCCTGTATGTACTGAGCTGTTAGCTTAGTTCATTATGACCCTGTATGTACCGAGCTGTTAGTTTAGTTCATTATGACCCTGTATGTACCGAGCTGTTAGCTTAGTTCATTATGACCCTGTATGTACCGAGCTGTTAGCTTAGTTCATTATGACTGAAATAGCAAATCTGATCAGAATGTCTGGTGTAGTACCTGACAAAATATATCTCCTCAGGTGACCGCCCAGATCCTGGTCGAGATTTCATTGTAGACTTTCTACCAGAGAACACCACACTCACCGTTAGTGTCCACCATCTTGTCTTGTGCTATATGCACCATGCTGTAGTAATTACAAGGCATAGATATCTACACCAAACAGTCATAGTTCATGCTTAGATTCTGCCTCACAGTTATACTGTTACAGTAGTGAGCCCAAGTGCCATATCCATACACTAGCCTCTGTCTAACCAGCACCTCAATAAACTCTCAGACACATTTTGGTCAATTTAGCCTTTTTGCTTTTCCTAATTTTCATCACAATTGTCTGCGCTCACACAAAAAAATCCAATATATTGAGTAAAGAGGATGTTAAAATGGAAATCGATTGGAACAATATTTCTAAGAGTAGCCCTTAGATCTTTATATGTATATGTCTGTATTCTACAGAAGTTTCTGTCTTTGTGATAGGATCATCCTAAGTGTCCTGATAACCTATCTCTTTGAAAAGCTGTTGTTGTAATATTGATGTAAAGGGAGAGTTTATGTTGAGGGGAGATAGAATATAAAAAAATAAAGGCAAAACATGTATGAATTATTTTCTTTACCAGCTCTGTGGTATAAAAGTATGTTCATATCAATATGTGTTGTACCTTTGGTGTACATATGATTATGATAACTAATAAATGTTGATTCATAACTAAATGTGGGCTGTCCTTTTAGATTTCTTGATGAACACAACTCACAAGACTGAGACAAAAATCTAATATTGTACTGTATAACGTTGAGGTCGGAAGTTTACATACAATTAGGTTGAAGTAATTAAAAATAATTTTTCAACCACTCCACAGATTTTATGTTAACAAACTATAGTTTTGGCAAGTCGGCTAAGTAATTCTTCCAACAATTGTTTACAGACAGATTATTTCACTTATAATTCACTATATCACAATTCCAGTGGGTCAGAAGTATACATACAATAAGTTGACTGTGCCTTTAAACAACTTGAGAAATTCCAGAAAATGATGTCATGGCTTTAGAAGCTCCTGATAGGCTAATTGACATCATTTGTGTCAATTGGAGGTGTACCTGTGGATACATTTCAAGGCCTACCTTCAAACTCAGTGCCTCTTTGCTCGACATCATGGGAAAATCAAAAGAAATCAGCCAAGACCTCAAAAAACATGTGTAGACCTCCACAAGTCTGGTTCATCCTTGGGAGCAATTTCAAAACGCCTGAAGGTACCACGTTCATCTGTACAAACAATAGTATGTAAGTATAAACACCATGGGACCACGCAGCTGTCATACCGCTCAGGAAGGAGACTCGTTCTGTCTCCTAGAGATGAACGTACTTTGGTGCGAAAAGTGCAAATCAATCCCAAAACAACAGCAAAGGACCTTGTGAAGATGCTGGAGGAAACAGGTAAAAAATTATCTATATCCAAAGTCCTATATCAACATAACCTGAAAGGCCGCTCAGCCAGGAAGAAGCCACTGCTCCAAAACCACCATAAAAAAGCCAGACTATGGTTTGCAACTGCACATGGGGACAAAGATCATACTTTTTGGAGAAATGTCCTCTGGTCTGATGAAACAAAAATACAACTGTTTGGCCATAATGACCATCATTATGTATGGAGAAAAAAGGGGGAGGCTTGCAAGCCAAAGAACACCATCCCAACCATGAAGCAGAGGGGTGGCAGCATCATGTTGTGGGGGTGCGTTTCTGGTCTACTTCACAAAATAGATGGCATCATGAGGAAGGAAAATGATGTGGATATATTGAAGCAACATCTCAAGACATCAGTCAAGAAGTTAAAGCTTGGTCGCTAATGGGTCTTCCAAACGAACAATGACTCCAAGCATACTTCCAAAGTTGTGGCAAAATGGCTTAAAGATAACAAAGTCAAGGTATTGGAGTGGCCATTACAAAGCCCTGACCTCAATCCTATAGAAAATGTGAGGGCAGAACTGAAAAAGTGCGAGCAAGGAGGCCTACAAACCTGACTCAGTTACACCAGTTCTGTCTGGAGGAATGGGCCAAAATTCACCCAGCTTATTGTGATAAGCTTGTGGAAGGCTACCCGAAAAGTTTGACTCAAGTTAAACAATTTAAAGGCAATGCTGCCAAATACTAATTGAGTGTATGTATACTTCTGACCCACTGGGATTGTGATGAATGAAATAAAAGCTGAAATAAATAATTCTCTCTACTATTATTCTGACATTTCACATTCTTAAAATAAAGTGGTGATCCTAACTGACCTAAGGCAGGGATTTTTTACTAGGATTAAATGTCAGGAATTTTGAAAAAATTAGTTTTAATGTATTTGGCGTAAGGTATATGTAAACTACGGACTTCAACTATGTGCTACATTATACATTCTCCCTGACATGGCATACTGTACTGTACTCTGAGGGTTGACTTACAGTTTTTTACAATCGCTAGGGCCCATTTCTCAATACTTAGGTCACATAACTCTTCATAGTGAGCATACCAGCAGTCTATGTGGGCTAAACTGTGGATCAATTTTCATTGCTTTGGCACAAAAGGCATTCAATGTCTTTTAAATTTCATGAATTATTTTCTCACTCAGACACAACCACCACCAAAACTCTATGTACCTACAGGCCAATTTGCACATTTTTACATACTCTTTTCAAAACTGTTAAACTTAAGTTCAAAACCTAACATAACACAAAATTGAATAAGACAGTAATTTGCTACATTTCTACAGTAATACCGTATTCAAATATATTCCAAATCTAAAAAATGAAATAATATCAAAACAATTAGACCAATCACAGCTGATTCCCATTGTAGCTGAACACCTACCCAGGTGTTACTCTTTCAATGTCATTACCATCTATACAAAAGGGGACATTTTAGGAATAATGCTGTACTGTAATGTAAACATGGACCCAGCCAGAGATAGAGAAGTGGCTGACAGAGGAAGAAGAGTGGCTGGGAGAGAGAGAGAGAGAGAGGGAGAGGAGTACGTATGCGTGATGGAAGAAGACTGGGAGGAAGATCAAGAGCTGTAGTCTCAGATGAGATTAGGGCTACTATAATTGATCATGTAATAAATCATGGTCTATCAATGAGAGAGGCTGGTCTGAGATTGCAACAAAATCTGCAACACTCAACAGTGGCATCTATTGTGAGAAATGTCTGGCAAAACAACAGGTAAGATGTGCATTCTGAAAGGGTATCTGAATGAACTGTACATTACAGAAGTAAATTGAGCAAAGCCTCCAAACCCACTTGTGTGTAATTGGTTATGTATTTCTGCTTAGGACACAACGGTTACCTACCACAGGCAGGAGAGGAAGAATTTTCACTGCTGTGCAGGAAGCTGTAATCGTTGATATGGTCATCAGAAACAATGGCATAAAACTCACAGAGATTCGGGACAGAGTGTTGGCAGACAATTACATTTGGAAATATTCACAATGTAAGCATAACAACTATGAGTCCTGAAAGAACATCAAGTCCGGATGAAGCAGTTGTACAAAGCTGTCCCCTTTGAGAGGAACTCTGAACAAGTCAAGTAACTCAGGAACCAATATGTCCATCTAAGATGACTATAAAATACAGAACTGGTTTTGAATAAAACCAAACAGGGCAGAGGCACAGAATGGCATATTTTTAGGTATAATGTAAACTACCGTAATAGCCTAACTCTTATGTTGCCTTTTGGATTTATTTTAGAGAGTCATGGAGATTGAAGCCAGGCAAACACCCCACATATTCATCTTTGTGGATGAGGCTGGTTTCAACTTGCCAAAACACGGCAGCGAGGAAGGATTGTGATTGGGAAAAGAGCCACAGTGTATATACCGTGCCAGAGGGGTGCCAACATCACAATGTGTGCAGCAATATCCTCTGATGGATTGCTGTTACACAAACCTCTAATTGGGCCATTCAACACTGAGCGTCTTATTTCATTTCTGGATGACCTCTATGGAAGGGTTGTGCCAGGTGAGAAAAGGGTTGCAGTGAGGTGACATCGGCCAACGTTTGTAATTGTATGGGACAATGTGGCATTTCACCACTCCGTGCAGTCACAGAGTGGTTTGCAGCCCATCCCAGGATGGTGTCACTTTTCCTCCCACCTTACTCTCCATTCCTCAACCCCATAGAGGAATTATTTTCCTCATGGAGGTGGAAGGTTTATGACCACCATCCACATTATCAAATGTCTCTCCTGGACGCAATGAATGCTGAATGCCTAGACATATTTGCAGAAGATTGCCAGGGATGGGCCAGGCATGCCAAAAGGTTCTTTCCTATGTGCATTGCCCAAGATGACATACAGTTTTTTTTCAATTGCTAACATGCATTGGTCAAATCTGAAGTGACATTGTCAAAACTCTTCACACAGTCAGCGAAACAGAAATGTATGTGGACCAAACTGTCAATCGTTTTTCTTTGCTTTCACACAAAATGCATTCAACGACCACGTTCTCCGAAATCAATGAACTCTTTTCTCATTCATACTCCACCACCTGCAAAACTATATATTTGTAGCACATGTTTTCAAATTCTCAAAACATTTAAAACATAATGATGGCAAACGTTGTGCATTTCTCCAGGGAAACATGGATCAAGAAGACAGGTTGGTGAGGAATGAAGAGTGGCAGGGTGTCAGGCTCTGGCCATAGAGAAGCCTATTTGCTTCTCTATGTAGCTGTGGTCAGAGTCTGACAGTGTCGTTCTTTTCTGTTTCTGTGTGGGGTTTGGGTTGGATCCCTAATTAGAGGCAGCTGCAACGCATTGTCTCTAATTAGGGATCCCATATATGTTGAGTCTGTCCTTCACTCGGGTGTGGGTCGTTATCGATGTATGTCGCAGTCACGGTTGAAGTAAGTGTGTTTCTTTACGTCCGTTAATTAGTGTGTTTTGTTAACGTGACGTTTTTTCCTATAGTGTTTGTTTTAGTTTTTGTATAGTTCGTCTTATGTTTTGTTTATACATAGTATTTATTATTATGTAGTATAATAAAACAATGTCGAACTATTATCCCTGCGCTGCGCTTTGGTCTCTCAATGCACCCACTCGTGACACAGGGAGGGAGAATGATTTAGTTTGGAAACATGGATCAAGAAGACAGGTTGGTGGGGAATTACAGTACAATACAGTATGTTCACATTTTTACATGTACTGACATTTTTAATATATTGATTATCAGATGCGCAGGAAGTTGACATTGTTGACATGGTAATTGGCAACAATGCAATAAAACTGCGGGAAATTCGGGACAGAGTGCTGGCAGACAAGATCACTTTTGGGAATGTGAATACGGTCAGCACAACGACAATTGCCAGAGTCCTAGAGAAACATAAAATAAGGATGAAGCAGTTGTACCTTGTACCCTTTGAGAGAAACCCTGAATGTGTGAAATAACTCCAGTATCAATATGTCCAGGTAACCAAACAGGGTACATACACAGCTATGCATAATGTCAAGTACTGTAAAACTGTGGATTTACTGTATTTTAGAGAGTAATGGAGATGGAAGCCAGGCAAACTGCACATACATTCATCTTTGTGGATGAAGCTGGATTCAACCTGGCAAAAACACGCCGCAGGGGAAGAAATGTGATCGGACAGAGAGCAACCGTGGATGTCACAGGCCAGAGAGGAGCTAACATCACAATGTGTGCAGCACTGTCCAATGATGGTTTGCTGTTACACAAACCACTCATTTATTTTCTGGATGACCTGCATAATCGACTTGTGCCAGCGGAGGAGAGAGGAGCAAGAAACTCCCCTACCTTGGTTGTTGTGTGGGATAATTCAATTCAGTTCAATTCGGAAAGTGGCAACCCAGTAAAATAAACTTATTTTTGTGGTGCCCCAGGATTCCTAACGAGCTAATTATTGCAGGATTTATTTAATCCAATAGTTAGACGTAGTAATTTTTCAATAAATAGTAGTCACAACTTTAATGAGGCAAAGTTACGACAGCCGTGTACTCTCATAATCTAGGTTCTTTCTAGGGAGTTTTCCTACCCACCATGCTTCTACATCTGCATTGCTTGCTGTTTGGGGTTTTAGGCTGGGTTTCTGTATAGCACTTTGTGACATCTGCTGATGTTAAAAGGGCTTTGTAAATCCATTTGACTGATTGATTGATTGATTGATGAATCACAGCTAATACTGATGCACAGAAGAATATGATAAATACTTCAGCTAAGTTAACAGTGTTTTGTTTTTTGATTTCTGCCGAGAATTTCAAAGAGAAGATGGAAAAAAGCTTCAGAAGTACCAGAGACCTTTCCAACTTCCTAAAGATTCTCACAAAGGGAGATTGAAGTATGTTGAAATAAGGAAGCCATCCCTTAATGATTGACAAATAACACTGTTTATCTACGATGATCATGGCAGTAGAGAAGGGGAATTATCTAAACACGCAAAGTGTCACTGTCATTGTCATATCACCATCAACTAAGAATAAAAGCAAAAAAACAAACCAATCGTGGTACTTTAATATTTTTTTCTTGTAAGATGAGGCTCTTGCTGTAAGGTGATCTCAGGTTCATAAAACGTTCACAGAATATTGAGGGATAGGCTTTTGTATGGACATGCTGTACATAAAAACATGACTCTCATAACAGGATGCAATACTCTAGTTATTGTTAACACATTGTACTACTACCCCACTTACAGTGACTAGTGAAAGTCTATGCCATCAAAATAGAATGAATAGAAAGGGTGTCTCCATTCAAGTCAATGACGGCATAATGGGTGGACTGGCAGCAATTTTGAGTGTACCCATCACAGGAAGTAAAAGCAGGACGTGTACCCTTCAATTTGTGCTGTGATTTGTTGACTCGGCTCAACTGACATTACAAAAAATACATTTGCCACATCACTTGCATACATTACCATGGCAATCAAGCATCAGTTGATAGAACATTCCAAAATACCATTGGAAACTATTGCATCACAGTATGCACCCATGAGTTTACCAGTGAAATTACCAGGGTCTACACACCCCTATGGTGTACAGTACACACAGTCTTCACATTATATACGATTTATTTTCCTATCGATCTACACAACCTACTCCACATTTTCAAAGTGAATAAAAAATTATGGAGCATTTTTTAAATTACTAAGAAATACAAAATGATGAAGTATTTTATTGCTTATGTCTCCAGGTGGCCAAGCGATATAAGGCACTGCATCTCAAGAGGGGCCACTGCAGTCCCGGGTTAGAATCCAGGCTGCATCACATCCGGCCGTGGTTGGGAGTCCCATAGGGCAGCATACAATTGGCCCAGCATCGTCCAGGTTGGGCCGGGTTAGCCGTCATTGTAAATAAGAATTTGTTCTTAACTGACTTGCCTAGTAAAATAATGGTTAAATAAAAGTTGCTTTTATTTACCTTGGTTTCACAGTAACTTTATTCAGTTACTGCTATCATGACCCCCATTTTCTCCAAAACACAATACAATAGAGGCAGGATACAGCCAGCGATGTTCTCTGTGCGTCGCGCAGACAGGAAGAAAGAACACTCCAGGAAAATGAAAGGAGGAGGGGTTTGTTTCATGATTAACAACTCATTGTTCGATTGTTGTTCTCCTGATCTGGAATACCTCACCATCAAATGCCGAAAGCATTACCTCCCGAGAGAAATGTCTTCGGTCATCGCCACTGACGTGTATATCCCCCCACCCCCAAGCAGACACTGCGACAGCTCTCAAGGAACTACACTGGACTAAGGGCAAACTGGAGGCTTCATATCCTGAGGATGCATTTATTGTAGCTGGGAACTCTAATAAAGGAAATCAAATGTAATCCCTTTTTAGATGTAATTATAAATTGTGCAATGTTGTATTGTCACCAAAAATACTTAGCCTACCTATTTTAGAATATTGGATGACTTAGCTTAAGTGTAGCTATATGAGACTGGGTTAACCTTTCACGATTAAATCACACACTCACAGACACATACAAGGACAGGCCCTTTTCAGCTTTCAAAATGGCTGTCTTTGTCTTGTTGTCTCTCTATCTTGACTGGGTTAAACATACTCTTGCATCTTTCCATGGATGCCATGGCAACCATACCTCCTCCTGCTCCCGAGCAGCGCTCCAGCCATTTTCTCTCCATTCCCTCTCTATTTCTTTCTTTCTCCCTCCCTCTCTCCCTCCCTTGCCCTTTTTCGCTGAATGAACACCACGATCAATCATTTCCTCTCTACACATTTATTTCATCCACGACTTTACAAATCTTCATCATTAACAATGTTTTGTTATTTCATCCTTATACACTACTATGCTACATTATAAGCTAATTTTGCTCAAAGTGAATCAAATGAAAGCAATAAAAACAATTTTAAAAAATGGAGGCAAAAACCCTCCCCAAAAACATGGGACACATGGAGTGGTTGCCTTTTACTGAAAATAAGTGATTTGCCTATGAAAGAAAGAGTCAGCATAAAGATGAATATGTAATCACGTAAATGTGTGGAGCAATGGGGCACATTGGGACCTGGATAAGTATGGAGACAGAGAGGTCCTGGCCAGAGCCACATGAATTCATCAACCCCCATCCCAAGTTATTGTTACTCATTGTGTATTTATTTTTGTGTTATTATTTTTCTATTATTTCTTATCTTTTTTCTCTGCATTGTTGGGAAGGGCCCGAAAGTAATAATTTCACTGTTAATCTACACCTGTTGTTTACAAAGCATGTGACAAATTAAATTTGATTTGATTTGATCACTCCATCTGGTGCACATAAAAGGGAAAGCCATAGAAACAAGATGGCCTCTGCTACTTTGTTACAAAGGAACCCAGAGAATTACAATCCAGAGATGTTCTTGGAGTTCTACTGTTCTGCCCATTACTGTAATATCTGTGTGTCCTGATCATTTATAATCATTTAGTCAGTGAGGGAGGCATTCACTCCTCCTCACTCCTATTACATATTCTAATATAACATTGGAACAGTTGGGAAGCTTGTGCATGTGATGAGGACAAGTGCAGCAACGCACTGTTGAGGTGGCAGAGGAATGAGTTCATGAGAAATTATCTAGTTTGATAGGCAATGCATTGAATTTAAAGTTACAAGAGAGAAAATAAACTTTTTAAAAACACCATCAACCAAAAGGAGGGCAAAAGGGCAAGTTCTCCAGCACTCCTAGGGTTCTATCTGTTAGGTGCCATTGGATACTATTCATCACAGTTTAATGTATTACTGCACAATGCTAGGTCATTGTAGACTGCACGCTTTTGTCAATATAGTATGAAGTGAATTCTATGGAAAAATACATGTGAACACCAACATCCAAATCTGACCATTGCTACTATTCCCCCGAAAGCTATTGATATTCCGTACAATACTGTTCGCTATTCAACATGACTTAATTATGTATACAGACCATGTTAATTGACATCATAATAAAGGTATTTAAAATGCACAGTCTTGAATACTATACGTGAAGTTGATTCATACAATATCCACTCTGACTACTGCAAATGTTCTATCACAACTGAACACCTCCTTAATTCTGCATTTGATTAAATAACTCAAAATTTGGCAGCTTTTCTATAGTCATTAAAGGGAATGTGCCAAAAAGATTATTGACAACTATTTCTAAGCCATTTGGAAAACAAGCATACAGTATTTACAGAAGCATTTAAAAAGCAAAAGAAGAAATATCCAAACTGCATAAATTAAAATAGTAACATTGTGTTTTCTTGTAAAAACAAAATAAAACCCCATTCCAAAGGACACAATATAAACAAGGTTAATATCGGTGAGCCACAACATCACACATTTACCCATCATCGAGCCAAATTATCCACCCACGTCTGTTTAGTTTTCACATTTCTGTGAGTGTGCGGGTGCGTGTGTCTATATTCTAACCCAATGCCTTTAAAAGCTTTGAGTGACACAGTATCACCATTGTCCTTTAAACCTGAATCCCCTATTGAACTTGGAGGGCATCCAAGCCCCTACGTCCCCCACCCACATCCCTGCGCCTTTATGGACACACAAGCCGCACATACAAACACACACACAGACGTACATATACAAACACTCAAACTCCTAATCCATGTTACCCTGACATAGGAGGGTATAAAGCATCATTCTGCTCCTCTAGGCTTTAATGGTCTACCTAGCCCATCTGACAGACAGGCAAAGGGTGAGTCCAGTTTCAGATGTTGTACCTTAGTAACAAGTAGGTGGGACAAACCATTCATGCTCACCAGAATAAAACAACAAACATAAACAATAGAGCCCTAACCCCCCCCCCCCCTTCCATTTAAAAAAAACCCTACCCCAACCTCAACTGGCACATTCAGTGTGTCTGTCTGCTTAGTACCAGGCCAAAATGTCCATCTCCATCCCAGCCAGCCTCTCTCTCTCCTCCTCCTCCTCCTCCTCCTCCTCTACTGTCTCACGCTAGCTGTTCTTTCTCTGGGGACTCCTCCAGTGTGATGGCGGTGAACTCCTCTGTGTTTCCGTTTTCCTGGATCTTCTCTTTATTCATCAGGGTCACCATCTCCTGCTCTCTCTCCTGGACGCGGGAGCTAGCCACTGACGCCGCTGCACTGTTACACTCATTTCCATCCTTGTTGGTGATCATCAGGGTCTGTTTCTGACCGCACCAGCTAACAGACAGAGAGAGGGAGTAGTGAACACATTAGGATGCTGTTAACAGCTGAGAGAGTGAGAGAGAGAGATAGAGAGAGAGAGAGAGAGAGAGAGAGACAGAGAGAGAGAGAGAGAGAGAGAGAGAGAGAGAGAGAGAGAGAGAGAGAGTGAGAGAGGGAGAGCAATCATTCATTTTCAACTAGAATTCAGACTGGTGAAGTGAGACGTACCTCTTACGCATGACCACAACAACACACACGAGGAGAATAGCAAAAAGTGCCACAAGCACTCCCAGAATGATCAGCCAATCTGCACAGAGGAACATAATGAAAAAGTTGATTGACGCGTAGCAAATACCTCTTAATGTGTGTACCCTTATACAACGTAAAATGCTTTGAAAAGTGCTATATAAATTGAATTATTTTCTCCATTACTGAGCCATTAAAACATATAATCCATTATAATGACATTAACATTATTACACGGATCACTAATGTCATGTACAATAATAGTATTATTACTACTAGTAGAGCAGGGATGGGCAAGACTATGGGGGGGGGGGGGGGGGGGGGGCGGGGTCACAAAAGATCTGAACTCATCATGAGAGTGGAAAGTGAGCAAATTTCCTGCAATTCCACACATTTCGCCATAGTGTTGAGAGACAATATCAATGTCAACGGGGGCTCCCAGGCGATAATTTGACCTTGATAACTACAAGGCTATACTAATTTACCAATTTAAAAAATACCAATCTAAAAAATGTTAGCCGACAGGCTAATTGAGTGACTATCAGTGACTGACATAACAAGACCAAAACTGCTGATGCACAAACATACATTTCGAAATTGCACCGTGTGTATTCTACTATTCAAACTCACAACAGTAAGTTGAGAAACCGTGAGTGAGTAAAACAAATATATGAGGGCCTTCAAAAGGTAGGCCGCGGGCCGCGTGGCCATCCTGTAGTAGAGTTATTAGGGGTAGTGGGACACTCACTGGTTGGGCTACTGTTCTCCTGCCCAGCTGGAGTAGGGGCTGCTCCCATACCTGGATTCATCCTCCCTCTAGGAATGGAGGCTTTATGGGGAAGACAGGGAGAGACCGTGTTAAACAAACATCTCTAACGCCTCACAAATGGTTTACACATAGATGCCAACTGGAGTAATCATGTAATGAATATAATGATGTGATGACCAGGAATAATGTGCTTACTACAGGGGCAGATTTGTTTAGCTGTGGAATGCATGGAACATTCTAAGGATCGTGGAACTGGGGCAGAGTTGGCACCTGAGAGTGAATGCCAACATTTCATTGAAAAGTGAATAATCTATGTAACCCAGAAGTAAAATATTGTGTAGTTTGGTCACCTTATGAATTCTTGCTGAGTAAGTGACATTATGCCAAGTGTAATAAAGAGACCCCACATAACTTTAAACAGTCACAGAACAGGTAGTGATTGTTGTGTAAGGAATTTTCTTCACACAGGGCTCTGGTGGGAAGTAGTGTACAATTTGGGTGAATAGCGTGTTATTCCCAATTGAAACAGGCCTAGGTCCTCTACCGGAACAACCCCAATGTCCACCCTTCCTACTGTCTTCCACTCTCCTACAAATAAAATAATTAGAATCCAATCATAATGTAATACATAATAAAAGCTAGTGAGCCAGCAGATGTTCTTTTATAACCCAACTTGGGTTTCACTATTCAGGACTAATATACAGCTCAGTGGTACCATAAATGGTTTACATTAGACCATTTATGCAGAGAGAGGTCATGTAAAGCATTGAGCATTTGGAGCCAGTGCAGATGCAGAGTTGTGAGGAAGAGTCATTCTGTGGCACTGTCAGTAGTGTAGCAGTGCGCCTCTCACTCTCCCTCTTCCTCATTTGGTCACAACAGGGGGAGCCCTCTTCAAACAAACTCCACAGAGTACACACACCGAAAGACACACGTTCATGTCTCTATGGAGTATGTTTTCATGAATGGTGGTGAATCTGAGCGTAATCAAAATGCAGCTTTTAACATTTGGATTTTAGCTTCTTGTTTCAGCAACCAGAGTTGACTATGCAAATGCAAATGATTCCTTGCACTTAAAAATGTTTCTATAAAGTGGGTTATAGGTTTTATAACTATTACCAGATGTCTTATATAACACAAATTGCACAAAGAGAGTGAGCTGCACACAACAGTGGACATTGAAGTGAATGTTCTGAGTTTTAATCCTCAAACTTTTTCACACCCCAACACCAGGGGGCGAGGTTAGTTCTTCCAGAGTGACACCAAACGTTGTTGTGTGGGTGGTAGGCCATCTATTCCAAGAATCCTTCTCTAAATTCTCAGAGACTGCACTTCCAAGAAAATCGTTCGGGATTATTCTAAATGTCAAAAAGTCATTCAGTTTTAACAGGTAAATAATGGTGTTAGTTATGCTCTTCATTTTTTTTATAGCAACTTTTAATATCTCAACTGGAGAGGAAAGTCAGAGAAGACCGTACTAGAGATTGCATGATAATGCGTCTTGACAGAAGTTTTGAGGAGAATGACACACATGCAGATGTATTTTTAGAGATTCATATGATTAAATGAATCACCATCAAAGCACTAAATGTTTGAGTCACCTTGGAAACAGAAAAGTATGGACAGAGAAGAGAAGTGATATTATATAGTGATGTGTTTTAGTGATTCTGGCTAGACTCTGCCAGTTATTAGACTGTTCCGTCAAGTAGAACTAAAGATGTTCAGTTGATACATCTTTAAAAATGTTGTACAACTTCTAGGAGAAAAATAATTATGAATCATTAATTAATGTCATAGTATTAAAGGCTTCATCATGGAGATTTGTCAATATTTTTGGTGGTGATTTTTGTAAAAATGCCTTTCTTTCAAGCTCCAAACCCAACAATACAGTAATGAATATCAATGTAGCACTAAAAATAACATAAGGTATTCAAACAAACCACACTGCTCTCTCACAGGTGATAACACTGACTGGACAAAGGTTGCTGGCTCAATATTTTTCAGAAGCAATGCATTCAATTTCAAAGGGAAATTCTGCCCATTTGAAAATTCTGCACTTGAGTATTGCAACAGTTTTTTTTAGACTCAGGGGAACCCTTGTGGTGGTGAGCTGTCATCCTGTCACAGCAATCCTATGACAAACACGTGTTTTACATTTTATGTTTTACTGACATGAGAGATTATTTACTTGAGATGTATTTGTAGTTTAAAGAGTGCTATTTTAATTAAGTCAATTGTCAACATTTTCTTCAAGATACCAAATTGAACGACAAAGCAAAAACAGCATTCTGTATGTAATATTATGTATGTTACAAACAGAGTATTTCCTTACCTTTTTCCTCCTTCTCCTCGCTGGCTGGGCCCTGTGGTTCTCCTGGCTCTTTAACAGGTGGTGCCATAGAAGTGGCTCCCTCCTCCTCTGAGCCAGTAGGCAGCATCCCAGACGCATAGGTGTCGTCCATGTCAGGGAATACCACCTCAGTGTGCTCAGTGGGGCCGGCTGCCTGGGTCTCATCCCCCTCAGGCAGCTCTTCCTCCCAGCCAGGGCTCTCTGTGGCTGCCCCCTCTGAAGCATCACCCTCAGCCCCTGTTGCTGGCTCCTCTGGGCTTGCCTCTGTGGGTGCAGGCTTGGATTCCACTAACTCAGTGGTGCTCACGGCTCCCTCTTCCCCAGGGATAGAGGTGGTGTACTGGGTGTCAGGCTCGGGGTTGATAAGGACCTCAGCCTGGGCTCCATCTTTAGGGGCTGTATCTGTGGCCTCTGGCTCTCTCTGATCCTGGTCCTTCACCACTGCTGGGGCGTGTGTCTGGGTGTCTGTCTGAAGTGTCTGGATGTTTGTCTCCTTCTCTGTGACCTCATCCTCTATCTTAGGCTGCTCTGTGGTTCCAACTGTGTGAAAAATAGACCTCGTTGTTATTGAATACCAACGAAGTATTCGGTTCTGATACCCGGTTCTGATACTTTAGGAATACAATTGTTCACATGAGGTTCCATGAGGTGATCCCAGATCTGTCAATGGATTGGTGAAAACAATGGGATGGTAGCCAGGCTTTCACCTGTCAAATCACATATAGATCAGTGACTAGCATAAAGGAATGGAGAAGTGAAGAAAGTGAGTGGAGACTAGAATGACAGCCCTGTACTTGACCTAGAGATAATTATCTAGTCAGGTGAGAGATTGATACGTTTTATTTGTGTCTGCCAAGTTTGCCTGGCCTGTGACAGTGTCCCAGTGGATATCATCACAGTGATAAGGAATCTCACGGCTATCTTTTGACAGCCATTATGTAACCCATGACATAATTTACTGTACTGTTTCTGTAGAAAATTAAGACATGGAAGATCCAATTACCAATTAATCACATCATATAAAATATGTTGAGATAGCAATCATACCTATTTCCCTTTTAAGACTGAGCTTCTATTGTTTAATACGTTTGTATGACCTTCGTCATATGTACACTACCTATGATATTGACATCCAGTACAGTCTGTGGTAAATGAATAATGTTCCATAGTTTAACTTCGGTCCATGGAACTACAGCAGATTAAAAGGACCATGTAACAACATGTACAGTACACAGTGGTGGAAAAGTACCCAATTGCCAAACTTGAGAAAAAGTAACGATACCTTAATAGTAAATGACCAGACAATTAGTAAAGTAAAGGTGAAAGTCACCCAGTAAAATACTACTTAAATATACTTAAGTATCAAAAGTAAATGTAATTGCTCAAATGTACTTAAGTATCAATAGTAAAAGTAAAAGTATAAATCATTTCAAATTCCTTACATAAAGCCAACCAGACTGCACCATTATCTAGTTTTTTTTAGCCAGGGGCTTTATTCCAACACTCAGACATCATTTACAAACGAAGCATGTGTTTAGTGAGTCTAGCAGATCAGAGGCAGTAGGGAAGACCAGAGATGTTCTCTTGATAAGTGTGTGAATTGGACCAAATTCCTGTCCTGCTAAGCGTTCAAAATGTAACTTTTGGGTGTCAGGGAAAATGTATGAGTATAAAGTACATAATTTTCTTTAGGAATGTAGTGAAGTAAAAGTTGTCAAAAATGTAAATAGTGAAGTAAAGTACAGATACTCCAAAAAACTATTTAAGTAGTACTTTAAAGTTATTATTACTTAAGTACTTTACACCACATGTATGTCAGAGAACATAAAGAACAGTGTCAATCACACACACCTTGCCTAAAAAACATCTACTATACTACTATATACCTATGCTATGGATCGTTTACCCTTTTCACCCTGTTCTGGTAAACAAAAAGTTTACTTTCCCAGTCCAACCAAGGTGCATGAATTGAGGAATGAAATGGACGTGTAAGAGATATCAAGCTACTTTTGGAGGATAGTCGGCTTTTTTTTTTTTTAAATGACAGGCGGGTTTAAATTACATCTGGAGTCCATTGTGCAGTTATCTGGGCAGGTTGCTAGCTGATGGCAGGCATATTGTTTTCATCCACATTAGACCTGTTTTCCACTGGAGACAATCAGATGCTCTTGGTTCACTCTGTGCCTCTCTGCCTCACAAGACATTATCCACCATAGATAGGATGGTGGTAGGAGGGGACAGATACAGTCGTATGCAAACGTTTTGGGCACCCCTCTGAGGCTGCATAATAATTTACTCTGTCGTCACAGAAAATGATCACAGTGGCATGCCATTCATTTTCTAATAAAAGCTGAGTACTGGGGTATTGTCCAGACAAAGATTTTTAGTGTAGCAATATTAAGTTGTATGAAATTAAATCAGATGTGAAAAATAGGCTATGCTAAAATTTGGGCACCCTTGTCATTCTGTTGATTTGAATATCTGTAACTACTTAGCACTGATTAATTGGAACACACAATTGGTTTGGTGAGCTCATTAAGCCTTGAACTTCATAGACAAGTGCATCCAATCATGAGAAAAGGTATTTAAGGTGGCCAATTGCAAGTTGTTGTTCTCTTTGACTCTCCTCTGAAGAGTGGCAACATGGGGGCCTCAAAACAACTCTCAAATGACCTGAAAACAAAGATTGTTCAACATTATGGTTTAGGGGAAAGGCTACAAAAAGCTATCCCAGAGATGTAAGCTGTCAGTGTCCACTGTGAGGAACATAGTGAGGAAATGGAAGACCACAGGCACAGGGACTAGTTCTTGTTAAGGCCAGAAATGGCAGGCCAAGTAAAATATCGGAGAGGCAAAGGCGAAGGATGGTGAGAACGGTCAAAAACAGCCCACATACCATCTCCAAAGACCTACAACATCATCTTGCTGCAGATGGTGTCACTGTGCATCGTTCAACAATTCAGCTTTGCACAAGGAGAAGCTGTACGGGAGAGTGATGCGGAAGAAGCCTTTTCTGCACACACGCCACAAACACACATTTGGACAAGCCAGCTTCATTTTGGAATAAGGTGCTGTGGACTGATGAAACAAAGATTGAGTTATTTGGTCATAACAAGGGGCGTTATGCATGGCGGCAAAAGAACACAGCGTTCCAAGAAAAAGACTTGCTACCCACAGTAAAATTTGGTGGGGGTTCCATCATGCTGTGGGGCTATGTGGCCAGTGCCGGTACTGGGAATCTTGTTAAAGTTGAGGGTCGCATGGATTCCACTCAATATCAGCAGATTCTTGGGAATAATGTTGAAGAATCAGTCACAATGTTGAAGTTACGCCGGGGCTGGATATTTCAACAAGACAACGACCCAAAACACTGCTCAAAATCTACCGGAGCATTTATGCAGAGGAACAAGTACAATGTTCTGGAATGGCCATCCCAGTCCCCAGACCTGAATATCATTGAGAATCTGTGGGATGATTTGAAGCGGGCTGTCCATGCTCGGCAACCATCAAACCTAACTGAACTGGAGATGTTTTGTAAGGAGGAATGGTCCAAAATACCTTCATCCAGAATCCAGACACTCATTAGAGGCTATAGGAAGCGTCTAGAGGCTGTTATTTTAGCAAAAGGAGGCTCTACTAAATATTGATGTGATTTTTCTGTTGGGGTGCCCAAATCTAATTTCGTTTTGATGCATATTGCACATTTTCTGTTAATCCAATAAACCTAATTTCACTACTGAAATATCACTGTGTCCATCAGTTATTTGATAGATCAAAATGAAATTGCTGATCCAAACACCCAATTATTTATAAATGGAAATCATGGAAATTGTCAGGGGTGCCCAAACTTTTGCATACGACTGTAGGTATGCAGATGAGATCACTGTGAGCCTCAAGTATTGTTCTTATTCTGCTTTCTGTGCTCTAAATTGTATCTTTTTATTCAATACCAACGAGGATACACACCTTTACAATATGCAGGGAGTGGATAACTAACTAACTGTCTGTTTCCCCTTCTCATCCCCTGCCTCTCACAAATGAATGTGACACAAATTATGTTTCGCAACCTGTGATCTAAGTCTCTGTTGGACATCCTATAAATCAGTAGTGAATGTCTGAGGAAATCCATTCCGTCAAAAGGAAGGCCCTGTGACAGACTAGCATTGTGTCCTTGTACATCAAGCTGTCATATACTACAGAATCGGGACTATAGGCTCCTGCCCCTATGGGCCGTTCTGTCTCAGTTAAGGCTTACTTGTCCAAGGCTTACTTACTGGATAGTGGGCAGAAGGACAAATTCAACTTGATCTTTCATCGAATCAGATGGCTTATTCATCACAAAACCATTTGATGTTGCCAATTATTTAAATGATTACTTCATTGACACAGTGACGGCAACAACAAAATGTTTGAATTTTAAAGTTGGTGTGAGAGAGGAGGAAAGATTATTGTTAACGATCTATAATGACAAACCTTCTGGCATTGACAACTTAAATGGACAGCTACTGAGGTAGGTGACTCTATCTGTCATTTCTTTAACCTGAGCCTAGAGGAAAGTCTTTGTCCTCAGGCCCTGCAGGGAAGACAAAGTCATTCCGCTAACCAAGAGTGGTAAAGCGGCCTTTACTGGTTATAACAGCAGAGAAGTGCACTCAACATCTACTGCACTGACACAAATGACTGATGATTGGTTGAAGTTGATAATAAGAATATTGTGTGAGCTGTCCTTTTAGATTTCAGTGCAGCTTTTGCTATTATTTACCATAACCTATCTATCAAATAGAACTCAGACAGTTTTCTTTAATGGAAGCTTCTCTAATGTCAAACATGGTATACCGCATGGCAGCTCTTTAGGCCCTCTACTCTTTTCTATTTTTATCAATGACCTGCCACTGGCGTTAAACAAAGCATGTGTGTCCATGTATGATGATGATTCAACCATACACACATCAGCAACCACAGCTAATGAAGTAACTGAAACACCTTACAAAACGTTTTGGAATGAGTGGCAAATAATAAACAGGTCCTGAACATCTCTAAAACTAAGAGCATTGTATTTGGTACAAATCAGTTCTAGACCCCAGCTGAATATGGTAATGAATGTTGTGGCTGTTGAACCAGCTGAGGAGACTAAACTACTTGGTGGTACCTTGTTTTTTAAACTGTAATGGTCCAAACATATAGTTTCAATGGTTGTAAAGATGGGGAGAGGTCTGTCCGTAATAAAGAGATGCTCTGCTTTTTTGACACCACACTCCACAAATTCCTGCAGGCTCTTGACTGATCTTATCTTGATTATTGTTGAAAAGGTGCTGTTGTGCCTTCTTCACCACACTGTTTGTTGTGGGTGGACCATTTCAGATCGTCAGTGACGTGTAGGCTCGAGGAACGTCGATGTGGATAGGGGCATGCACCCTCTGATCCCTCTGCTCCTTTGTTTTGTTGACGTTGAGGGAGAGGTTATTTTCCTGGCACCACTCCGCCAGGGCCCTCACCTCCTCACTGTAGGCTGTCTCATCATTGTTGGTAATCAGGGCTACTACTGTCGTCTGCAAGTTGGAGGCGTGCGTGGCCACGCAGTCTGAGCATGCACCCTTGTGGGGCCCCTGTGTTGAGGATCGGCGAAGTGAAGGTGTTGCTTCCTACATTCACCACCCGGGGGTGGCCCGTCAGGAAGTCCAGGACCCAGTTGCAGAGGGCGGGGTTCAGACCCAGGGCCCTGAGCTTAATGATGAGCTTGGAGGGTACTATGGTGTTGAAGGCTGAGCTATAGTCAATGAACAGCATTCTGACGTAGATATTCCGCTTATCCAGATGGGATAGGGCAGTGTGCAGTGCGATTGCCATTGCATCGTCTGTGGATCAATTGAGGTGGTAAGCAGAAGTGGGTCTAGGATGTCAGGTAAGGTTGAGGTGATATGATCCTAAACTAGCTTCTCAAAGCACTTCATGATTACAGAAGTGTATGCTACGGGGCGATAGTCATTTAGTTCAGTTACCTTAAAATTCTTGGGTACACGAACAATGGTGGACATCTTGAGGACAGCAGACTGGGATAGGGAGAGATTGAAAATGTCCAGCCAGCTGGTCTGTGCATGCTCTGAGGATGCGGCCAGGGATGCAGTCAGGGCCGGCAGCCTTGCGAGGGTTAACAAGCTTAAATGACTTACTCAAGTCGGCCATGGAGAACGAGAGCCCACAGTCCTTGGGAGCGGGCCATGTCAGTGGCAATATGTTATCTGGGAGCTTGTCTGGGAGCAAGACTTCAGTGTCTTCGACGTGGCTGGTTTTCCCTTTGTAATCCGTGATTGTCTATAGACCCTGCCACATACATCTCGTGTCTGAGCCATTGAATTGAATTTACTTTGTCTCTGTACTGATGTTTTGCCTGTTTGATTGCCTTACGTAGGGAATAACTACACTGTTTGTATTCAACCATATTCCCAGTCACCTTCCCATGGTTAAATGCGGTGGTTCACACTTTCAGTTTTGCGCGAATGCTGCCATCTATCCACGGGTTCTGGTTTGGGTAGCTTTAAATAGACAACATCCTCTATACACTCCCTAATGAACTCAGTCACTGTGTCCGTGTAAATGTCAATGTTATTCTCTGAGGCTACAAGGAACAAATCCCAGTCTGCTTTATCAAAACAATCTTGAAGACATTGAATAAACCTTAGTACGGGTACTTCCTGTTTGAGTTTCTGCCTATGGGAAGATAGGAGCGAAATGGAGTTGTGATCTGATTTGCCGAATGGGGGGGGGGGGGGGGGGGGTGGGGGGGGGGAGTGCCTTGTAGGCGTTTCGACAAAGCGAGTAGAAGTGATCTAATGTTTTTCATATGCGAGTACTATAGTCAATGTGTTGATAGAACTTTGGTAGCGTTTTCCTCAAATTTGCTTTGTTAGTATCCCCACCTACAATTATTGCGGCCTCTGGCTATGTGGTTTCCAGTTTTCATAAAGTCAAGTATAGTTAATTGAGGGCCGTTGTGGTATTGGCTTGAGGGGGAATATACACTGCTGTGACTATAACCAAAGATAATTCTCTTGGGAGGTAATTTGATTGTGAGGTATTCTAGGTCGCCTTCCTTCTTCCCGGAGAGTTATTTATTCCTGTCTGTGCGATGAACTGAGAACCCAGCTGGCTGTATGGACGGGACAGTATATCCCCAGAGAGCCATGATTCTGTGAAACAGAGTATGTTATAGGCCCTGATGTCTCTCTGGAAGGAGATCCTCGCCCTGAGCTAGTCTACTTTATTGTCCAGAGACTGAACATTAGCCAGTAATATACTCGGAAGCGATGGATGGTGTGTCCGCCTCCTCAGTCGGACTAGAAGTCCACTCCGAATACCTCTTCTCCGCTGGTGGCATCTTGGAGCAGTCTCTGGGATAAGTTAAATTGCCCTGGAGGGTACGAACAAAGAATCCAATTCGGGAAAGTCTTATTTCTGGTCATAATGCTGGTGAGGTACCGAAAGTTTTTTCCGTCTGTATGTAATAACACCAAAAACGTTAATAATGGGCTAATAATGTAACAAATAACACAGAGCTTCCATGTCTGTCGGTGCCATCTTATACTTAAGATGGTGCACACTCACACACACACACACACACACACACTACATGTTAAATTGTAAAGTATTTTTTACTAGCTGTTGCCATTGGCAACGGCTAATGGGGATCCTGATAAATCAATATCAAAGTGAAGCCGCAGACGGAAAATGTTCTGATTTTGATGATTCTATTGATTGTGGTGTTGATGATGTGGATGGTGGAAAAAGACAGGACTGACCGGCAGCATCTGAATCAAGGTCTCCATCTGTCACCTGAACACTCTCTGGTCCTGTTGAACCAGGGTTGATGGCCGCATCACAATTCTTGTCAGCCAAATCTGGGATCAGAAACAAAGCAGAAATGTTTAATTGTCTTCAGCATACGTTACAGTCCAGGTTCTAAGAAATGCGAGGATGGCAAGGGTCATTAAGATTTATGCATGTTTTAAACAGATCATTATGCCAAACCTAGGCCCGTTTTCTGGAAAGCGATGCGACTTATGCTTACAAGTGCGTTCCAGTAACGTACGAACAACTCACATGCATTTCCCAAATCACCACGTAGGGAGAACTTTCACTAAGTGCGTCGTTGGAGCATGCGTCGGTAATAATATAATCGGAAGAAAGGCAGTGCTAATCTTGGATCAGCTTTCTCCATTCAAATCGTACCTTAACATGACATTTATTCCACAATACTGACGATGGATCAGCTCCTAAAGAAATATCATCACCTATATGGGTGCAAATATTGATGCTTTACCTAATGCTTATCTTTAATAATGCACTAAATCACAGATTTGGCACATCATTGCTTACATTCTGTTACACATCATGAAACATTTGGAGGAAAAACTACAGACAGTAGCCTACAATTAGCAAAACTTGGTTGAAAATAAAATAATTTTTAATATGAGTTAAATACATAAGTACTATGTATCCTATAACGTACTTCAATGCGGTCATCTCGGTTTTCATTTGAAGCATATTTTTATCGTTCACTTGTTTGTAACAATTGCAAAGACATTGGTAACTTTGTATTTGTAGGTCAACTTCGTTCTGAAGTTATCAGCATTCACAGGGACAGATAAATATATTGATTCTATGTTTCGCAGAGATCTTCTGTGCATACATTGCTCATATAACGGACAAAACAGACAAATGTCTGATAAACTGCAGTTCCTCACAATAAAATTACAGCTCTTAATAAAGATTGTTCAAAACGATGACCAGCTTTATACGACATTAGAAGGGAAAAAATGCATCTAATGACACACTGTTCTATGAGTGGTCTGAAGCAGTCTATAATTAATGAGCGTTTTCAAGTTTAACTTTAGTAACAATAGTTTTTGGGAAACAACGCTGAGATTTAACAATACTCCTACAAAGGTTCTAACAATTAACATACTTTTGGGAAACCGGGCCTTCGTCAATATGAACTATGAAAAAATAAAAACTCACCTGATTCATTGAAACAGAAGGCATCAAAGGTTTGGTCTAGAGTCCAATGATGGAAGAAGACTCCAATTGTGTTGTTGGCACAGTTAACGTGGGCCTTTATTCTGAGGATGGTGGTGCTTCCGTTGCTGATCCAACCATTTCTAGAATCAAATGGCAAATAGCATTTAAGATTCAATTGCTATAGTACGTTAGCCATTAGCCATTAGTGTTTGTAGCTTACACCACAGAATGATCAGCGATACTCAAGATGTATGCCAAATATAGGTTAAATATTATGTAGTTAAAGTAGAGGTGAAGCAAGATAACACAATACTTTTGATTTTTGGTGTATTCTTGTACTTGATCTAAATAGGAGATTAAACGTCAATGAAGTTAAACAATCATTTGTATTGAAAACATTTATAATGCTATAAATATTTAAGTTGAGATAAGGAACACGATACAAGGCTCCGTAATCATACAATTTATTGACCATTACTGCTTTCCGTGCAAAAAACAAACAACATAGACCAGCATAAATTCCAAGCTGGTCCATGCTGGTCTATGCTTGTCCATGTTGGTCAGTGCTCGTTTGACCAGCATGATCTAGCTCAGTCGTGGCCAACCAGTCAGAGACTAAGAGCCAAATGTTTTACTATGTTACTGCAAAGAGCCACATCATACATACGGCGACACATGAACATCCCCCATCCCTTCCTCTCTCTCTCACACACACACCTCTGTTCAGCCAGATTTACTGTAAAGGTCACACACCAACATGATAATGACAGAAATGGACACCTACAGTACTAAGACCACAGGCCAGTCATTTTCAACAATGAACATTGTGTGCGATGTTTCACACACACAAACTCTCAGTTCAACCAAGTCCACTAACAAAAACATAACCATTTATAATAGCGTTTTTCTCTTACTATTCATTTTGCTTAGTGGGACTTCTGGCATTCCTTGCCTTCAACAATCCTCTTCAAATCTGGCTTGTATTCCGTTGTTGCCACTCGAAGCAATTATTTTACATGTATGTCAGTCAGAACAGATCGATGCTTTGATTTCACGTTTCAGGGTAGAAAAAAGAGACTCGCAGACATATGTTGAACCAAACATTGACAGTATCTTGAGCGCAGCCCGTTTGAAATTGGGGTATTTTTCCATTGGCACACTTTTCCAGAACTCAATGGTCCCTTCCCTTAAAGCAGGTTTCAGTTGGTCCTCCTCACAAAGATCGTTCATCTCCAACTCAGCCGCAGCTTCATCTGTGACTAGCGGAGATTTCAAACAATCCGTCTCTGCATTAAAAGGGTCGATGAGGAACGCGCTAAATCTCCCTTTTGAATATGCATCTTGAACAGCTTCAGTTTGTTGACAAACACAAAATTCAATATGAACGTAAGAGCCGTATGAAACCAGGCAAAGAGCCGAATGCGGCTCGGGAGACGCGGGTTGGCCAGGCCTGATCTAGCTGGTAAGGCTGGCCGACTAGCTGGTCAAGCTGGTGATGCTGGTGACCAAGCTGGTCCAGCATGGCCTAGCTGGTCAAGCTGGTCTGACCAGCATGGTCTAGCTGGCAATACTACGCCCATATTATCATATTTCCCATAATCCTCTATTGCAGTTAGTTTTGGGGATTTTTTGTTTAAATCGTGGGTGAACAACAGTTCCAATTGTTGGATATCTCCACTCTGGGTGGATTACAATAGGAATTAAACATCACTTTGTAAGCCAGCATAATGTGACTTGCAGGCCTGATAAGTAAGGCCTTATGATATGTAATGTATTTTCTTAAAACTTTGATGCTGGTTTCTCTGGATCCGCATATCAGCATCACCAGCATAAGTTGTAGAGTTGCCATGGCGCTATATCGGCAGCCTAGGCAGAGAGCTCCTGTATATTTTGTAAATATTTAATAATTTTATGGTGTCTTTTGGATGAATCATTTTACTTTCTTTTTGTTTTTGAATAGCCAAATGAGTACAGATTTAGTCTGGATAAACAAACAAAAAAATCCTTCCCAAGAATAAATCACAAACCAGCTTTTAGATAGCTAGATAACAATGGCCTACATTTGGGATGTTTCTACGGTCTCCTTGATCCAAGAGCGGGACTACAAAGCAGTGGCGAGTTGGCAGTGAGGAATTCATTGCTCAAGAGCATTTCTCCAAACTTATGAGTTGACTGAATCCTGACTGCATGTGGAGCTAAAATACAAACTGCATCTCGTTCTACAATTGTCCTACCTCTACAGAGAAGACACAGACGGCGAGACGCCTTAACCTACATGCCTGCCCCCGGACGACCTGATCTGACTGCTCAGCTCCTCCTGTTGACCACCTGCACCTCCCTCTGCTTAAACCTCGTGCCATTGACTGTCGCTCCATCTGTTGGAGGCTTGAAGTAACGTACTGAGAACTTTGTAGTCCAGACCTACTGTATACTCACATCAATCATATTTTTTATTTATGTTCGTTTTGCATTTCAAGTGTTTTGATATTTGTTTACTTGTATGTGCCGTGTACTGCAATTCAGGCCTACATGTAACAAAAAATGGTCAACTACTACTATAATCGGGTCACCAGCATATAAGGGTCCAAAATACAATCAAGGCTGATTACCAACAAAACCATCACTAGTCATCATCATATGCTGGTCTATGCTTTTCTTTCAGCAGGGTTCTTTTTGATTTAGAGAAGGTCATTCAATGAGTGATAAGCCTACAACGAATTTGTTAAAAAAACACTTAAGGGATTCACACGTACTGTATGTTTCAATGGCCATACTAGCATACCACAAACAAGTCCAATACATAGCTTGATTCTAATTGGTATGCTAGTGTGAATATTGGAACAGGACCATTATTCTCAGGGAAACACCTTGCTGAACCCTCCTCCCTTTGAATCAGCCGTTGTTTACCCTTTGATAAGGCACATCCTGCGGTTCCTAAGCGGAAGCTCTGTTGTCATGAAGGCAGGTGTGTGACCTCACCTGCAGGTCTCTAGGCCTTGGGTATGGGCCTCGATGACCTGTTCCCTGCTAGCAATGGTGGCACCCAGGCGCTCACACAGCTTCGTGGCCAGGTCAAAGGTCAATGAGTAGCGTTCTTCTCCCTCCACGTGGAACACTCCTGCATGGCTGCAGCTACGCGACTTCACTGTAGCTGAGGAGGAGAAGGTGGGAGTGAGGTTAGTATTGAGGAAATCTGCCTGTGAGACACTGTGACTGAAAGGCGGCCATTTTGTTACTATGAATTTGAAAACTATCTTATGTCGACTTCATCAAAGAGAATGAAAGAACACAAGGTGGAAGAAAGGTTACTTTTCAATATGTCTGAAAATAACTAGGCATTCTTCTTGTCAGGTCAGGTGGTCAGTTTCACACACCTAACTAGGCACAAGACCAACTGGTGACAAACAAAACAGATGGGTCAAACAAATTCCTTTCCCACTGGCATTCGCCATAAAGTTGACAATCACAGTCAAGTTTCCATCCCAATTTTCTCTTTGCTCTTGTCAGGTCAGGTGGTCAGTTTCACACAACGTACTAGACTAGGCACAAGATCAACTGGTGACAAACAAAACAGATGGCAAAAACAGATTCATTTCCCAATAAAGTTGGAATCTTCATAATTTTGTGTTAACAAATGTATAACTGGCACACACTGGTTAAATTTCAATTAAATTATGTTGAACCAATGTGGAATAGACGTTGAGTGACGTATGGGATTTAAAACCAGTTAAATGTAACTAAATATAATACAAAATGTAATCTGCGTAATCCCCAAAAGTAATTATTTATCATGAGAAGGCCATAAACAATAACTAGAATTGCTGCATACATAAATTGCTGAGGTGAAGTCACTTGAAGACACAAACTCAAGTGCACAGTATAAATATGATAAAAATATGTTATACGATGTATTTCCTATTCAAAATAACTGTATGAACAAGGCTTGAAATGATTTATATGATTTCTATATATAGTATAATCAAATTATAAAAAGACTAACTATAAGATTTCACCTTCACCATCTCCTCTGGATTAGCGCCGCCCTGCGTGGTCGCCTGTTAAGCAGCTCCCATTGTTTGTGCGTATATTGCTGTTTTAGTAAATTTTGTGATTTTTTTTTCAACAGTTGAACTATAATAGTTCAGGATTATGGAGTGCTACTTTTTTACGAAGGTTTTAGCGGTCCTTTTAATCACTGAGGCACTTTTTTATTTTTCTCAGCTCCGAATGTACACACAAGTCCTCAATTATTTATCCTGGATTTAGCGACGGCGTGGACGCAGGGCGTGATTGAAGTGTAAGGCAAAGCTGAGGAAGTACAAGCCGGCTATACCGTCTTTCATTATGGGCAAAGTGAGATCGCTGCATAACAAGATGGAAGAGCTTCAGGGTCTGGTTCATGGACAAAGAGACTACCGGAAAGCGAGCCTATTGTGTTTTACTGAAACATGGCTGAATGATAACATCCCCATAGAGAACGTCACTATCGGCGGATTCCGGACCATCAGAGTGGACAAGGATAGAGCATCTTCTGGTAAGAGTAAAGGAGGGGGGCTGGCTTTATTAGTTAACAACAGATGGTGTAATCCGAGCCATATTATTGTTAAGGAACGGTTTTGTAGCTCGGACATTGAGCTGTTAGCCTGAGACCCTACTATTTGCCGAGGGAATTCATGGCGGCCATTGCTGTTATTATTTACATCCCGCCTCCACTGACGCAAACACTGCGTGTGACGTCATCCACTCTGTTATCGCGAGGTTACAGACAGTGCATCCCAGTGCTTTCTTTGCAATTTTGGGGGATCTTAACCATGCATCTCTCTCTTCAACGCTGCCCACGTTCAAACAGTTCGTGAAGTGCCCAACCAGGAATAATGAAACTCTGGACTTGTTATATACTAATGTTAAGGATGCATACAACTCCACTGCACTCCCTCCCCTCGGTAGATCAGATCACAACCTTGCCCACCTCACCCCACTCTACTGGCCTATGGTCCAACAGCAGCCAGCGACCACTAGGACCATTAGGAGATGGTCCCCGGAGGAGAATGAGGCCCTATAGTACTGCTTTGAAACAACAGACTGGGATGTGCTTTGTGAGGCTGGACTTACTTACTGCATAACGGACTATGTCAATTTTTGTGTAGACAACACTGTACCCAGCAGGAAGGTACGCTGTTTTCCAAATAATAAACCCTGTGTCACCAGCGACCTGAAGGCCCTGCTGAATGAGAAGAAGAGGGCCTTCAAGGAGAGGGACAGGGACAAATTGAAATGCGTCCAGAGGGAGCTGAAGTTGCAGATTGCTAAAGGGAAAGAGAGTGTATAAGGAGAAGATGGAGGACAAGCTGAGGCAAAGCCAGGTGAGAGAGGTGTGGAAGGGTATGAGAAATATCACTGGCTTCAAAAAGTCAAACAGTGGGCAGACGGAGGGGACCCAGGACAGAGCCAATGAGCGGAACCAATTTTTTAACAGGTTCGATACTGGCCCTGTCCACCTCTCCTCCAGCTCCCCAGACCACACACCCTCACGGCTGTCCCACCCCCACTTTGCTCACAACACCTCTGTTGAGACAATCAGCGACCCCACCGCCGCCACTGCTCCCTCTGGACTGATCCTCAACAACCCCCTTCCCCCCACCTCCCCACTTGGGCTGGCTTTCACCACCAACCAAGTGAAGAGAGAGCTGGAGAGACTATATTAGTGGAAAGCGGAGGGCCCTGATGGCATTAGCCGAAGGGTGCTTAGGGTCTGTGCCGACCAACTGTGTGGAATACTCCAGCGTCGCTTCAACCTAGCCTGAGCCTAGAAAGGGTCCCTGTGCTGTGGAAAACATTCTGCTTCGTCCCAGTGCCCAAGAAGGTGCACCCCACACTCCTGAATGACTTCAGACCTGCAGTGCAAACATCCCACATCCTGAAGACCCTGGAAAGGTTAGTCCTCGCTCCCCTCAGACCCCTGGTGTGTACATCACTGGACCCCCTGCAGTTCGCATATCAGTGTAACATTGGGGTGGATGATGAAACCATCTACCTTCTGCAGAGGGCCTACTCTCACCTGGACAACGCAGGTTGCACTGTGAGGGTTATGTTTTTTTGACTTCTCCAGTGCCTTCAACACTATTCAGCCCCTGCTACTGGGTGAGAAGATGAAGAGGATGAAAGTGGAAGCACCCTTAGTCTCCTGGGTCACGGACTACCTGACCGGTAGGCCACAATATGTGTGACTACAGAGCTGTGTGTCAGAACGGGCAGTGAGCAACACGGGGGCCCCCCAGGGAACAGTCCTGTCCCCCTTCCTGTTCACCCTCTACACTTTGGACTTCAGATATAACTCTGAAACATGCCACCTACAGAAGTTCTCGGATGTTGTAGGGTGCATCAGGGGTGGGCAGGATGAGGAGTACAGGAGCGCAATAAATGACTTTGTGTTGTGGTGTGAGCAGAATCACCTTCAGCTCAACATCAGCAAAACAAAGGAGATGGTGGTGGACTTCAGGAGAACCAAGGCACAACCGACTGCAGTCCCTATACAGGGGATGGATGTGGAAATGGTTGGGTCATACAAGTTCCTGGGAGTCCATATGGACAACAGGCTGGAATGAGCTGGTAACACCGGGGCTCTGTACAAAAAGTGCCAGAGCCGACTCTACTTTCTGAGGAGGCTCAGGTCCTACTGCATACCTTCTACCAGTCTGTGGTGCTGACAGTGGTGTGCTGGGGCGCCAACATAAAATCCGGTGATGCTTCTCGGGTAAATAAGCTGATCGGGAAGGCTAGCTCTGTTCTGGGGATTAGCCTTGACACTCTAGAGGAGGTGGCGGAGAGACGGATCCTGGCCAAACTGCTGGACATCATGAACAACGTCACCCACCCTCTGCATGCCATGGTTATGACGCAGAGGAGCATCTTCAGCCACAGACTGATCCCTGTATAGACCTGTATATTATAATTAACCATGCACCATCCACCAATGTATAGTGTACATATTCAGCCATCTACCCATACTATGCAATGTGTTTTTATAGCTTTTTTGCACTCCAGACATCTTGTATTTTGATACTTTTTCATACTGCAGCTCTATGTATCATGTATCGTGTATCTGTCTTTTTTGTTCTGGCATTTTGCACCTGCCCTGTGTTTTTTTCGTAGCTGCTTGACAAATACATTTTCCCTCGGGCATCAATAAAGTATCTATCTATCTATCTATCTATCTATCTATCTATCTATCTATCTATCTATCTATCTATATATCTATCTATCTATCTATCTATCTATCTATCTATCTATCTAAAATACATATTTGTATGTTTAGTGTTAGAGAAAAGGTGCATATTTTCTAAATATCTCTCTTAATGAAAAAGTCTTCCCCCTGCTGCTCGGCTTCCTGAACTCGATAGAAACTCGCCTTTCATCTCATATTATTATATTTCTGTAAATAAATCTCTGAATGTGCTAGAAATCACACTTTCCTGCTGTGCTACAATGTAAGGATTCCAGGTATGTGCTTTATCAGTGGCTGTAACATAGGATTCAGACAGGACTTGATGGAAGAGCGAATTAAATTGAAGGAGGGTCATCCTAGATTCAAGTGGTGTCAGATTTCACATTCTACTTGACACAGGCGGAAGATTTATACTCATTTGTCCGTGAGAATCAGGGCTAACTATCAACGCAAGCCATTTTCGATTTACGGTGTCCACAGATTGAATAAAATCAGTCTGAACCGGTACCAGAACCACACAGGTCCCCTAAACGGGACTTTACATCTAAGAGGTTTTCAAGTCACGCCTGTAATTATCGTATTTCAACCATCCATTGTAAGACATCTTATATAATGATGTTGCTTTTCATATGAAACAGGTTACATTTCTACTTGTAAAGTAATGGAACAGAAAACTTCTTAACACTTTGTTGAATAGTTGTCTTGGGAAATACTTCTAGTTCTTCTAGTAGCTAGTTCTTCTAGTCTATAACTCATCAGTAACTGACAAATATGGGATCAGTGGTGACCTCACTGCAGCTCTGGCATACTAGTATTTATCTAGGACCTGAGTACCCCTACTCATGGATTGCATGTTTCGTCACATTGTTTTGAACGTTCGTCTTGAACGTACCCAACTGAGCATTCACCTCAATGCATCGTCAATGAGCGCCTATGAAGATTTCATCAAAAGTGCATTACAGTGACATCATCATCATTTTGATGTCGCCATATTGATTTTAGATGCAGTATAACGTTAGCAAGTTAGCTAAGATTGAGGGGAGGTCACCGAATTTTAGCTAGCTAACGTTAGCATTGCTAGCTGTTTTTGACAAACATTGCCATCTGTCTAAATTAAATTTGACGACGATAATGCTGGCAAAGTTGTTTTCTACTAAACATTTGACAAGTAGCAATATCATCGTATTTCCAGGCACTATAGTGTAATTTAGATTAAACAGTCGTTAGCCTGTCATGACTTTAGGGCACCACTATTGCGCCACCGGTAGAGGGCGTCTTGAGAACGTTCATAACAATGGCATGACGTGGCCGAGTGACGGAGGTGCAACCTATAAATAGAAATAGTAATGTATGTTCTCTTTGTCATACACCTGTATAAGCCTATATTTAAGCTCTCAACACATTGCAATACATATACGTAGATTCTGCCATCTGCAATTAGTATGAATGTGTTCTCGAGTTTCCCTTCCGATATGCGGACACACACACATTACTCATATCCTCATATACTATATTTAAATAAATACTTAACAATTGGCCAGCTGCTACAGTATGATTGACTGGTTTCCTGCAATAGTCTCTTTACAACTCATTCATCTAATTCATCTTTTGATACATTTTGTTTTACAAGGATTTGTAAGGTCTATTTTCTGCTTGTTTTAGTGTGAAAGGAAACACAACTATTCTGCAGATTTGAATAAGTTGCTGAGGATGTTGATTCGCCACTGTGTCACTAAGCATACATGTGACTATGCTCCTAGACAATAGACAGAATACAGACTAATACAATTCATATTACAAATGTATTTCAGCTAGTTTTCCTTTGAGTTATTACATATCAGGATGGTTCTGATGCAGTCTGAGTGCTGTGGGACCATGAGACATATCATCACTCATATGCTGTGCTTTACCCAGATGAAAAAAATACTACAGTGTGCTAAAGAATACTACATTAATTACTATAGAATCCTCTAGTAAACTGTAGGATGCTGTAGAATACTATACTACACACTGTAGTATCCCTCAATCATATTTAGTACTTATTATATACCTTTGTAGTATACAGTAAATACTACATTATAAACTGGGCTGAAAGTCATGATATATCAGATCGTATACCACGGTTATGACAAAATATGTATTTTTACTCTAATTACTCTAATTACGTTGGTAACCAGTTTATAATAGCAATATATGGCCAATATACCACAATATACCGCCGTGGAACAGTATATTGGCCATATACCACACCCCTTTGAGCCTTATTACTTAAGTTTTCTACAGACTGTAAAAACACTACAGTGAATACTATAATATATACTATAGTATTTAATGTGCATATACTCTGCCCAGTTCCTTCCCCGATATCCCAATTTGTGCCACCCATAAGTGAAAAACCTACATTCCAAGTATAGACCATGCAGTGCAATTGGAAAGTATTCAGATCTACACACAATACCCCATAATGACAAAGTGAAAACAGGTTTTTAGAAACGTGCAAATGTATTAAAAATTCCTTATTTACATATATATTTAGACACGTTTCTATGAGACTCGAAATTGAGCTCAGGTGCATCCTGTTTCCATCGATCATCCTTGAGATGCCTGATTGGAGTCCACTTGTCTATATAAGGTCCCACAGCTGACAGCGCATGTCAGAGCAAAAACCAAGCCATGAGGTCGAGGGAATTGTCCGTAGAGCTCAGAGACAGGATTGTGTCGAGGCACAGATCTGGGGAAGGGTACCAAAACATTTCTGCAGCATTGAAGGTCCCAAAGAATTCTTAAATGGAAGAAGTTTGGAACCACCTAGACTCTTCCTAGAACTGGCTGCCCTGCCAAACTGAGCAAACGGGGGAGAAGGGCCTTACTAAGGGAGGGGACCAAGAACCCTATGGTACTCTGGCAGAGATCGAGAGTTCCTCTGTGGAGGGAAAACCTTCTAGAAGGACAACCATCTCTGTAGCACTCCACCAATCAGGCCTTTGGAGTGGCCAGACAGAAGCCACTCCTCAGTAAAAGGCAAATGACAGCCCGTTTGGAGTTTGCCAAAAGGTGCATAAAGGACTCTTAGAACATGAGAAACGACATTCTCTGGTATGATGAAACCAAGATAGAACTCTTTGGCCTGAATGCCAAGCTTCACGTCTGGAGGAAACCTGGCACCATCCCTACGGTGAAGCATGGTCGTGGCAGCATCATGCTGTGGGGCAGGGACTGGGAGACTAGTCAGGTCGACGAATGGAACAAAGTACAGAGAGATCCTTGATGAAAACCTGCTCCAGAGCGCTTAGGACCTCAGACTGGGGCGAAGGTTCACCTTCCAACAGGACAGGACAGTATCTATCTATCTATCTATCTATCTATCTATCTATCTATCTATCTATCTATCTATCTATCTATCTATCTATCTATCTATCTATCTATCTATCTATCTATCTATCTATCTATCTAGTAGTCACTCTATTCCGCAAAAGCACTACGGTGAATACTATAGTGTTTATACCATTGTATACTATCCCTCAGGGCTCGGTATGGTTTTATTACACCAGCATTAAACCACACACACATATACTGTACATACACACACGCACACACAAACATAAATGATCAACATACCGATTATCTGTCATATCAATATGCTCAATATCAATATCCCTATATGGGTTGAAAATATCAGATCTGGGCACTGATTATGTGCCTAAATTGGAACGCAGTGGCTGTACAGTAGCATGCTCAGGCTCTGTGCTTCATAGCGCTGTATGGGTTTTAACTGACAGCACGCAACAAGAATTTGCCCCCATCGCTCCCGCTACTTGGGCAAATTTAGCAAATGTTTTGTTGTCTGAGTGATGGAAATATTGTAAATGAAGAGGACTCAATGTATTTTGAAAGATGAGATGATGAGGATTATAATAAATAGTGCTTTGATGTCATACCAGTTAAATTAGTCCCACTGTCGCGGCAGTGTGATTTAGGACTTCTAACCATGTTTAAACATTGTGTGTTTGAGTACTGTGTGATTAACTGGGGCTGGCCTAAAGCGGTGTTTGTAAGACAATGGCGGATCCGAAGGGGCCCGGGTCCGGGGCTTTTTACAAAAACGTCTGTACAGTCAGAATGATTTGAGCTACAACCTACTCAAAAGCTGAGACTCTCACAAACACGCACGTTAGCTCAATAACGCTCACAACCTACACTGGAGTCTTTAGAAGGTAAGGGGTTTTTCCTACATAGAAGATCATAAGAAATCCCAGTACATACAGTAGTGTCTTTAATTCTCCAATAAATTCACATAGTTGCTGTCACAAACTCCAAACAGTTATCACTGACTAGTTGGATGTTCATTTCCCACTAAGCAAAAAGTCTGTACCTACAGCATTCAAATAAATACATTTTTATTAGGTCAATACAAATATTGAATGCAACTTTTGTTCTACTTGTAGCCCTGATTGTCCTGAAAATAAATGGTGAAATACTTCAATGTGAGGTTAAATATAAAGGCTGGACATACAGGTAAATGAAAGTGAATGAAAAGCCGATTTTTGCTGGGGTCTGGGGACTGATGGGGTTACAAGATGACATTGCGTCATACCCTGCGTTGTTCTGGACAGAATGAGCCTATGTTTGTCTATCGTGAAGAAGATTTTCCACAGTCACCTGAATATATCATGCACTTGAATATACCCACTGGGCACAGATGTCAATTCAAGCTCTATTTCACGTTGGTTTAACATAATTTAATTGAAATGACGTGGAAACAGCATTGATTCAAGCAGTGTGTGCCCAGTGGGTATGCGCACCAAAATGCTGATCTGTTTCTCTGAATTGCCTTGTGAAAGCCTGACATTGTACGATATTATTTTATAACTTAGGTAGTCGTGTTGGTAATATAACAAGCTTTCAAATGATGACCACCTGACCTAGATTGTGATTTAAAATGTGCCGTTTTTGGATTGCGTAAACAACAACAGTAATTGTGTGATGGAGGGGATGCTGGGATGTGTTCCAAACAAAATAACTACGAGTCCGCTTGCTCTAGTTCCTCAACGGAAGAGCTAGGAGAGGACTTCTTTGAGTCATTAAAGTCCATTGAAATTACTTAGGAACTGTGCACACAGTTAGTCTTCTCACTCAAACCCAACATGCACCTATCCCATATTTTCCAGTAACATTCGTATCATGTTACTGAATGTATCCAGAGTATTTTCAGATTTCGTTAACAACAAATGTGGCGAACAGTGTAATGTTTAGATTCAGTCTGGTGTCAGTCTGGTGTCAGTCTGGTGTCAGGTGAACTGTTGTGTCCTCAACTTTAGTATAATAATTATATTATTATATCATATCTATTATCCCTATCTATATAGGCCAAGGGTTGAGACATAACTTCAATCCTCCTGCAAACATGCCCTGCAGTTCGGCCTGTACCTCACCGAAACACAGAGTTAAAACATTCCTAAACATAACTTAAAAACTTCAATTACAACAACACAATTAAATAGATTAGATGATATAAACAATTGTTTAATTACAATATGGTTAACATTTCTCTGTTATGTGCCCCTCCTTTTACAGTACAATAATATTATCAGGGGAACAATCTTCTGCCAGTTAAATGAAATTAGACAAGTGAACAGGTTGAGTAGCAGATGAACAGGATGTGGCGCACGCACACACACACACAGAGAAACACACCACACACACACACACACAGAAACACACACCACACACACACGCACACACACAGAGAAACACACCACACACACACACACACACACACACACACACACACACACACACACACACACACACACACACACACACACACACACACACAGCAACACACACACACACACACACACACACAGAAACACACACCACACACACAGAAACACACACACAGCAAACAAACAGAATCATCATCAGATTTCACACTAATGGAGGTTTCTAAAACAGTGCATCTGGGTGAGAACTACAGTATTGGGGCAGCCGAGTGGGAATTGCCATGTCTCTGCCCTGTCTCTGTAGTGATCCTTTTCTCTTGTCAGGTCAGGTGGTCAGTTTCATACACCTATCGACAGTTTTTCTTTAGCAGGTGTCATGAGCAGGTATCATGAGCCGGTGTCATGAAAGGAAGACCTGTTTATATCATGTCTTCTCAGTCTCAGACCAAAACCTTCAAATGTCAAATGTCATCTCTTGTCTGCATTTCTACAGTGCATTCGGAAAGTATTCAGACCTTATTCTAAAATGTATTAAATTGTTGTTTTTTTCTCATCAATCTGCACACAATACCCCATAATGACAAAGCAACAAAATAATTGGGGAAATGTTTGCAAATGTATAAAAAAAATACTGAAATATCACATTTACATTCAAACCCTTTACTCAGTACTTTGTTGAAGCACCTTTGGCAGCGATTAAAGCATTGAGTCTTCTTGGGTATGACACTACCTGTATTTGGGGAGTTTCTCCCATTCTTCTCAGCAAATCCTCTCAAGCTCTGTCAGGTTGGATGGGGAGCGTAGCTGCACAGCTATTTTCAGGTCTCTCAAGAGATGTTCGATTGGGTTCAAGTCTGGGCTCTGGATGGGCCTCTCAAGGACATTCAGAGACTTGTCCCGAAGCCACTCCTGCATTGTATAGGCTGTGTGCTTAGGGTGGTTGTCCTGTTGGAAGGTGAACCTTTGCTCCAGTCTGAGATGTTGAGCACTGTGGAGTAGGTTTTCATCAAGGATCTCTCTGTACTTTGCGGCGTTCATCTTTCCCTCAATCCTGACTAGTCTCCCAGTCCATGAAAACAGGATGCACCTGAGCTCAATTTCGAATCTCATATCAAAAGGTCAGAATACTTATGTAAATAAATTATTTCATTGTCATTATGGGGTAATGAGTGTAGATTGATGAGGGGGGAAAAGTATGTAATCAACAATAAGGCTGTAACGTAACAAAATGTGGAAAAAGCCAAGGGGTCTGAATACTTTCCGAAGGCACTGTATGTAGACAAGCAGTGGGAAACCCTTTGGGTAATGGGGAAAGTATTGGGAAAATATTCTAATTTCTTTTCAATAAAGTAGCTGTCAGGAAAGTCAGTGCTAGAAGAAAAAAGTGAAGTGCAAGAGTTAGTTCGCAGTGCAGAAAAGGGCCTTCAGAGTACCTTGGAATAGTACATATATTCACCTTCTGAGGAAGTTTGTAAAGATAGTCAGAATAAAATGTATAGAAATATAACATCAATATTCTTGTCAGGCCTTTTTATCTACAGACTGCAAAAGCATGAACATAATGAGCACCCACACTCACACACATAGGAGATCTCACCCTAGATATTCTGTCTCCATGGTGCTGTAGAATACTATACAGGATATGTTGATACAGGATTACCATGGCGACAGGCACAAACATCAGTTGCGAAAGATGTGGTTTGGGTGAGCATCGTGTTGTGTTTCCTGGGTGTTGGGCACTGGCAGAGCAACAGGCCACAAGGATCAGGGACAAGAGGGGCCACGAAAGTGTTGAGCCGCCCGCTTCAATGCCTGTCTACATCTATTTCTGTCCAAACCTATCTCTCTCCATCTCTCTCTCTTCTCATGGGTTTGGGGCTACAATTTGCCTTCCGCCCTGACAGATCCACGGATGGCGCAATCTCCATTGCACTGCACAATGCTGTGGAGACGGTCAAAAACGTAAAGTTCCTCGGCTTACACATCTCCGAGGAGCTGAAATGGTCAAATCACACGGACACTGTGGTGAAGAAGGCATCACAGCGACTCTTCAACCTCCGGATGCTGAAGAAATTTGTCCTGTCACAGTGTTCTACAGGAGCACCATCGAGAGCACACTGTCGGGCTGCATCACAGCCTGGTACGGCTACACCACCGCCGCGGACCGCAGGAAGGCCAAGAAGATCATCAGGGATTTCTAGCCATTAAATAGACACATTATTCTCTTCTCCCCTGTAACTCTTCCCCACAACCCTTCCCCAGGTCCTTAGTAGTGCACTACTTACAAGAGAAAGTGGTGCACTATCTTCTCTGCAAATATACCTGGTAAAATAATGGTTAACAAACAACTAAAATCTGGGATTTCTTTCCTATATTCTTTTTGATATTTTCCCAAATTATGTTTTCTCAGTTTTGTTTTAGAGAAACAACGAAAGTGAGTCCAGAAAAAATAAATTCAGATCTGGAAGAAAATGAATCTCACATCTCGTGGGGAAAGTGCACGGTGATGAGCTTGATGTTTTTCTGCCTTTTGACAAATACAAATTATCTTGCTATAATCGTCCATAATAATCTCATCATGTAGGTTACCTACCCAAACTGTATCTGCGAGCTGTTGGCTAGAGCACACGTGCCAAGAACAGAGTGGGCAAATTCACTATATAACGCAAAATATTTGTGACAAAATGATCAGAAGTATGTTTTATTTGGTACATAGGAACTTAACTCTGCTGGGAAAATTTGCATATTGTTTTTATGTGGATTAAAAAATATATTTGCATGAAAATCTATCGCCAATTGGATATAAACCTATCTGTCTGCACTATTTTACATCTCTCTATGTTTTGATGTCTCAATGATTCACCACTTGTGTGTCTGACAGTTCAGCCTGGTCTCATAAACATGACGCAACATAGGAAACGTAAAACCGGCACGCTCATATTCAACTTAAAATGCAACATTTTCAAAATTTTTGCTGAGTTACAGTTCATATAAGGAAATCAGTCAATTGAAATAAATTCATTAGGCACTTATTTATGGATTTCACATGACTGGGAATACAGATATGCATCTTTCGGCCACAGATTCCTTTAAAAAAAAAAAACAGTATCTGGTGTGACCACCATTTGCCTCATGCAGCTCGACACATCTCCTTCGTGTTTTTTAGGCTGTTGATTGTAGCAACCTTTTCAATGGTTGTGTGAAGTTTATGGATATTGGTGGAACATGATGTCGTACACGTAGATCCAGAGTATCCCAAACATGCTCAATGGGTGACATGTCTGGCGAGTATGCAGTCCATGGAAGAACTGGGACATTTTCAGCTTCCAGGAATTGTGTACAGATCCTTGTGACTTGGGGCCATGTATTATCACGACAATGGGCCGCAGGATCTCATCAGGCTATCTCTGTGCATTCAAATTGCCATCAATAAAATGCAATTGGTTTTCTGTCCGTAGCTTATGCCTGCCCATACAATAACCTCACCACCACCATGGGGCACTCTGTTCACAACGTTGACATCAGCAAACCGCTTGCCTACACGACGCCATACATGCTGTCTGACATCTGTCTATTACAGCTGAAACCGGGATTCATCCGTTAAGAGCACACTTCTCCAAAATGCCAGTGGCCATCGAAGAAGACAATTTGCCCAATGAAGTCGTTAGGTCGTCAAACTGCAGTCAGGTCAAGGCCCTGGTGAGGATGACGAGCATGCAGATGAGCATCCCTGAAACGGTTTCTGACAGTTTGTGAAGAGGTGAAGAGGTCCTTGGCTGGTTTGGTTACACATGGTCTGAGGATGTAAGGCAGGTTGGACGTACTGTCAAATTCTCCAAAACGATGTTGGAGGCGGCTTATGGTAGAGAAATAAGCATTCAATTCTCTGGCAACAGCTCTTCCTGCAGCCACGATGCCAATTGCACGCTCCCTCAAAACCTGAGACATCTGTGGCATTGTGTTGTGTGACAAAACTGCACATTTTAGAGTGGCCTTTTATTGTCCAGATCCCAAGGTGCACCTGTGTAATGATCATGCTGTTTAATCAGCTTATTGATATAATCTTGGCAAAGGAGAAATAGTCACTAACAGGAATGTAAACAAATCTGGCCACAAAATTTGAGCATTTTATGTTTATGGAACATTTCTGGGATCTTTTATTTCATCAAACATGACCAATATTTGAGTTTATATCTTTGTCAGTATATTATGATATCTTAGTATGTTTACATGAGACAGATGGTTACTTAACGCAGCACAGAGTTCTGGAGAGTGAACATACTCAAAGCAGTTCCCTTATTAACCAGGTACTATACGTTAACTGATGACCTATCACATATAGAAAATGAACAAATGTTTAGGGCATCAGTTTAACTGCCCTTTGGTGTACACTAGAGTTCTAGCAGAGGCAAGAAGTTGAACAGGAAGTTACTTTACCATTAGACAGTTGGGTACAGGGACACATGTACTCATACCACGCACACCCACACCCACACCCATGCACAACCACAAACCCCTCCCCACACACACAAACATACACACACACACCACAATGTCCCTAAACTAGAGAAAAACAACTGCTGGCTTCACAGACCTTCCCAGATCAAAGTGAACACAGCATGTGGATGGCTTAAAAGAGAGGGAAGCCATGATTCAGAGGTGTTACCATTAGCATGCAGGGAGAGTGGCCATGAGCTGCTTTGTCACTCCAAGAACCTGCTATTCCAAGGCAGTGACTCTAGAAAAGCTGCTATTGTCAGTTAATGGAGTTGAAAGGGCCAGAGACCACAGAGGGTCTGGATATACAGAGGCTGCTAGCTGAGAGAAAAGGGAGCTTTTACACAGCGCATGCCAGAACCTCCAGCTGCTCTGACTGGAAGAGACAGGCTCCTCTCTCTCCTGTCTCTCTATACACAGAAAACTACACCACACACACTAGTAAACACTGTACACTGGCCACCACCACCACAAACATTAGTCAATTTGCAGTTTGTGCTCTCCCAGCTGTCTTATCAGACTTGAAAGCCAAACAGCTCTTTCCCACCTATGTCTGAATTTCTCTGATGCATCTCCCTCTCTCTCTCGCTCTCTCTATCTCTCTCTCAACTATGTCAGTACTACATATGTACCATTATTAAGGAAATACCAGATAAATGCACAGATATTCCCATATACAGTAGGTACAGTTACTCATTACTCAAACTCCTGATAGCAAAGTTTAAACACTGAGGGAAAGACTCATGCTCAGGTACTATTTAAAAGAAAGAGAAATATTTACAATAAAAAAGCTTATGTGGAACCCGAAGAATCATCAAAGAACCCTTTCTCACCCCCCTATCTCCCTGCAGTCAGCATGTACGTTGTGGCTGGTCACAGGATCCACAGAGCCAATAGACAAGTTGCCTCTTGCACTAAGGATCTGTATACATTACAGAGAGAGGCCTTTGGAGCAGCTTTCCCTGGGCTACAAAGACTTCAGTGTATATAAGCAGGCAAGAGAAGGCAGGGGCTGGTGTACAGCCTTGCTACAGGGAAGCCTGAGACTCACAGAGAGGCATTACAGCATCATTTATAGGTTTAACAGCGTTCTGGGAGATACAGTAGGCGGGAAATACAAGGTGCTCCCCTGTTTAAGATCAGTTTAAATGCAGATCAGGGCGGCAGTTAGCCTAGCTGTAGCCTTGGGCCAGTAACCGAAAGGTCGCTGGTTTGAATACCCGAGCCGACAAGGTGAAAAACCTATCGATGTGTCCTTGAGCAAGGCACTTAACCCTAATTTGCTCCAGGGGCTGACCCTGTAGGTAGGCCGTCATTGTAAATAATAATTTGTTCTTAACTGACTTGCCCAGTTAAATAAAGGTTAAGCTTCTGACTGAGGGAAGGGGCCACCAAAAGCACTGGAGAGGGGGATGAGGCCAAAACTCAATGAAAAAGGAAGAGAAGAAATGGCTAAATTTAGTGGTGGCCAGGTTGTAACGCCTATGGGTGATTGGTTGGTATAGAAAGCTGTCCATGCAGATCAGATAGCAGGTGACGGTAGTCCCAGCTTGCATGGGCACAAGCCCTCTATGTGAGGCCCTAGTCCTGGTCTCACCACCACTCACCTTGAAATATGACGCCCACAGGTACGGGAGGGGTAGTTTGGCCAGGGGAGCAAATAAAGGCACAGACTGGGGGCCGGCTGGCCACGGTGGTGTGTGTGTGCGTGTGCCCAGCCTGGACAGACACATCCTGATCTGGTCCCGTGCATACCTGTAGCCAGGATCTGATCAATCAGGCCTTGTCTAATGTGCTCTGAGGAGCGAAGTAAAGCAAACAACCCAGCCATGGGAACAGCCATTTCAATGTCTCGCTCATAGTTCTACAACATGGACATTACGCATGGATGTTGTTTTGTGTGTGTTTGTGAGCGAATGTGTCTAAAGCAGAAACTGCTTTTGAAAAAGAGTATCCATTAGGAGGCCTCATTAACCAGAGGGGCTAGGAGAGCAAAATATTTTCTGAAGGTCAAATTTCAAGGTTCCTCCTATTGCTTTGGACATTTACAGAACCACATGTGGACTGGATCCACAGTCATGCGAAAGCCATTGTAAAAAGCCTTCATTAATAGGATCTTGGTTTACATGGATGTCTGGACAAAACACATGCCCGTGAGTCCTGCTGTTAATGATGTGCTTTAGGGGAAGACTAGCACATGTATGGTTCAAAGGCAAGGCCATGGTAATACGAGCTGTAACCACCCCAGGACTGCACTCGCCAGACACCCAATTACTGCAAACACACACACACACACACACACACAAACTACCTTATACCTCCTCTCTTGTTTGCCTTTAAACCATTCATATTTACAGCTGCATGCTGGCTGTGCTTTGGCACAGAGCCAGAGGAGCACCCCCACCTCCCCTCCCCCCACCTCCCCTCCCCTCCCCCCACCCAGCCAAGTCAAAGGGAGCGAGTCTAACCCAGACCTGTTTGATTCAGCACCAACTTCCCCTCCTCAAAAAGATGCCCCTTAGAGACACACATCCAATCAAGATCCCTCACTGAAAGCATGAGGGAGCGAGAGACAAAGAAAATTAAAGAGAGACAGAGAGAGAGAGAGAGAGAGAGAGAGAGAGAGAGAGAGAGAGAGAGAGAAAGGCAGAGGAATTAATCCATTTCATCCTTTGTGTTAGAAAATGAGCATTAAAACACATTGGCATAACCCTAAGAAGTGGTCAGACAATGAATAGAACTCTTTCGTATCCTCACATTGATTGAAGACCAGATAGATGCTTTCTGAAGGCTACGGTGGCCATACAATACCAAGATAACTGGCTGAAAGCATGAGAAAAGAGCAGCTGCCCGGAATGGGCTCGTCGTTCTCTTCCCTAACACACTCTCCAGTAAGTGTGTGTCTGAGTGTGTGAGAGAGAGAGAGAGAGCATGAGCGACTGTCTCCTTTGTGTCTGTTCTGTAATGAGTCTCAGACTGCCAGACGTAAGCTAGTGTAGCCTAGCGTACGTTGCTTTACCAGCGTCTACTCATCCATTTGGCACTGCCTCAGCCTATCGTACTCTCTCCTTATACACATATATACACACACACTCACACAAACCCACACACTATACATGCTCATTAACTGCTGAGAAGGAAAAAAACTATACTGTCTCGCCATAAAATCCACCAACAAAGGAGAGTGTTTCCAGGCTGAAACCAGAGAAAAAAAGCCCCAGACAAAGAGGTGTCCGCTGGGCAGAGAGAGGTGAAGCGCCCTCACCTTGAGCCGGTTCTGACCTGGAGGAGGCCAGTAATCCAAAGATGACCCCCAAGAGCAAAGTCCACATCCTGGCTTTAGCGTCTGGCGATGGCTGGGTGAGTGACTGGAGGAGGTGTGTATGGTCTCTCCAGTGGTCCTGTCTTCTCTGTGCCAGGAGTGAGGGGTGGTGGGTGTGTGTGAGAGAGAGAGCGATAAAGAGAGAGAGAGAGAGAGAGAGAGAGGTTGTTGTGGGTGTCTGGTAGCTATTGGAGCTGAGACAGACTTTGGCCAACTTTTTTGTATTCTGTGTGAGAGAGAGGGTTTCAGAGCTTAGGGTGGTGCATGTATGAACACACCCTTCTGCTTCTCCCTCTCGTGCTTCCTCCCCCCTCCTTCCTACCTTGTGCAGCCTCTCTCTTTTTCTCCCTCTCACACTCTCTCCATTTTCTCCTTCCTGTCACTGTCTGTTTTTTATTTGTTTGGAAGATGCCCCTTGTGTGTTTTGCTGACTATCCCCTTCTTCTCTCCCTCTTCCACCTTTCTTTAAATTCTGTCTCTGACAGCAACAGTTGCTGTTCTTTTGTTCACTCCTTGCTCTTATTTCAATTAACCTCCTTTTCCCCCAGTAAAACTCTCTCAGTCACTCGTTCTCCCCCTCTCTCTCTCCCCCTCTCTTCCCAATCTCAACAACTGCCATGATACACACTATGTCAACCGATGAAATAAAGCTAACTTTTATTCTTACCATGAGCTTTGTCTCAAGACCTTCCCCATCCTAGTCTATTGTCCATTGTCACTAATAGGTAAAACGACTAGATGGATTTCGGCCATATTCATATTATAGATCAGTGGCCAATGAGAATTCAAAGGGAAACCTGTATGAAACAGAACCATGAACTGACTGTATCACCCAGTCAGTTAGAAAAGCAAAGGCCAGCTTTTTCAAACAGAAATTTGCTTCCTGTAGTACTAACTCCAAAAAGTTCTGGGACACTGTAAAGTCCATGGAGAATAAGAGCACCTCCTCCCAGTTGCCCACTGCACTGAGGCTCGGAAACACTGTTACCACTGATAAATCCACGATTATTGAAAATTTCAATAAGCATTTTGCTACGGCTGGCCATGCTTTCCACCTGGCTACCCCTACCCCGGTCAACAGCTCTGCACCCCCGGCAGCTACTTGCCCAAGCCCCCCCCGCTTCTCCTTCACCCAAATCCTGACAGCTGATGTTCTGAAAGAGCTGCTAAGTCTGGACCCCTACAAATCTGCTGGGCTAGATAATCTGGACCCTCTCTTTCTGAAATTATCAGCCAAAATTGTTGCAACACCTATCACTAGCTTGTTCAACCTCTCTTTCGTATCGTCTGAGATCCCTAGAGATTGGAAAGCTGCCGCGGTCATCCCCCTCTTCAAAGGAGGAGACACTCTAGACCCAAACTGTTATAGACCAATATCCATCCTGCCCTGCCTTTCTAAAGTTTTCGAAAGCCAAGTTAACAAACAGATAACTGACCACTTCGAATCCCACCGTACCTTCTCTGCTATGCAATCTGGTTTCCGAGCTGGTCATGGGTGCACCTCAGCTACGCTCAAGGTACTGAACGATATCATAACCGCCATCGATAAAAGACAGTACTGTGCAGCCGTTTTCATCGACCTGGCCAAGGCCTTCGACTCTGTCAATCACCGCATTCTTATTGGCAGACTCAACAGCCTTGGTTTCTCAAGTGACTGCCTTGCTTGGTTCTCTAACTACTTTGCAGACAGAGTTCAGTGTGTCAAATCGGAGGGCCTATTGTCCGATCCTCTGGCAGTCTCTATGGGGGTGCCACAGGGTTCAATTCTTGGGCCAACCCTTTTCTCTATATACATCAACGATGTCGCTCTCGCTGCTGGTGACTCTCTGATCCATCTCTACGCAGATGACACCATTCTGTATACATCTGGCCCCTCTTTGGATACTGTGTTTACTAACCTTCAATCAAGCTTCAATGCCATACAACACTCCTTCCGTGGCCTACAACTGCTCTTAAACGCTAGTAAAACTAAGTGCATGCTTTTCTATCGAACAATGCCAGCACCCGCCCACCGGACTATCATCACTACTCTCGACGGATCCGAATTAGAATACGTGGACACCTACAAATACCTAGGCATCTGGTTAGACTATAAACTCAACTTCCAGACTCACATCAACCATCTCCAATCCAAAATTAAATCCAGAATTGGCTTCCTATTTCGCAACAGAGCCTCCTTCACTCATGCTGCCAAACATGCCCTTGTAAAACTGACTATCCTACCGATCCTTGATTTCGGCGATGTCATTTACAAACTAGCCTCCAACACTCTACTTAGCAAATTGGATGTAGTCTATCATAGTGCCATCCGTTTTGTCACCAAAGCCCCTTACACTACCCACCACTGCGACCTGTATGCTCTCGTTGGCTGGCCTTCACTATATATTCGTCGCCAAACCCACTGGCTCCAGGTCATCTATAAGTCTTTATTAGGTAAATCCCCGCCCTATCTCAGCTCACTGGTCACCATAGCAACACCCACCCGTAGCATGCGCTCCAGCAGGTATATCTCACTGGTCACCCCCAAAGCCAACACCTCCTTTGGCCGCCATTCCTTCCAGTTCGCTGCTGCCAATGACTGGAACGAATTGCAAAAATCATTGAAGCTGGAGGTTCCTATCTCCCTCAATAACTTTAAGCATCAGCTGTCAAAGCTGCTTATCGATCACTGCACCTGTATATAGCCCTTCTGTAAATAGCCCACTCTACTACCTCATCCCCATATTTATTTTCGTTTATTTTTCACTAATCTTGCACTCCAGTATCTCTATTTGCACATCATAATTTGCACATCCTTCATTCCTGTGTTAATGATGATAATTCTGTAATTTATTTCTACTCTATAGTCTATTTATTGTCCTACCTCCCAACCTTACTGCATTTTTGCACTACATTTTGCACTCTGTTTATAGATTTTCTATTGTGTTTTTGACTGCTTGTTTAATGTGTAACTCTGTGTTGTTGTGTTTTTTTTTGTCGCACTGCTTTGCTTTGTCTTGGCCAGGTCGCAGTTGCAAATGAGAACTTGTTCTCAACTGACCTACCTGGTTAAATAAAGGTGAAATAAAAAAATAAATAAAAAAACAGTGCCTTCAGAAAGTATTCATACCCCTTGACGTATTCCACATTTTGTTGTGTTACAGCCTCAATTCAAAATAGATTAAATCACACAATACCCCATAATGACAAAATTAAAATGTGTTTTTAGAAACATTTGCAGATTTATCGAAAATGAAATACAGAAATATTTAATTTAAATAAGTATTCACACCCCTGAGTCAATACTTTGTAAAAACACCTTTGGCAGCGATTACATCTTTGAGTCGTCTTGAGTATGTCTGTATAAGCTTTGCACATCTGGATTTGGGAATTTTCTCCCATTCTTCCTGGTATATTTTCTCAAGCGGTGTTAAGTTAGATGGGGAGCGATGGTGAACAGCAATCTTCAAGTCTTTCCACAGATTTTCAATGTGATTCAAGTCCGGGCTAGACACACACTATCCTGCCAACGGGACCTGAAGATGTTTCTCTGAGTCGTGGCTGAACAAGGACATGGATAATATACAATCCGCTGGCTTTTCCATGCATCTTCAAGATCAGACTGCAACCTCGGGTAAATTGAGCGGGGGAGGGGTGTGTCTGTTAACAACAGCTGGTGTGCAATCTCTAATGTTAAGGAAGACTCAAGTTTTTGCCTGCCTGAGTTAGAATACCTCATGATAAGCTTTTTAATTTATATTTTTCTGTCTATTTACCACCACAAACCGACGCTGGAACTATAGGGCCATAAGCAAACAAGAAAATGCACATCTAGGCGGCGCTTCTTGTGACGATTTTAATGCGGGGAAACTGAAATTCTCCCAAACACAATGGTGTTCTCCATTTTGCTTCACAACACAATCGTTTTGGGACTCATCTGAAGTCGGTACAGCCGATCTGCCAACTTCTGTTTGTAGAGTCCGAACAGTTTGGGCTACACACTAATTATGTGGAAAGGAGAGACTCTCACGAACAAGTACGTCAGTTGTTTAGCTTTAGGACGCACACAGGACTTACAAGACTCGTTTGAAGGTCCCCGGTACCAGTTAAAAAAATGAATGGAAGTATATATGGAGACTGTTTAGTGCAAAAAAAAAAGGAGTTAAATACATTTTAAAAATGTAAACAATTCCTGATATTTCTTCTATATCTCAGATATAGGACAGAAACTTCAGAACAAACATCCTTTAGATTTTTCGGGGGACTATCTGTTATTCAATGCGTTTGTATGGGCTTATAGCACACATTTCTTTTTCATGAAATATTTTTTATATATATTTTTTTTATACTTCACTTTTTTATACACACACACACACACACACACATACTTTTTTTTTTATACTGCAACTCAAATAGCAAAATTATCCTTGGTATGACCTTCTTAAAACAATTCCATATAGCTTGTGGCAAGAGTTTGGGGAAGACCCTTTTCTGTTTCAGCATGACAATGCACCCAAGCACAAAGCAAGGTCCATACAGAAATGGTTTATTGAGATTGGTGTGGAAGAACTTGACTTGTGTGCACAGAGCCCTGACCTCAACCCCATCAAACACCTTTGTGATGAATTGGAAGGCTGATCGACAGGCCTAATCGCCCCAACATCAGAGCCCGACCTCACTAATACTCTTGTGGCTGAATGAAAGCAAGTCCCAGCAGCAATGTTCCAACATGTAGTAGTGCGTTCCCAGAAGAATGGAGGTTGTTATAGCAGCAAAAGGGGGACCAACTCCATATGAATGGTGAGGGTAGGCAACAACACATCCATCACGCTTACCCTCAACATAGGATTCCCTCAGGAATGCATTGGTGGTAGGCCTGATCACCGGCGACAATGAGACAGCCCATAGAGAGGAGGTCAGTAACCTGGCAATATAGTGCTGGGAAAACAACCTCTCGCTCAATGTCAGCAAGACAAAGTAACTGATCGTGGACTACAGGAAACGGAGGGCCGAACATGCCCCCATCCAACTTTACAAGGCTATAGAGGAGGGGGTCGAGAGATCCAAGTTCCTCTGTGTCCACATCACTAAGGAATTAACATGGTCCACACACACCAGCACAGTCGTCAGATCCTCAAAAAGTTCTACAGCTACACCATTGAGAGCATATTGACTGGCTGCACCACCGCTTGGTATGGCAACTGCTTGGCACCCGACCGCAAGGCGCTACAGAGGGTAGTGTGTACAGTCCAGTAAATAACTGGGGCCGAGCTCCCTGCCATCAAGGATCTCTATACCAGGCAGTGTCAGGCCCTAAAAATTGTCAGATTATAGCCACGATTATAGCCAACGCTTTCCTGCTACTGCACGGAAACCGTTGCCAATGCACAAGTCTGGGTATGACGCTGCAAGCATGGCACAACTTAATTTGGGGAGTTTCTCCCATTATTCTCTGCAGATCCTCTCAAGCTCTGTCAGGTTGGATGAGGCGCGTCGCCGCACAGTTATTTTCAGGTTTATCCAGAGATGTTCGATTGGGTTCAAGTAAAGGCTCTGGCAGGGCCACTCAAGGACATTCAGCTCCTCCTGTGTTGTCTTGGCTGTGTGCTTAGGATTGTTGTCCAGTCTGAGGTCCTGAGTGCACTGGTGCAGGTTTTCATGAAGGATCTCTCTGTACTTTGCTCCGTTCATCTTTCCCTCGATCCTGACTAGTCTCCCAGTCCCTGCCGCTGAAAAACATCCCCACAGCATGATGCTGTAACCCCCATGCTTCACCGTAGGGATGGTGCCAGGTTTCCTCAAGATGTGACACAATCTGTCTCATGGTCTGAGAGTCCTTTAGGGTCCTTTTGGCAAACTCCAAGTTGGCTGTCATGTGCCTTTTACTGAGGAGTGGCTTCCATCTGGCCACTCTACCATAAAGGCCTGATTGGTGGAGTGCTCCAGAGATGGTTGTCCTTCTGGAATATTCTGCCATCTCCACAGAGGAGCTCTGGAGCTCTCTCAGAGTGACTGTCGGGTTCTTGGTCACCTCCCTGAACAAGGTCCTTCTCACCCGATTGCTCAGTTTGGCCGGGCGGCCAGCTTTAGGAAGAGTCTTGGTGGTTCCAAACTTCTTCCATTTACGAATGATGGAGGCTTCTGTGTTCTTTCATTGAAGGCTTCTGCACCTTCAATGCTGCATACATTTTTTGGTACCCTTCTCCAGATCTGTGCCTCGACACAATTCTGTCTCGGAGCTCTATGGACAATTCCTTCGACCTCATGGCTTGGTTTTTGCTCTGACATGCAGTGTCAACTGTGGGACCTTATGTAGACAGGTGTGTGCCTTTCCAAACCATGTCCAAGTTGTAGAAATATGTCCAGGATGATCAATGGAAACAGGATGAACCTGAGCTCAATTTCAAGTCTCATAGCAAAGGGTCTGAATACTTATGTAAATAAGGTATTTCAGTTTTTTATTTTTTATAAATTTGCACCAAAAAAAACAACCTGTTTTCACTTTGGCCTTATGGGGTATTGTGTGTACATTGATTTTCAATCAATCAATTTTTGAAAAAGGCTGTAACAAAATGTAGGAAAAGTGAAGTCGTCTGAATCCTTTCCGAATGCACTGTATCTCTTTCAATTACTTCTTACTGCTGCGCATCGACTCAGTACTGGTACCTTGTGTACAGTATATAGCCAAGTTATCGTTATTCATTGTGTATTTATTCCTTGTGTTGTTATTTTTCTCTCTGCATTGTTGGGAAGGGCCCGTAAATAAGCATTTCACTGTTAGTCTACGCCTGTTGTTAACAAATCATGTGACATATAACATTTTTATACATGACCCTAAGCATGATGGAATGTTTTAATTGCTTAATTAAGTGAGGAACCACACCTGTATGGAAGAACCTGCTTAAAATATATTGAAAGTGTTTTGTTTATTTTGGCAGTTACCTGTAGATGGCATCTATGTAAAGATTAGGCAAGCTGTTTATAATGTTATCCACCACACAGTTTCTATTTCCATGAGGACAATATCATCACTATGACGTTCATATTGAGCTTCTAACTTAAAATACCCTTGTCCTTTCAGGTCTAAAGGAAAGATCTCAGACAAAATGTTTGTACCCACAACAGGTCAACAACATGAATGCTGTATTGCAGTCTTGTTTTCTGCTCCTTTACCAAACATGCATAGAGAATGTTGTAATGGCCCAGCGTGAAAACACAATGCTGGCAAGCAGTTAAGGCCAGCACAAAGGCACCCAATTGATGCGATCTGTCCCTTTCACTGGACACCGTAATTGCAATCAATGTCTAATAAGACTTCAGGGCGGCCATTTTGGACAGTAATTTTCAAGATGCTAATTTCCAGTAACCCACGACACCTTACTTGCTTGGATATCCAAACTCCTTGCTCTAGCCAAATGCTATGCCACGCCCACGTTAGTTTCTTCTCCACAATGAGTCTCGATCTGAGTATGAATCTCGATCTGAGTACCTCCCCGACAATATCTAGATTGAAAATACGTTCTAGACCCTCTGATTGGTCCCAAAAACCGATGGGTTGAGCCAGAGCCTCTGATACTCTGATTGGTTAGAGATGATCCAATCGCTGATGACTTTGTTTTGTACAATACCCCTCACCACAAATGATTTCAATGATTGCAGTCTCAGACTGAAGTATGTAGTGACAGTATACCGTAGAGCAGCGGAAGAATTCAGTTTAAATGCGTCAGGCAAGCACCTTTCAGGATAATATACTAAACACATGTATCTAAAGTAGTCTGTGTTAATATGTCATTCTACATTCATATGAGGTATATTGTATGCAACAAGCCAATATAATACACAAATCCTGTATCTGTATCTAGCTATACATCTATCCTATCTACAGTATATTATCTCTTTATATGAGGCAGTAGGAAGAGCAAAGGTGAGACAAAAAGCACTGTGTCTAGTTCATTAACCAGGGGAGAGATAGAAAAAGCATTGTTAGAGTTTATCTTTATCACGCCTATAAAAGGTAACGGTCAAGATAACCACGGCTCTATAAATCCCACCATCAGCGAAGATGTTCTCATCTCGATGACAGCTCTAGTGGGTTGGACTTGTGACTGTGACAGGCGATAGTGTGGGCGTGTTATGAATGGCATGTTGCCATCTGCCATCTAGGTTTGCTGTGTAAAAAGCCAAAGTTATCTCACACTAACAGGAGTTTATTAGGAAATGCCTAACGCTGTAAATAAAGCACATGTGAGTTGAATTGCTGGAATTGGTAACAATGTAGAAAACACTGGGAACAATGAAGTCCCCACAGGTCACTGCCAGAGACCCTGTCAACTTCCTGTTCCTCAACCGGCCTCCATCAATAGAACATAGTAACGTACCGGGCGTTATTACCATATGTGAGATGAAGACAGCTGGTTTCACAAGAGGCCAGTGAGTCAAAAGGATCTGTTGATAAGTGGAAGGCAAAATACTTACTGCTGATAAGACAGAATGAGCTTGAATTGAAGAACACTGGAGGCATGAATGTGAACTAGACTGGATTGTGGATTGTATTTTACTGCAAAAGACTGTTGTAATATTGTGTAATACACAAGAAGATGATGAGAGAGTGAATAAAGTCTGAAGAATGATTGGATCAACCTGAGAGAGGCATATTGGACTGTAAGAACAGGAGGGCAAAGCATTAACCACAGTGACTAAAGTCCTTCCCACACTGTACGTCGGATTCAGTCTTTTGCGATTGTTACATGTCACATTGTGTGAGGTTACCTAATTAAAATCTTAATATCAACCTGGCCAGATTGTACGATTGGCTTCAGTTCTGTCATCACATTCTACGATTGTCTTGTGCGGCTACGTCAACTGCATGGCCAGGCACGACTCCAACACCATCATTAAGTTTGCAGAAGACACAACAGTGGTAGGCCTGATCACAGTGGTAGGCCTGACAACGACGAGACAGCCTATAGGGAGAAGGTCAGAGACCTGGCCGTGTGGTGCCACGATAACAACCTCTCGGCCAACTGCTCGGCCTCCGACCGCAAAGCACTACTGAAGGTAGTGCGTACGGCCCAGTACATTACTGGGGCAAAGCTTCCTGCCATCCAGGACCTCTATACCAGGCGGTGTCAGAGGAAGGCCCTAAAAATTGTCAAATATTCCATCCACCCCAGTCATAGACTGTTCTCTCTGCTACCGCATGGCAAGTGGTACCGGATCACCAAGTCTAGGTCCAAAAGGCTTCTTAACAGCTTTTAACCCCAAGCCATAAGACTTCTTCAATGGTGTCTTCCCATGAACACCATTCTTGTTTAGTGTTTAACGTATCATAAACTTGTCAACAGAGATGTTAGCATGTTCCAGAGATTTCTGTAAGTCTTTAGCTGACACTCTAGGATTCTTCTTAACCTCATTGATCATTCTGCACTGTGCTCTTGCAGTCATCTTTGCAGGACGGCCACTCCTAGTGAGAGTAGCAACAGTGCTGAACTTTCTCCATTTATGAACAATTTGTATGAACATCAACAGTTACTTTTTTAACCCTTTCCAGATTTATACAAGTCAATAATTCTTAATCTTAGTTCTTCTGAGATCTCTTTTGTTCGAGGCATGGTTATTCTTTGTTCAGGCAATGCTTCTTGTGAATAGCATTTTGTGAGAGTTTTTTATAGGGCAGGGCAGCTCTAACCAACATCTCCAATCTTGTCTCATTGATTGGACTCCATGTTAGCTGACTCCTGACTCCAATTAGCTTTTAGAGAAGTCATTAGCCTAGGGGTTCACATACTTTATCCAACCTAAATCCAGATAATTCCAAAGGGTTCACATACTTTTTCTTGCCACTGTATATTGTCTGGGATGGCATAAGTTGGCTAAAATTGTTCAGTCTGTGCGGGCCTTTAAGCACCCTGTACCACTCCCTCTGTCTCCCTCTCTCTCTCTGTCTGAATCATATTTTACCTCACAGTTCGTCAACGTGTCACTTACTGTTCAGTCATTGGCATGGCAACATATATTTGTAGTTTTCTCCTCTGTGGTGATAACAGGGTACAAAGCAAAGGCAGATACCGAGACGCCCACATACCCACACAAAACACTAATTTGTGTTCTCATCAAAACAGCTAGAGGTAATGAAAGTGCAGTTACATGCATTGAAAGACTCTGAGGTTAACACAAATAATTACGGAGATTAAATCTAGAATCTGTATAAACTATCATGTAGTATTGAATGTCTCTGAGAGAGGGAGAGAGAGTGAGAGACACCTTTTGAGTTTCCTCCAAAGAACAATGGCTTTCTCGTTTCTCTCTGTGGGGAAACAACAGTGACCCACAATGCAAAGACGGTCCAGTCCTTTATGGGGGCGCTGGAACTTTTGTGTCATATGTGCTATTGTCAACTAATGTATTTTTAAGCACTTAGGCACACAGTGACTGGTATGGCCAAATATAGCACAGACCAAAACCAAAATGGTGCAGCACAATGGAATACTCCAGTTGGTCAAACACTGAACCATTTAACCTGTGCTTACCTGTTTACCTTAGTCAAACTCAGGAAAAGTACCCAGGAACTTGCTCAAAAGTGAACATGGCCTTTGACAGAGGGTATCATATTTTTCTAAAAAGGGGTCAATTTTGGAGTGAGAGAGAGAGAGAGAGAGAGAGAGAGAGAGAGAGAGAGAGAGAGAGAGAGAGAGAGAGAGAGAGAGAGAGAGAGAAAAAAAGAGAGAGAGAGACAGACAGACAGACAGACAGACAGACAGACAGACAGACAGACAGACAGACAGACAGACAGACAGACAGACAGACAGACAGACAGACAGACAGACAGACAGACAGACAGAGAGAGAGAGAGAGAGAAACAAAGACAGACAGAGACAAAGAAGAACGTCCTGAGCTGTCTGTGAGCATTCACATTTTTTTTACCAAAAGCCCAACAAATCCTCTTGGTTCTATCCTGGCTCTCCACATGACATAAGTGTGAGTAGAACAGGAGCACATGAGGTTAACTGGTGTGTGGCAGGCAAGCCTAATCCCAAAATTACACATTAGACTGCTGAGTCATCAGGTACACACCCAGTAAGAGTTTCCTCTGCTCTCATGGGTTTACTCAATATGGCACACGTACACACACACACACACACACACAGTCAGACCCGTGGTCGGTTCTGCTTGTGGTAACGGCCTGGCCGACTAATGGCACTTCCTTAGCATTTCTCTCCTTCAACGTGCCATTTTTCCCTGGGAGCAGAGCATTGAGAGGAATGTGGCTAGACGTGATCGCAAGATGTCCATATACGTACAGAGCGATGAGAAAGCTAGTTCCACCAATCATTAAAGTATGAGGGCAAAGAATCTGGTGCGGATGAACTGTAAATTAGAGTTGGACTAGTGGACTATACCTCTGTCACACTGTCAGTAGTGGATAGGCAGTTGATATTACCCCTAGTGGCGATTAAAACAGGCTACTCATTTGTATAATTTAACCTTTATTTTACTAGGCAAGTCAGTTAAGAACAAATTCTTATTTGCAATGACGGCCTACACCGGCCAAACTCAGACAACGCTGGGCCAATTGTGCGCCACCCTATGGGACTCCCAATCACGGCCGATTGTGATACAGTCTGAATTCGAACCAGGTTGTCTGTAGTGACGCCTCTAGTACTGAGATGCAGTGTCTTAGACCACTGTGCCACTTGGGAGCCTCATTAAACAGGTATCAGTTAATTATTTGGTGGGAATAAGGAAGGATGAAATAGCCAAGCCTCAGTGAGCTCAACTCTTGAAGATACTCTGATTCTGTGATGTCTAAAAACCATCAAACCTATAACTGTCAAACGTTGTGCTTTCCTTATCATCTGATCTGTCCTTTCTCTTTCTGGTAAAGACGTGAGCTCTAAGAATGATAGTGAGGTAACGGAAACATGGTGGTTGCAGTGGTGCAGTTTCCTGTGGGGATTGGCTAACCTTTCTCTGCAACCACCAACACATGATGTTTACACCCTAAGCCAGAGAGGTGTGTTTCTGTGTTTGTATGTGTGTCGTTGTGTGTATTTGCACACCTCTCTCTCTGTGAGTGTGTGTGTGCGCGTGTGTGTGTGTGTGTGTGTGTGTGTGTGTGTGTGTGTGTGTGTGTGTGTGTGTGTGTGTGTGTGTGTGTGTGTGTGTGTGTGTGTGTGTGTGTGTGTGTGTGTGCGTGCGTGTGCGTGTGTGTACCTCTGTGTGTGTTAAGAGGATCAGACGGGTCAGCCCTACCTCACCCCTGCTCAGTTGACGCAGCAGCGTCAGAGCCTGAATGAACCAGCCAGGCATCATGGGAGCATGACTGGACTGCCACAAAAGGACAGGCTTTGCACTACAATAACAGAGAGAGCGAGGGGCTTGATTGGTGTTTGGGTGACGGTATGGTTCGGCCAGCCAGGTGTTTGGATAGTGACAGTGTCAGAGAGGAAAACAAAGAAAGCCACACCACTATTTGATGCATATAGGTGATCCAATCTCAACAACATTTGGGTGCGAAGTGCGTTCGTCAGGGTCACAGAATTCTTGTAGTTTAAATGGGGTTTCCCTTGCAGTGAGTCATGACCTGAAAGCCCACAGCTGCATTGATATAGCACATAAATGGCACCAAACCAGAACCCCTCTCATCCACTACCAATTAAATTGTATGCTTGGTCAAAGTAATGACTAAGAAGGTACACACAATTATAGAAAGATGAGAAGAAAGTCAAGAGAAGGAGGTCTATTTCAGTGTACAGTTTCAGTACATCCCCATTAGAACGAGTGATTCTATAGAAGGGAGCAGAAGTAGTGAGGGGACGAGGGGAGGCCAGAGGAAATCCGGTCGACAATGGTTAAATAAACTTCAGCGTGAGACATTGTGGATGAGAGTGGGCCTTTTGCCAAGTCTGGTGATCATTCACAAAGCCTGCTCACACAGAGAAGAGTGTGTGTCTGTGTGTGTGTGTGTGTGTGTGCGTGCGCGTGCGTGTGTGCGTGTGTGTGTGAGTGTGAGTGTGAGTGTGTGTGTGTGTGTGTGTGTGTGTGTGTGTGTGTGTGTGTGTGTGTGTGTGTGTGTGCGTGTGTGTGAGTGCGTGTGCGTGAATGCGTGTGCGTGCGTGTGTGTGTGTAGACCAGAAGTCCCCACAAGAATAGTAAACAAACAACATTTTAACCAACTAGGGACATTTTGTTAGTCTCCCCACAAGGTGAAATGCTATTTCTAGGGGGTTTAGGTTTATGGTTAGAATTAGTGTTAGGGTTAGAATTAGGTTAGGGTTAGAATTAGGTTAGGGTTAGGGTTAGGCGTACCACAAATTTCAGTACGGAACTTACACTGATGCACTTGGTGACTTGGTAAACAACCACTTTAACACATTATGTCCCAACATCCCATTCACAGTGTGTTTGCACTGATTTCAGTGCCAACAGAAACTGTATTTAAATTTAATAATTTTGAAATGTATTAGGATACAAAATGTCATATTTTTGAATGTTTAATGCACAAATTTAATCATTGAATGAATATGTCGAACTTGTATTGTCGTCCCCACAGTAACCGTAAGTACATATCCCAACCAGAAGCCATGGATTACAGGCCTATCCACATCGAGCTAAAGGCTAGAGCTGCCGCTTTCAAGCAGCGGGACACTAATCCGGACGCTTATAAGAAAGCCCTCAGACGAACCATTACACACGCAAAGTGTCAATACAGGATTAAGATTGAGTCCTACTTCACCGGCTCAGATGCGGCAGGGCTTGAAAACTATTACGGACTATAAAAGGAAACCCAGCCGCGAGCTACCCAGTGGCGCAAGCCTACCAGACGAGCTAAATACCTTTTTATGCTTGTTTCGAGTCAAGCAACACTGAAGCATGCATGAGAGCACCAGCTGTTCCAGATGACTGTGTGATAACGCTCTTGGTAGCCGATGTGAGCAAGACCTTTAAACATGTCAACATTCACAAAGGTGCAGGGCCAGATGGATTACCAGGACGTGTAGTCAAAGCACGCGCGGATCAACTGGCAAGTGTCTTCACTGACATTTACAACCTCTCCCTGACCGAGTCTGTAATATCTACATGTTTCAAGCAGACCACCATAGTCCCTGTGCCCAAGGAAGTGAAGGTAACCTGCCTAAATGATTACCGCCCCGTAGCACTCACGTCGGTAGCCATGAAGTGCTTTGAAAGGCTGGTCATGGCTCACATCAACAACATCATCCTGGATTCCCTAGACCAACTCCAATTCGCATCCCACCCCAACAGATCCACAGATGACGCAATCTCAATCGCACTCCACACTGCCCTTTCCCACCTCAACAAAAGGAACACCTATGTGAGAATGCTATTCATTGACTACAGCTCAGCCTTCAACACCAGAGTGCCCTCAAAGCTCATCACTAAGCTAAGGACCCTGGGACTAAACACCACCCTCTGCAACTGGGTCCTGGACTTCCTTGCGGGTTGCCCCCAGGTGGTAAGGGTAGGCAACAACACATCTGCCACGCTGATCCTCAACACCGGGGTCCTTCAGGGGTGCATGCTTAGTCCCCTCTTGTACCTTTTCACCCACAACTGCGTGGCCTAACACGACTCCAACACCATCATTAAGTTTGGTGATGACACAACAGTGGTAGGCCTGATCACCGACAATGATGAGACAGCCTATTGAGAGGAGATCAGAGACCTGGCAGTGTGGTGACGGGATAACAATCTCTCCCTCAATGTGAGAAAGACAAAGGAGCTGATCGTGGACTATAGGAAAAGGCGGGCAGAATAGGCCCCCATTAACATTGACGGGGCTGTAGTGGAGCGGATCGAGAGTTTCAAGTTCCTTGGTGTCCACATCATCAACAAACTACCATGGTTCAAACACACCAAGACCGTCATGAAGAGTGCACGACAACACCTTTTCCCCCTCAGGAGACTGAAAAGATTTGGGTTTATTATCTATCCTGATTGTCTAGTCACTTTTACCCCTACCAATGTACATACTACCTCAATAATAATAATAAATAATAATAATAATAAATTGGGTTTGTATTGCGCTTCTCATCTGCGGAGACAGATCTCAGAGGGCTTAACAGGTAAAATAAGATATATAATATTTTTTTAAGAAGGAAATTTAAAACAAGGGTGGGCCGCTATAAAAGAGAGATTGGCGCCGCCCTGTGTGGTCACCTGTTAAGCAGCTTCCATTGTTTGTGCGTTATTGTTGTTTTAGTATATTTTTCGTGTGTTTTTCTTGAGTTCAGGATTATAGTGTGCTACTGTTTTACGAAGGTTTTAGCGGTCCTTTTTATCACTAAGACACTTTTTATTTTTCTCAGCGCCGAACGTACACACGAGTCCTCAATTATTTACAACCGAGCCCAGCTCCTGGATTTAGCACACTCAGCGCTAGAAAGTACAAGCCGGCTATATCGTCTATCATTATGGGCAACGTGAGATCGCTGCATAACAAGGTGGATGAGCTTGAGGGGCTGGTCCATGGGCAAAGAGACTACCGAAAAGCTAGCCTATTGTGATTTACAGAGACATGGCTGAATGATAACATCCCCATAGAGAACGTAACTATCGGCGGTTTCCAGACCATCAGAGCGGACAGGGATAGCGCATCTTCCGGTAAGGTTGAGGGGAGCTGGCTTTATTAGTTAACAACAGACGGTGTAATCTGAGCCATATTACTGTTAAGGAACGGTTTTGTAGCCCGGACATTGAGCTGGTAGCCATTAGCCTGAGACCCTACTATTTGCAGAGGGAATTCACGGCGACCATTGCTGTTATTGTTTACATCCCGCCCTCCGCGGACGCAAACACAGTGAGTGACGTCATCCACTCTGTTATCGCGAGGTTACAGACAGCGCATCCCAGTGCCTTCTTTGCCATTTCGGGAGATTTTAACCCTGCATCTCTCTCTTCAACACCTCCCACGTTCAAGTGCCCAACAGGAATACTAAAACTCAGAACTTGCTATATGCTAATGTGAAGGATGCATGCAACTCCACTGCACTCCCTCCCCTCGGTAGATCGGATAACAACCTTGTCCACCTCACCCCAATCTACAGGCCTATGGTCCAACAGCAGCCAGCGACCATTAGGACCATTAGGAGATGGTCCCCGGAGGCGAATGAGGCCCTACAGGACTGCTTTGAAACCACAGACTGGGATATGATCTGAGAGGCTCATGGGGAGGACATTGATGGACTTACAGACTGTATAACGGACTATATAAATGTTGGTGTAGACAACACTGTACCCACCAGGAAGGTACGCTGTTTTCCAAATAATAAACCCTGGGTCACTAGCGACCAGAAGGCCGTGCTGACTGAGAAGAAGAGGGTCTTCAAGGAGGGGGACATGGCCAAATTGAAATGAGAGGGTATAAGATGGAGGACAAGCTGAGGCAGAGCCAGGTGAGAGAGGTGTGGAAGGGTATGAGAAATATCACTGGCTTCAAAAAGTCAAACAGTGGGCAGACGGAGGGGACCCAGGACAGAACCAATGAGCTGAAACAATTTTTTCAATATTATCCCTGTCCTCCTCCCCTCCAGCTCTCCAGGCCACACACCTTCACGGCTCCCATTAACACCTTCGCACAAGACAATCAGCGACCCCACCTCCGCCCCTGCTCCCTCTGGACTGATCCTCAACACCCCCCTTCCCCCCACCTCCCCACCTGGTCTGGCTTTCACCACCAACCAAGTGAAGAGAGAGCTGGAGAGACTACATCAGTGGAAAGCGGCGGGCCCTGATGGCATCAGCCCAAGGGTGCTTAGGGTCTGTGCTGACCAACTGTGTGGAATAGTTGGTCAGCACCTTCTGCAGAGGGCCTACTCTCAACTGGAAAACGCAGGTATTCACTGCGTCACTATTCTCACCTCTCTCACCTGTGAGGGTTATGTTTTTTTGACTTCTCCAGTGCCTTCAACACCATTCAGCCCCTACTACTGGGTGAGAAGATGAGGAGGATAAAAGTGGAAGCACCCTTAGTCTCCTGGGTTACGGACTACCTGACCAGTAGGCCACAATTTATGTGGCTACAGAGCTGTGTGTCAGAACGGGCAGTGAGCAATACAGGGGCCCCCCAGGGAACGGTCCTGTCCCCCTTCCTGTTCACCCTCTACACCTCAGACTTCAGATATAACTCTGAAACATACCACCTGCAGAAGTTCTCGGATGACTCCGCAATTGTAGGGAATATTAGGGGTGGGCAGGAGGAGGAGTACAGGAGCACAATCAATGACTTTGTGGTGTGGTGTGAGCAAAACCACCTTCAGCTCAACATCAGAAAAACAAAGGAGATGGTGGTGGACTTCAGGAGAACCAAGGCCCAACCGATTGCAGTCCCTACACAGGGGATGTATGTGGAAATGGTTGGTTCATACAAGTTCCTGGGAGTCCATATGGATAGCAGGCTGGAATGGGCTTGTAACACCGGGGCTCTGTACAAAAAGGGCCAGAGTCGAGGCTTAGGTCCTACTGCATACTTTCTACCAGTCTGTGGTGGCCAGTGACATATATTTTGCAGTGGTGTGCTGGGGTGCCAACATAAAGGCTGGTGATGCTTCTCGGGTAAATAAGCTGATCAGGAAGGCTAGCTCTGTTCTGGGCATTAACCTTGACACTCTAGAGGAGGTGGCGGAGAGAAGGATCCTGGCCAAACTGCTGGCCATCATGGACAACATCACTCAGCCTCTGCATGCCATAGTTATGACGCAGAGGAGCACCTTCAGTCACAGACTAATTTAACCATGCAAAATATTCACTTACCTGTACATTTAACCAGACTGTATATTAAGTTAACTATTATTACCCTCACTTATATCATACGCACATTTAGCTATTTAAGTATATTTCTCTGCCATCGACCTGTATAGTATAGTTAACCATGCAAGTATTTTTTTGTTTAGTTACATAAACTTGCAATATTTGTATCTGTCTGTCTGTCTGTCTGTCTGTCTGTCTAAATTTCATATTTATAAATTCACTTTGAATATGGTAGATATTGCATTCATTGTCTGTGTATGAAGTTTACAAACCTTCATTTCAAGTTAATCAATGTTTCATATATTCAACTTCTCAGATGCATTTAGGTTTAGTTCTCTAAATTCAGAACCAGAGACAACATCCTGGTCCTTTGCCAGCCAGGAAAGGTCGAGGAGAACAGATAGAACCAAATACTCTCTGTGGTAAACATAAGTTTCTGGCAGTTTCTGAAGCCAATATGGCATGTTGAATTTATTTTCTGCCTATGAATCTGGCTCTAGTGTTTGAACCGCTTTGGTTGTAAGCTATTATGACCCCATTCCTGAAAGCTAAGACTCTCTGGAGCATGGATGATCACAGGCCACGTTAGAAGGGAGTGTCACAAAAGCCACAATATGGCCCCCATAAGAATAGTTGAATAGCCCTGTCTTAGCCCTTCAAAGGATAGTCTTTCCACTCTCTATATAGTCTTTCTCTTGTGACTGACTGGGTTCAAACCAGGTCTTCTGCATGTCACAAGATTGTGTTAGCCCACTTAGATAAAGCCCATAGGTAGTTCAGGAAGCTAACACACATCTTCAAGTCTCTAGCAAGTTTAATCGAACCACCTCGGTTACATATCAATGCCCTTTGACTTCATACTCAGAGATCACGGCACCAATATAACTGACTGGGTTCAAAATCAGGCCTACTGCAGAACGAAAATCAGGCCTACTGGGCACAGATCCTTCTGCAAACATAAGCAGAAGGATCTGTGCCCATTTAATGAGAGTGCAACAGAGGTGGTTTGGTGATCCATCCATGTGATAAATAGCCTTGTAATTACCAGACTGATTACAGCGTGAAGCGAACCATTAATGTAAGCTTGCAGGATCAGGCCGCTCGTGATGAGCAACCTTGACTGAGAGATGAAGACGCATTAGTTTAACTGATGGTGTTCTAACCCAGGTCTCCTGTGCACCAGACAATGCAACTTTTCAGGTCTCAGACAAGTTAGTCATCAAACGAGTGTGGTTACCCGACCCACCTGTGTTACACTTCACCCCTCCTTGACCTCCTCCTTAAAGGGACCCATCGAAGTCACAGGACCAATGCCTAGGCTTTAGCGCAACAGGCTAAAACAGTCTTTTTTTTTCTATTTCTATTTCTTTTTGCAATACATCCATCCATTTTACTATATTGTCTTACGAGGGTCATGAACCTCCCTATTTGTAAAATAACTACTAATATTGCCCTAAAAATAAATACTATTGATATTTAACATTGACTGATTGTGTTTTTTCAGATCCCCTAAGAATACAGTTTGCAGGTCTATCTGAACCCTGATATTATGACATAACCATTCCTGTACCTGACTCCAAAAGCCAGCCACCAATGGACAGTACCAGAAAATAAGTTATATTGAATCTGTTTCCTCGTGGTAGAATCTGCACAAGGCTGACTGTTCAATGCCCCATTTATTGAGCATTATTTTTGTAGCAAGTATTTTATATAATAGCCTACATTGAAACAAACTGATTGATGTGTCAATTGTTGTTTTACATGTCAGTTCATAGACCCCGATCCCAAGATATTGGGACATCAAAAACCGGTTCCCAACTGACTTGAATGTTATACTATGCGGTATTGCTGTCAAACCTTTTGACTTTAAAGGTGCACAATGCAGAAATAATTTCTTGGTTCGCTTAATTTCAGTTTATTTGACAAAACAAGAAAGTATAGTGTAGAGAATCACTGTACCATCTAAACCGCTGTTAAATATATTTTCCATAACCAAAAATGTTGTATTTTAAGATGAAAATAAAAGACTCAAAACTAAAATTTTATTTAACCTTTATTTAACTAAGCAAGTCAGTTAAGAACAGATTCTTATTTACAATGACGGCCTATCTACAGGGCCAGCTCCTAGAGCAAATTAGGGTTAAGTGCCTTGCTCAAGGACACATCGACAGGTTTTTCACCAGACAGACTAAATCTTTAAATTCTTCTTTAAGTAATTGTCTATTCCAATTTTGTGGCAGAGCCGCAATGAGTTGGTTTTAATTGTTTAGTGAACATACACCTCCATACACTGTTCTTAGTTGCTTGTGTGACATAACTTGACCATTCTTATTTACAATGTCCTTGACCATTCTTGTTCATTATTCTGTTCTTGTAAAATTTTCCACACATTTATTTATTTCTCTATCAATATAGAAAATTATTTGCTGTAATATTAGTTCTGCCTTTTCTGGAAGATGAAATTGAAATTGTATGACTTCATTTAAAAAGGAGGCCACTTTAAACAGGAATCCATTGTCAATCCACCGGAAATGTACTGTTTTAACACGCAAAGAGCCCACTCTTAAACATAGGACTGTTTTAACCTGCAAACACACAAAGAGCCCACTCTTAAACACAGGACTGTTTTAACCTGCAAACATACAAAGAGCCCACTCTTAAACATAGGACTGTTTTAACCTGCAAACACTTTGTTGACTGTACTAAAGTATATGTAACAAGAATGATAAATAAATGCAGCAATTTGCTTCAGTAGCATTTATTTTTTCAATATCTTTGCATATAGTAATTTACTTGTGAAAAATTAAAAGTTGAAAAAAAAAAATGTGTTAGTCCATTCCAGGGCTGTAACAATAATTACAAAAAAAACCCATCAACAACATGTATAGTATAATCACTCATACTGTACAGTACAGTGAGGGTTCTAGTTCTCCCTCTCTCCTGCAGTTCTCATCAACATCACATCTTTTGTCTTCTCTGGAAAGTATCTTCTGTAATGTTTAATCCAACCCTGACAGTCTTCAGGAGAAGTGTCTCCACACCCCACGTTCATGGCATCCAGTAAGGACATCTGGTCATGTGGATGGTGGTCATAAACCTTCCACCTCCACGCAGAGTAAAACTCCTCTATGGGGTTTAGGAAGGGGGAGTATGGAATAGTACTGACATCCTGGGATGTGCAGTAAACCAGTCTGTGACTGCAGCAGAGTGGTGGAATGCCACATTATCCCACACAACAACCAAGGTAGGGGAGTTCCTTGCCCCTCTCTCCTCCGCTGGCACAAGTCCATTATGCAGGTCATCCAGAAAATAAATGAGCCCCTCTGTATTATAGGGGCCAATGAGTGGTTTGTGTAACATCAAACCATCATTGGACAGTGCTGCACAAATTGTGATGTTAGCTTCTCTCTGGCCTGTGACATCCACGGTTGCTCTCTGTCCGATCACATTTCTTCCCCTGCGGCGTGTTTTTGCCAGGTTGAATCCAGCTTCATCCACAAAGATGAATGTATGTGCAGTTTGCCTGGCTTCCATCTCCATTACTCTCTAAAATACAGTAAATCCACAGTTTTACAGTACTTGACATTATGCATAGCTGTGTATGTACCCTGTTTGGTTACCTGGACATATTGATACTGGAGTTATTTCACACGTTCAGGGTTTCTCTCAAAGGGTACAAGGTACAACTGCTTCATCCTTATTTTATGTTTCTCAAGGACTCTGGCAATTGTCGTTGTGCTGACCGTATTCACATTCCCAAAAGTGATCTTGTCTGCCAGCACTCTGTCCCAAATTTCCCGCAGTTGTATTGCATTGTTGCCAATTACCATGTCAACAATGTCAACTTCCTGCGCATCTGATAATCAATATATTAAAAATGTCAGTACATGTAAAAATGTGAACATACTGTATTGTACTGTAATTTGTAGTTTAATTATCGTTGAAGGATGCACATCTCACCTGTTGTTTTGCCGGAAAATTTGTACTATTGATGCAACTGTTGAACGCTGCAGATTTGGTTGCACCCTAAAACCGGCCTCTCTCAAAGAAAGACCATGGTTTACAACATGGTCAATAACTGTGGTCCCTATCTCATCAGAGACCAGCTCTCTTGGTCTTCCTCTCCTTTGTCCTGCACTCATTCTCCCTCTCCCTGCCACTCTTCATTCCCCACCAACCTGTCTTCTTGATCCATGTTTCCAAACTAAATCATTCTCCCTCTCCCTGCCACTCTTCTTTCCCCACCAACCTGTCTTCTTGATCCATGTTTCCAAACTAAATCATTCTCCCTCTCCCTGCCACTCTTCTTTCCCCACCAACCTGTCTTCTTGATCCATGTTTCCAAACTAAATCATTCTCCCTCTCCCTGCCACTCTTCTTTCCCCACCAACCTGTCTTCTTGATCCATGTTTCCAAACTAAATCATTCTCCCTCTCCCTGCCACTCTTCTTTCCCCACCAACCTGTCTTCTTGATCCATGTTTCCAAACTAAATCATTCTCCCTCTCCCTGCCACTCTTCTTTCCCCACCAACCTGTCTTCCTTGATCCATGTTTCCAAACTAAATCATTCTGAAGCCTCTTTTGTCTGTTTGGTAACAAGACTAAAAACAGGACACTTGGCTTTCAGCTGAAATAGCAATCAGCTGTGTTACTTACATGTTATTCGATCAGTGCACCCACACTGCTCAATCATTGCATATACCCACGTGCCATCTCCTCGTTGGTTTTTAGCAGCATATACCGGCGTGGGTGATTGAAAGATGAACTGAGGTCGGTTGTGGTAAAATGCACCTTATTAAAGTTAGTTGCCAATCTCCATATAAAGTCCAAAGAAGAAAAAAAAGCCTAAAAGGAAGGAGAGATGACTAGAAACGATTCAGTTGACCGTTTCAAATCATGAAATTAATGTTTAATTTATGAATTAAATTATAAAATTTGTCCATTACAAATTTAAAAATATTACATTCAAATATTATATATCGTAAGACAAATTCTAAATTATGGAATTCCAATACAATTTTTGTTGGTACTGAAATTGCTCTATGTGAATGGGAACTAAAAGCAACAGCTGCAACATCTATCCATCCATCTTCTTCATTAGACAGAGGCCTCTCTTTGATATTTTATATAAACCTAGAGTGGGCCTCCTCTGAAAGGCCTGGACCTGTTAAGACATGAGTGTATGGTTCACTGCTTTGATGAAGCTCAGTAGGTGGGGGACAGGGAGGGGTAAGGCCGAGGCAGAGAGAGAGGGGCGTGGGTCGGTGTGGAGTGGTGGAGTTCATCCCTCTGTATGTCTCCCTCTCCCCCCCCCCACAACTTACACTGTCTAAGGAAGTTGATTTTCCCCCCACATCACAATGAGCAGCGGGCTGTCTGTCTGATCTGCATGTTCACCATTAGGTCTGTAATCAAACATCTCCATTCTGTTAGTCCATTATGATAGATCCCTTCAACCAAAGCTCCAACACACACACACACACATCACAAGTCGGACCTGAAGGACATCTGGACGCTAGTATAATAGACAAACCATCACACCACGACAGCATTGGCCCTCTGTATCCATGGCAACTGCCGTGGGTACTACTGATGTCACGTGACTTGCAATGCTGTGTGTCCGTAGGTCTGACCTCCAGCTCTACACCCCAGGCACTACACCATGCTCTCCTTCCTTAAGACTCAGCGCTCATTTCATCAAAACCATGTCTCTTCTAAAACAGCCAATCGGATGTGTTCCTCTGCAGCAAGCTGTCCCTGACTCCAGACGTTCTGGGTAATGAGATTGGGGTGTATGACAGAGACAGGCAAGGAATTAAATGTCACTGTCTGTGGCAGGAGGCTGGCAAAATGTCAGAATCCTTTGGTCATAACTACCCAGCTAGCGCATAACGTTTTGAGAACCATATGTTTCTTATAGCTTGGTGAAAGCATGGTTGTCTTATGGTTATTTTGCAAACAACCTTCCCACAACTTTCTGGGAATGGTGCATGATATTTACTTGGCTTTGGAACATTCTCAGCGCATTTAAGTAACTTTACAAAAAAAGGAATTTAATTACTTTAACAGAATGTTTCCTACAAAACATGGTTACATTTAAGTTCTCCAACTGGTTTGGCATTGGGAATGTTCTTAAATAGTTCAGTGAATGTTAAGAAACAACATTCTTTGTGGGAATTTCAGCACTTCAGCATAAAAACCAAAAGACAACATTAGTAGTTCAAAGAATGTTCCAAGAATGTTATTTCAAACAAATACATTCCGTTATCAACATCAACAAAACTCTCTCTATCCTCTTGGTTCTTAACCCTGATCCTGGGGACCCAAAGCACTACAGCACTACACACCTCATTCAAATCATCAACTCATCATCAGGCTTTGATTATTTGAATCAGGTGTGTAGTGCTAGAGCAAAACCAAAAATGTGCATCCCTTTGGGTCCCCAGGACCAGGATTGAGAACCACTGCTCTTGTTAAGGTGTGTTGGCCGCATTCACTAATTGGCCACACCTGAGCTTGATGAATGTTTGTTTCCTTTGAAATGGGGTCTGTTTGAATAGCCTAAAATGAACAGCTTGTATGAGTTTTTTAAAAAAAAGCCATTGTCCATGGCTTGCTAGCTTTATATTGGTGGCGCAGTAGATTAATTCCATGGCTAGAGAACAGAAGATAATAGGTTTAAATCTCACTGACGCTGTGCCACAATAAAAAATACATCTGTTTGCATGATTAATGCCTAAGCAAATTAATTTGCTTAGTCCTACAGTATTTGTCCTACAGTATTTGTGATTGGAGTTCAAAACAGTTTAACTAAGCTAGCAGTGTTATTAAAGTCTTATTGAAAAATTCGGACGTTATTCAAAAACTCAACATAACCTTAAAACCTATCATTTCCGTTCACCTAACAAAACCTCCAAGGAAAACTTTCAGGGAACCATAGTAAAATGTTCTCAGAAACTTACTGCAACCTAAAATATTTTTTTACCAGAACAGGTGAAATTTTCACATCCGTTCTGAGAACGTTTAAAACTCCATTTTACCTGTTAGGAAACTTATCGGTTCATTCCCAGAACCAATGGGAAACCAAAAACAAACGTTCCCACAACTTCCAAGAAACTAAATGTGCTAGCTGAGTAGTTACTACAGCCACAGTCATAAACCTCACCTATTTCTACAATTTAACCTAACCTTACCCACACTGCTAACCTTATGCCTATCCCTAACCTTAAATTAAGACCAAAAATCATGTTTTTGTGCATTTTTACAAAATAGACTTTATGGCTATGGTAGCTAATAAAAACCGAAACCTTTCTGCCAGGATGGTTTGTGGATGAAGTTCCCAAAGCTGTTCCGGGACACTTCCTGACTCCCCAATTAAAGACAGTTCCGCTAATTGTCAATAGACTAGCAAGCTTTTGATTTGTATACAGTTGCTACATTAGTTCCTAATGGCGGCAATGTGAATGTATTCACGTTACCAACGCTTCCACCTTTGTCCTTCCTCATCTGGCATCCCAACGAGAATCGTGAAAGGATGTATAAACTCATATTTAGGATCAATATGAGCCTGACCACTCCCTCTCTTCATCCCGTGAACGACAGTCTTTGATGGACCCCTCCATATCCGCTCCCTTGGTTCTGTCGCATCAGGCCTTTGGCCAGAACTAATCTATGGGCCGATGGAATCAAAAACTACCGTATATTCATGCAACAGCTGCTGTCTGCCAAGCATCCATATATAAACATAATATACTATGCAGCAGCCTGTACAATGGAGGGGATATGAGACCATTTGCATGGAATTTGTGAAACAATAAAATATCGTATGGTATAGCAATAATCAGAAACAATAGCTGAACACCACTAAATATTCAGATGGCTTTTCATGGTTGTGTGTGAGATAGGGACAGTGGGAACAGAATCCCTGGCATTCTGTAACAACATAAACAACATCAGTCTTTTCTCTATATTGTAGCGAGGTGGTTATAACTCCAGCCGAAATGTTCAGGGGTGTTTGTCCTTTTCTCTTTCTTTAGCGCACCTTCCATCGCCATGGTAACTAGGAGACGGTGGCTGGGTGCGTGTGGACGAACAGTGGGCGCACTGTAGAAAGCAGCTGTGTGGTGCCAATTGCCTGTGTGTCCCCCCCCCTGCACCCCCGCCTGTCTAGCTCCCCCACTCCCCCTCCCCTCAACACAGAACGCACACATCTTTCCCTGCTACCAAAGCAACAGCTCCAGCCAACCTCAAAGGAAGAACAAAATGTTCTCTCACCACAGTCATTGTAGTGTGGTTGTATGCAGTGTGAGGGATGGAAACCAGTACTGTCGCCGGTGGAATTGTGGGAGGGACCCTGGGTTTTACCTTGGTGTTGCCTTTTAGGAGGGGACTCTTAATTAGGTCCTGGTAATTGTAACCAGTATTGTTTTAGTGGATGTCATGTTTCATGTGTGTGTTCTTTTCTCCTTTGAAACACATGGAATACCATAGCCATTCTGAGATATTAAATATAGCTAGTCTGAATTTCCGGTACCTACAGCAGATAGAATCAGCAATTTCCTGAAAGACAATGACATATAGACTGAGTATTAGGAACCTGCTCTTTCCATGACATTTTCACCTGGATTCACCTATGATCCCTTACTGATGTAACTTGTTAAATCCACTTCAATCAGTGTAGATGAAGTGGAGGAGACGGGTTAAAGGCTTTTTAAGCCATGAGACATGTATTGTGTAAGTGCGCCGTTCAGAGAGAGGTTGAATATTTAAGTACCTTTGAACAGGGTTTTGTAGTAGGTGCCAGGCACACGATTTGAGTGTTTTTCACACTCAGTTTCCGGTGTATCAAGAACGGTCCACCACCGAAAGGACATTCAGCCAACTTGACAACTGCAGGAAGCATTTGAGTCAACATGGGCCAGCATCCCTGTAGAACACCTTCTAGAGCCCGTGCCCCAATGAATTGAGGCTGTTCAGAGCACAAAAGGGGGTGCAACTCAATATTAGGAAGGTGTTCCTACTGTACATTTCCAGTGTGTCCAATGACATTATCAACATCCCACACCTTCCCTTTTCCCCAACAGAGCCCCCTGTGGCCCTAACAGAGCTCACCTTTGTTACATCAGATGTGCTCGATGTAATTCTGATTGGAGATCTGAGGCGTTCCCTGATTCACCTTAGCCCCCCTTGTGAGAGATCACAAGGGCTGGGGGGGATGACCCTGGGACCTGCTCAGTTGACACAGGATGTGAGAAACGCATTGAAACAGGTCACATGTGGACTTGTCCAATGAGAACATGCTCTGTTAGGGAAAAGGGAAGGTGTGGGATGTTGATAATTTCATTGGACACACTGGAAATGTTCTAAAGTGTTTGTGTGTTTACAGAGGATACAGTGCCCCACCAGTGCTGACACGCATGTAAACAGCTGTTCTAAACATACACCCATCTGCCGCCGGAGGCTTAACACCCCTCTACCCAGCAAATTATCCTAATTGGTTTCTAAGCAATAGCCATGATGCAATCTCTGGCTTAAGAGTCCAGTTAAGCACACACAGACCCAGACACATCGGTATTTACAGTGGAGAGGGTTATAAAAGACAGGATAGAGGAGACACTGGTAAATAAAACATACAGAACAGTAGGAAGCTTTTTATTGGTTTGCTTTGTCGATGGGTTTCGGGGGTGGTTATAATAGACTCATTTGCATTTTAAATAAGTTAAAATCTATCATATACACAACTGTGAGAGATTTCAGTGGATTTGTTTGCTTTCCTCACAATCTAAATCAGGAGACCCAACATTACAACAGCCATCAGTCAGAATGTTCAGGGGAATTTCAAAGTGCCACTCACTCGGTCAGAGGTTGAAGGACTCACACAGAAGAAACGCAGTGCTGTCGATGGCCCATAATAAACATGAGAGAAATGTACAAAACCACGTTTGCATTGTGCAGGGGAATGGATGAGAACTAATTGTGACATGGGTCGTTGCATTGGGACTTGATCTTAATTGGAATAGCTACTTCATACATTAACATGGTATGTTAGAATAGCTCCCATCTCTCACAGGTTAACTGGGACGTACCCTGCTATGGTAACATTTGTCCGGGGCTCCACTACAGAACATAGACCTCTCCAGCAATAGTACACTTACACACCTCCATAACAAAGCCTTATGAGTGATGATCAGGACATAGCACAGGTCATAAACAGTCAAAACGACTATATACTACGTATGTGTACAAGCCAATAGCACACCTAACCACCTAACATTGAAATGTGCATTGACAATGTTAATTTAGTTAAAATGAACTGAAATGAACTGTATGACTGCTTCTATAACAAGCATGAAAAAGGCTTCACGATGGAAGTGTTTCCCTCTCTCTCTCTCTCTGTGTTCATCCCTCTATCTCAGGCCAGTGCCATGCGTTGCGGCCGCTCCAGGTTGGCACGGAACTTGTCCAGGAAGCGGGATGCCAGCTCGTCGTCCACAAGGCGCCCATCGCTGGACAGGGTGACAGTCATCAGCTGCTGGGTGCTCAGGGCACCGGTCTCCTCTGTCAGATGCAGCACAGCCCTGGAGGTGCCCACAGCCAGGATACACGCCTGTGGAGGGTTGATCACCGCACTGAACCCACTGATGCCAAACATTCCCAGGTTAGAAATACTGTCAGAGAGAGAGAGAGGGGAAGAGATTTCATGCCAATTAAGCTCATTTGATTCGTGAGAGGAATCGGGAGGAGAGATAGAGAGAAGGAAGGAGAGGTATGAGGGAGTGCAAGAGAGGAAGGGTGGTTAGAGAAGGGAGGGCGATAAGAGACAATGGATATTACATTAGAGGTATGGCTCAGCCAGGGAAAACATGCCGACAATTAACCAAGATTACAGCCAGAGATAATGGGGCCTTATTACTACCGATTCCCTGTTACTAATTAATTTAATACTCACATCGTAAAGAGAGGGGGTGAGAGGTGAATACAACAGAGCAGTGAAATACATACAGTAGGTGATCGAAACTGAATACAAGAGGATACCAGAGGGAACATTTCCTCAATAGACAAATATAGTGTGTCTGGTGAGCAATAACATCCACAGGCAATCTTCTGTGTGGCTTAATGACAGACAGGCCTGGGGCACGGATGGATTGAGGGAGGAATGGATCGAGGGAGGTAGTATGCATACATCTTCAAGGAGAGACAGAAAGAGCTCACATTCTATATAGGAATTAATTATCCTCCTCTCCGAGACAGAAACCCCATTTATGGTTAAATGAACCCATTAATTTGAATGAGTTAAAACAGCCCGCCCTCCTCTCCACTGGAATGGACGGCCACGTAATTGATGTCTGGCCACATATTCTCCTCATGTCTGCATGTGATAATGTAGAATGTGCATAATATATGGGCTAGCCATTACGTGGGGCTGGGTTATAACTAATATCAGGACATTTAGGACTGCTTCCCTATCAGCAGCCCACTGAACTATACAGGAAACGCCAGGTACCATGCAAAAAATCTTCCCAGCGTGAAATAGTTTCCAATCGCTATGATCGTTCTGGTTGGGTTCTGTTTGTGACGTCATGCTGTAAAATTTCTCCCAGCGTGAAAATGTTCCCAGTTCAATAATTGCACGCACATCTCTTTATGTGGATGGCTGAGCTCGTGCGGATGTCTCCCCCCCCCCGACCTCAAAAAACCTGTTCTGTGGGCACGCGCATTTGCTTCACACATCTGCCAATCAATGGTGGCCAGGAGTATTGACTGACCAATAAGAAGCTCGTTGAGGCGTGAGCTCAGCATATAAATGCCCGGGACTTGCGCGCCAAAGTGCTGAGGGTTGATGTGAGGAGAGATTTTTTGCGATTGCAAAGAGACTTGTGAGAGACACATCTGCACGATCTCAGCCATCCACACAGACGCACAGCTATTGACTAGAAACATTTTCACAATGTGAAACATTTTACAACATGTCACAATTACAACACAACCAGAAGGATTGGGCACTAATTCCAGCTAGGAAGATTTTTTTCATGACACCTGGCACAAACACTGCAGATAATAATAGTGAAGTCTGCGCTGATACAGATACAGCTATTGAGCACCTTGACCACAGACCTGTACGTCTGTATACTTAAAATGTTGAAGACCATGTGACGTGCCTAGTAAGAACCTGAGTCAAAGACCAGTTTACCCAAAGATTGATACAGTTACATAGAGATATTATTTTTGAGGATATATTTGTATAGTTTTGACGTTATCGCAATATTATTTTTTGTGCTAGTTGGCTGTACCTGCACCAAAACTCCAGTATTTTCCCTTCATAGCTTGCAATCTTTTTAAATAGGGAGCCAATTTGTTTTCAGCACGGCTCTCTTGTCGCTCTGCAGCAGACATAGTGCCTTCAGATAGAATTCACATTCACTGACTTTTTCCACATTTTGTTGTGTAACTACCTGACTTTAAAATGTATTGAATGCAGATGTTTCACTGGCCTACACACTATACCTTATAATCTTTTAGCAAATACATAAGTATTTCAGACACTTTTAACCAGTCTGTATATTAAGTGAACTAGTATTACCATCACTTATATCATACACACTTTAAGCTATTAAAGTATTTATTTGCCATTAACCTGTATAGTATAGTTAACCATGCAAATACTCCTTATTTATCTATATCAACGCTAACAATGTATAGTGTACATATTCAGCCATCCACCCATACAATGCAATGTCTTTTATAGTTTTTTTGCATTCCAGACTTCCGTCTAGCAATGATCAACAACCAACTTGAAAGAGCTTGAAGGATTTTTCAAAGAATAATGTGAAACCTTTGTACAATTCAGGTGTGCAAAGCTCTTAGAGACTTACCCAGAAAGACTCACAGCTGTAATCGCTGCCAAAAGGTGATTCTAACAAGTATTGAATCAGGGGTATCATTATGGGGTATTGTGTATAGATTGATGAGAAAAAAAAATCTATTTAATCATTTTGAATTAAGTCTGCAACAACAAAATGTGGACAATATGTCAAGAGGTATGAATCATTTCTGAAGGCACCGTACGGTGAGCAATATGTTTGGAACATCAAATCCCTATAACTTCACAGTATCGAATCGCAATACATATAATGGCAATTTCCAGCCCTAATAGCAAGGCAAGGCGTGTTGTGTTTACCTGAAGGAGCCTCCCTGGTACTCATGAGGAAGTAGCTTCCCATCCCGAGCCTTCTGGGCCAGTGCCTGGAGAGAAGAGATCAGCATTTAGTCAGTCAGTCAGTCATCTAATGTAGTCAGATGATCCTTTGGACTTACTCTGAAATTAAATTGGCAGGGATCAACTGTGAGCCATAGGCTAATCAATGGTCTACTGCCTAGAGGTGATGCTGGTTCAATCATATCTATCAAATCAGGTTTCGAGCAGTCTCAGTGATACATTATGGACTTCATGGTTCAACCATAATGTTGAAATTCTGAAAACCTCCCTTCAACCTGGCATGGTTATAACTCCAAAGGCAACCCTCACTCCGAGTTCATACTGTCAACACTCCAAATGCTTTACTGAAAGGGTTTTGCACCAGACGCTTCTGTTAGCGTCACTTAAATAAACCCAGGCATCAACACACACAGAGCTATAGAAGAGTGCAGTTCAACACCACTCCGTTTGAACCCCATTGAAGGCAACACATTGCTTTTTCATTTACACGACCAGAGCTACATTGGCTGAGTGGGAGCAAACACGGCAGGCTATTGCTTTTAATGGAAAATCGCAATCATATAAAGTGAAAGGCTCTGCATGGTCAATCCGTCATCTGCAGCGGAGGCGTGCGGCATCACCATACAGTGGAGTGAGAGTCCCAAGTTGCTGCGTCACCAAATGTATTAAGTGTGCCACCCTCCCTACTGACCTAAATTGACCTGCGGATTGGCTAGACGGAGTAAGGGAGCAGAGAAGACAGGAGAGCAGCTCTCTACTGTAATGGTGCTTTACAATCAATAATGCAAGAAAAACTCCTTCCTTCATCAATCAAAAGTCAACATAATCAATATGATGTACCATAGTACTACATCCAACACTCATGTACGTCATGCTCATTCAAATGGAAATATATTGCAGCTATATATAAAAAAACATTATGTCAAAAGACCCAGAGACGCAACAGAATACATGGGGAGAAATTTGCTATGAGAGCACTGAAAGGAAAAGCAATCATGTTTTCTGTGGGTTCAGGCATGGTAGCCAGTGAGCGCTCTGTGCCTGTTCCAGACCACATGTCGTATTCAATTAGCTGCTGATAAGGGGTTTACCTTCTGCCCTAACTCAAACCAGGCTTCTGACTCATATTTAAATGTGTAGTAAATGTCCATGAGAGAGAGAACAGTCGGAGTGTGTATACATGGTTGTGTGTGTGTCCTCTTAGCAAGTGTGTGTGCTCTGGGGATAGTCAATATTAGAGAACAGTAATCAGTTGCGGCTGGCCACAGCTCGGGAGCACGTGTCCACCTCATCATTTGTAGGAGATTACATTGTCACTGCTGGTGACACAGCCTAATCACTAGCCTCTTGAGACACACATCTATTTCCTAAGCTGGCACACCGATGTGTTGTGAGAGCGAGCAAGAATTAATGTGCATGTATATTATGTGTGTTGGAGCTCTCTCCCTCCCGCTCTCCTCAGCTGCAGGCAATCACCCGAGGGTAAGGACTGACTACTGGTTCTATACACTCCATATGTGGCCTATGGCAGATGAGGCCTCTGTACCCACTCCCACTAGCATGGTGATCTTATCCCATCATATCTGTGTGTACATTTTTTTATAGTTATGGCACGTTCAGTTGATAGCCAGATGCTGAAATGGAGGGAACTAGTGTCTCTAATGTCCAACAACACGCCCAAACTCTGGCAAACACAAGTGCATTATGGTCACGCACTGGATCATCAATTCCCAATTAATTAAGTCTTGGTTTGTTTTATCAATCCACTACCATTACCACAATAATTTGTGCAAGATTTAAGAGCTGCAAATAATGATACAGATAATGCTGTAGTAGAAGCCTGAAGCACAACCCTCCAGACCTGGGTTTAAATACTATTTAGGGTATTTACATGTTTTGCTTTTGTTAAAAAAGACAAGTAGTTGAATAATGGAATGTATTTGGAAATGCACTTGAAAAGTATTCGAGAATACTCAAACACACCGACTCAAATTCACTCCTATATATTTAACCCAGGGATAGTAGGCTATTTATAGGACATAATTTGAAAACACTTTCAAACACTTCCAATAGAAGTAGTTGATTCGGGCCACATTACTTGAAAATACTCAAATAGACAGAAAATAATTAGTGGTATTTAAATAACAAATACATATGTATTTGAGCCCAGGTCTCCAATACTCCCTGGTCCCTGTCCAATACTCCCTGGTCCCTGTCCAATACTCCCTGGTCCCTGTCCAATACTCCCTGGTCCCTCGTCCAATACTCCCTCGTCCCTCGTCCAATACTCCCTCGTCCCTCGTCCAATACTCCCTCGTCCCTCGTCCAATACTCCCTCGTCCCTCGTCCAATACTCCCTCGTCCCTCGTCCAATACTCCCTCGTCCCTCGTCCAATACTCCCTCGTCCCTCGTCCAATACTCCCTCGTCCCTCGTCCAATACTCCCTCGTCCAATACTCCCTCGTCCAATACTCCCTCGTCCAATACTCCCTCGTCCAATACTCCCTCGTCCAATACTCCCTCGTCCAATACTCCCTCGTCCAATACTCCCTCGTCCAATACTCCCTCGTCCAATACTCCCTCGTCCAATACTCCCTCGTCCAATACTCCCTCGTCCCTGTCCAATACTCCCTCGTCCCTGTCCAATACTCCCTGGTCCCTGTCCAGGAAGGTAAATGCCACCAACCCTGCTAGTGTGTTTACCTAGAGAGTGATTCAGAATGAGCCTCCACACTACAAGTCATTACCCAGCCTGAACTTTCTAAAGAAATCTCCTGAAGAATGCAATCTCAGTCAGTTTCAGAGATAGGGGCTGCTGGTGATAGTACAGTCCTATACTCAGTTTAAATAACTTTAATTTGAGTGTTTTGTAACTACTATTAAATAATGGAGACAACTAATTCCATTTCAGATACTGTAACATTTCATGATTTTATTCCACTCTACCCGGGATAGTTAGCAGCTCATTGGCATGTATTTCTCCAACAGTACATAAGGCCACCATTCTGAACTGTGAGCTCAACAGTGCCCAGGTATAGGTAGAGCTAAGTGTTCCACCCTACCTTGGCATTAGCGGAGATCTCCTGCACCCCCTTGTCAGCAGCGTTCGTGATGATGGGGGTGATGAGGCCCTTTGGGGTGGCCACAGCGATGGAGATGCTAATAGAGTCCAGCGCCTGAGGCCCCTCGCCCGACCAGGTCACATTGACCTCTGGTAGCTCCTGAAGGCAAAGGTCAGAGGTCAGGTCAGATTGTGTCAGATGAGATCAGACACTGAGGACGAGAAAAGAACTGAGGGGGAGAGAGATAGTGGACGGATGGAAGAGAAGGGGCAAAAGGAAGAAAGACTCAATGACTCTCAGAATCACCTTCATACGCCAAGTACATTTACACATACCTAGAATTTGCCTTAGTGAGAAGGTACTGCCAGCAATAGACAATATACAAACAAAATACAGACAAGTCCACATAGACATCATACAGAATATACAATATCAGAACAGTAAACATACAACTCTGGTTGATTACAGTGGGAATATACAGGTACCTGACAAAATAATCTAAAGACTAATCATGTCATATTGTTTATTATTTTGTGATGTCATTAAAAGTTTTATAAAAATACTGTAATTTGGAAAGTATACACATTCTATCTGTCAATTTTTCATCCAATATGTTGAGTATAAGAAATAAAAAATGTGTTTTTGTTAAGATAGGAATGTGAAATATAATTGTTTTTCATATAAACTATACACAGTCAGTAGCCACGCCCCAAGTGAGCTCAGAGATCGTGCCAGCATGATGTAACACCCCTATTACCCACAGGCCATAAAAAGCCTTGAAAGACAAATTCACATCAGACCAGAACGCGTGGAACTGTGGCCATACGTTTGAAATGGTTAGAACTTTGAACTTTAAGCTGAGATTAAGATAAACTTACCAGACTAGAACTCACCACTTCAATGAGTGTAGATGAAGGGGAGACATTTCACTGCACTGTTTTACACCTGCCGTATCCTGTGCATATGCCTCTCTCTTATGCCAATTATGCCTTGTCTGTTACTCTTATTGTTCGATTTCACTGTAGCGTCCCCAGTTCCACTCAACATGCCTCAGATAGCTCCTTTGTCCCACCCCCCACACTCACCTGGCTTAACTGGTGCCTCCAGAGATGCAACCTCTCTCATCGCTACCCAACGCCTAGGTTTACCTCCACTCAATTCACATCCTACCATATCCTTGTCTGTACATTATGCCCTCAATCGCCCTGAAATCTGCTCCTTTAATTCTCTGTACACAACGCACTAGACGACCAGTTCTTAAAGCCTTTAGCCGTACCCTTATCCTACTCCTCCTCTGTTCCTCTGGTGATGTAGAGGTAAACCCTGGTCCTGTAGCCCTCAGTACTGCACCTATTCCCCAGGCGCTCTCATTTGTTGACTTCTGTAAGCGTAAATGGCTTGGTTTCATGCATGTTAAAATCAGAAGCCTCCTCCTTAAGTTTGATTTATTCACTGCTTTAGCACACTCCAACCCTGATGTCCTAGCCGTGTCTGAATCCTGGCTTAGGAAGGCCACCAAAAATTCTGAAATGTCCATCCCCAACTACAACATTTCCCGTCAAGATAGAACTGCCAAAGGAGGCAGGGTTGCAATCTACTGCAGAGATAACCTGCAGAGTTCTGTCATAGTATCCAGGTCTGTGCCCAAACAGTTTGAGCATCTACTTTAAAAAATTCACCTTTCCAGAAATAAGTCTCTCACTGTTGCCGCTTGTTACAGACCCCCCTCACCCCCAGCTGTGCCCTGGACACCATATGTGAATTGCTTGCTTGCCCCCATCTACTGTTCGTACTGTTAGGTGACCTAAACTGAGATATTCTTAACACCCCGGCCTTCCTAAAATCTAAGCTCAATGCCCTCAATCTCACACAAATTATCAAGGAACCTACCAGGTACAACCCTAAATCCATAAACATGGGCACCCTCATAGATATAACTTGCCCTCCAAATACACCTCCGCTGTCTTCAACCAGGATCTCAGCGGTCACTGCCTCATTGCCTGGTCTGTAATGGGTCCGTGGTCAAACGACCACTCCTTATCACTGTCAAACGCTCCCTAAAACACTTCAGCGAGCAGGCCTTTCTAATCGATCTGGCCCGGGTATCCCGTCAGTAGAGGATGCCTGGTTGTTCTTTAAAAGTGCTTTCCTCACCATCATAAATAAGCATTCCCCATTCAAAAAATGTAGCACTAAGAACAGATATAGCCCTTGGTTCACTCCAGACTTGACTGCCCTTGACCAGCACAAAAACATCATGTGGCGTACTGCATTAGCATCGAATAGCCTCCGCGATATGAAACTTTTCAGGGAAGTCAGGAACCAATATACACAGTCAGTTAGAAAAGCAAAGACTAGCTTTTTCAAACAGAAATTTGCATCCAGTAGCATTAATTCCAAAACGTTTTGGGACACTAAAGTCCACGGAGAATAAGAGAACCTCCTCCCAGCTGCCCACTGCACTGAGGCTAGGAAACACTGTCACCACCGATAAATCTACAATAATCGAGAATTTCAATAAGCATTTTGCTACGGCTGGCCATGCTTTCCACCTGGCTACCCCTACCAACAGCTCTGCACCCCCCGCAGCAACTTGCCCAAGCCCCCCCTGCTTCTCCTTCAGCCATATCCAGATAGCTGATGCTCTGAAAGAGCTGCAATATCTGGACCCCTACAAATCTGCTGGGCTAGACAATCTGGACACTTTCTTTCTAAAATTATCTGCCGCAATTGTTGCAACCCCTATTACTAGCCTGTTCAACCTCTTTCATATCGTCTGAGATCCCTAGAGATTGGAAAGCTGCCGTGGTCATCCCCCTCTTCAAAGGGGGAGACACTCTATACACAAACTGTTACAGACCTATATCCATCCTCCCCTGCCTTTCTAAAGTCTTCGAAAGCCAACCATTTCAAATCCCACCGTACCTTCTCCGCTATGCAATCTGGTTCCCGAGCTGGTCATGGGTGCACCTCAGCCACGCTCAAGGTCCTAAACGAGTCTTCATCGACCTGGCCAAGGCTTTCGACTCTCAATCACTGCATTCTTAGAATACGTGGACTCCTACAAATACCTAGGTGTCTAGTTAGACTGTAAACTCTCCTTCCAGACTCATATTAACCATCTCTAATCCAAAATTACATCTAGAATCGGTTTCCTATTTCACAACAAAGCCTCCTTCACTCATGCTGCCAAACATGCCATCGTAAAACTGACAATCCTACCGATCCTTGACTTCGGCGATGTCATTTACAAAAAATAGCCTCCAACACTCTACTCAGCAAATTGGATGTAGTCTATCACACTGCCATCCGTTTTGTTACCAAAGCCCCATATACAACCCATCACTGCGACCCTCACTACATATTCGTCGACAAACCCACTGGCTCCAGGTCATCTATATGTCTTTGCTAGGTAAATCCCTGCCTTATCTCAGCTCGCTGGTCACCATAGCAACACCCACCCGTAGCATGCGCTCCAGCAGGTATATTTCACTGGTCATACCCAAAGCCAACACCTTTGGTCGCCATTCCTTCCAGTTCTCTGCTGCCAATGACTGGAACGCATTTCAAAAATCATTGAAGCTGGAGACTACCATCTCCCTCGATAACTTTAAAGCATCAGCTGTTAGAGCAGCTTACCGATCACTGCACCTGTACACAGCCCATCTGTAAATAGCCCACCCTACTACCTCATCCCCATATTGTTATTTTTGCTCATTTGCATCACAGTATCTCTATTTGCACATCTATCACTCCAGTGTTAATGCTAATTTGTAATTATTTCACCACTATGGCCTATTTATTGCCTTATCTTCCTAATAGATTTTCTATTGTGTTATTGACTGTACGTTTGTTTATCCCATGTGTAACTCTGTGTTATTCTTGTTTTTGTCGCCCTGCTTTGTTTATCTTGGCATTACTTTATCTTGACCAGGTCGCAGCTGTAAATGAGAACTTTATCTCAACTGACCTACCTGGTTAAATAAAAAAAATAAATGATTGACAAGATACGATAAGATGTTTCCACAGAAGTAAGGGTGGGTCAGGGTGAAAGGGCCAGTGCTCTGACATAAGGCACGGCAGCAGGTCGAGACACATTCTCATCTTTTTTCACCTCTGTTCCAGTCTCCATGGATACAGTCAGTAACACAAAGGAGACATATTTATATTCAAAATGCACATTATGAAAATCAAGGCTTATTCTCTCCACAAATTGTACAAGTCTAGGCACCAAGCTGAATCCTATGGATTTTGTTCGGTGATTACATGCCCAGTCTTCACACAGAGGGTGAGAGAAAAGTGAGAGAGAAGAGAGAGAGAGCCTTTACTCTAGTTGTAATTTATCAAGGAAAGCCCTTCCTTGATATAACGAAAATCTACACACGTCCTTCCTACAGAAATGTTTTCCTTCTCTCTTTCCTTGCCATAAAGAATTTAGAAAAATTGTTTCTGTTTAGGGAGATGAATACTCCGCCAATTTTCCTGCGAAATCCCATTAAATGGTCCGCCCGTCAGCCAGACGATAGTAAGCTCTGCCTGCCACCAGACAGTCAGTTGATCAATTTAAATGGGGTTGTTTGAACCAGGGATGGTTGGGGAGGAATGGCTTCAGGGGATCTGTAATGGTGAAGGTGATGAGGCTTTGTTGCTCAGAAAAATTAAGCTGAATAAATTCTAGGCTGTGAGGCAACACACATATTGCAAAGGGCTGTGCACTTTCTATGGGCACTGTAGATCAAACACATTCCTATGGAAACTAACATTGACAGAATGACTGAAACAGGCAGGGTAGTCAATACTTACTCTAAGCGTAGCAGCAGCGGCCTTGATGATGAAATCATTGACGGACACTTTGATCTCAGCTGAAAAAAAAAAAAAGACAACAGTTGTCAAACACTCCAGATCTATAATTGAAGAGCTGTTAGTCAGGAAAGTTAAGTATCCAAATACCAACTTCTCCAATGACCATGGCATGTGACATCTGGTATGCAAGCTATAGGATGATGTGGATTGTGAAGAATCAGACTTACTAATGTGTGTTTAGGAAAAATAGAGGCCACCCAGCCAACCAAAGATTTGTTCTGCTAAGGTTCCCAGAACATTTGTTAAGTAGCGGGGTGCATTTTTATTTTGGGGGTGCAAAATAACATTCACCTGATGTAACAATAACGTTTCTAGAACACATTTTTTGTGTAAACATCTGCACAACTGGACAGTTTTTGTGTTATGAGAACGTTTGCTGCAACCTAACAAATGTTCTGGCAACTTCCACGAAACCAATTTTGGTTTGCTGGGAAAACATTACTGGTACATTGTGTAATTACATTACCTGGAGAACGTTTGGGGAATGTTCTGTGGTGGTTCCAGAATGTTAGAACATTCCAAGGATAATTCATTTAAAACATAAAATAATAATAATAATTCTTGGAATGTTATCGTCCTAAATAGAACTTAATGGGAATCTTGGGTAATGTTCTGGAAATGTTCCCAGTTTGCTGCGTTGATACTATTGTAACTAGTTGAGGGGTTTTGATTTTCCTTTCTTCAGTTGAAGTGCAGTGTTGCCAAACAGGGCAGGATGGGGGGGCACACCCACCCACCCAGTACACCATACACCCACATATACAAAACCCACCCACCCATACAATCTCTGTCTCACTCCTTCACAAAATATCCAGTTTTACAAACCCACCCCTTTAGAGAACACCCACAGCGTCCTATAAAACAGTTCTAATAAAAATACGCTTTTCTCCTTGAACTTTCTGTCCTGCCTCTACAGTCTCTCATTCTGTCCTTCATGTTTCTCTCCTCTATACTTCTCAGTCTCTCCTGTCCTCAATGCAGTGCCCGTGGTGTGGTGGGCAGGGCCTGGCATGGCGTTACCACTGGGCTGTTTAAGAGTGCCCATTAGTGCCAGACGGTTATGAACTCTGTTAGCGGGATGACTAATGAGCTAAGCGTGAAATCACTGTGCTCCTGAACAAAGAGACCCGGGGAAAACAACCGGATGGAGAGAATCCCTCAACACACACACACACACACACACACACACACACACAACTGAAGCTAACAGGACTGGAATGGCCACTCTCTCTTCGCCTGTTTTCTCTGCTGAAGAGCTTGACCAAATGAGGCTGAATTATAGGTACCATGCTTTCATCCTTGGAAATGTATTACATGTATTGTCACAGTCATCTTGAAGAGGATATAAATAAAGTTGGGTTTAACTGTCAGGTTTAGATTTAATAAGGCGCCTAAAAAAGGGAGTGATCAACTGAACCAGGGGTTTTTCCTGACCAACTCTGGGCCTGGCACTGCCACCCCTTCAAACCTCCATGGAGTTTCTGGACTGGCTCGGGTCAAAAAAAAAAAAAAAGTCTAATAAAAAACACCCTCGGGTGATAGTTATGACACGTGCAAACAATGTTCTTCATCTATCGCTCTTCGTGGAGTAGTCTACCTGTACCTCGCTTCACTGAGAATAGCCATTAAGCAGAAGTAACATGGAACATATGTTGTTTAGAATGCCTTGGTTAATTTCATAGGTTGAGAGAGATTGGATGATAGAAGAGGTGAGGAAGTGAAAGAAGCACAGGCAGGAATCTCCTGTAGGACAAAACGGGTTAGCCTCTGTCAGTCCTGCCTAATCACGTTATGTCACTACAAAAACACCACCCTCCTCTCTCCCTCAATGTGACATGACAAATCACAGGACACATCAATGTGACATGACAAATTACAGGACCCAATGTGACATGACAAATCACGTTTAACAGACGGAGTTTTTACTAGGATTAAATGTCAGGAAAAACTGAGTTTAAATGTATTTTGCTAAGGTGTATGTAAACTTCTGTATTTTGCTAAGGTGTATGTAAACTTCTGTACAACTGTACATTTAAACTCAGTTTTCCACAATTCCTGACATTTAATCATAGTAAAAATTCCTTGTCTTAGGTCAGTTAGTATTCAGACCCCTTTACTTTTTCTACAGGAGTGGCTTCGGGACAAGTCTCTGAATGTCCTTGAGTGGCCCAGCCAGGGCCCGGACATGAACCCGATCGAACATATCTGAAGAGACCTGAAAATAGCTGTGTAGCAACGCTCCCCATCCAACCTGACAGAGCATGAGATGATCTGCAGAGAATGGGAGAAACTCCCCAAATGCAGGTGTGTCAAGCTTGTAGCGTCATACCCAAGAAGACTCAAGGCTGTAATCGCTGCCAAAGGTGCTTCAACAAAGTACTGTGTTAAGGGTCTGAATACCTACAGTTGAAGTCGGAAGTTTACATACACATTTAAACTCAGTTTTTCACAATTCCTACATTTAATCCTAGTAAAAATTCCCTGTCTTAGGTCAGTTAGGATCACTACTTTATTTTAAGAATGTGAAATGTCAGAATAATAGCAGAGAGAATGATTTATTTCAGCTTTTATTTCTTTCATCACATTCCCAGTCAGAAGTTTACATATTGCTGTTGTTCTGGGATTGATTTGAATCTCTAGGAGACAGAACAAGTCTCCTTCCTGAGCAGTATGACGGCTGAGTGGTCCCATGGTGTTTATACTTGCGTACAGATGAACGTGGTACCTTCAGGCGTTTGGAAATTGCTCCCAAGGATGAAACAGACTTGGAGGTCTACAATTTTGGCTGATTTCTTTTGATTTTCCCATGATGTCGAGCAAAGAGGCAGTGTTTTAAGGTAGGCCTTGAAATACATCCACAGGTACACCTCCAATTGACTCAAATTATGTCAATTAGTCTATCAGAAGCTTCTAAAGCCAAGACAATTTTCTGGAATTTTCCAAGCTGTTTAAAGGCACAGTCAACTTAGTGTATGTAAACTTCTGACCCACTGGTATTGTGAAATAGTGAATTAAGTGAAATAATCTGTCTGTAAACAATTATTGGAAGAATTAGAAGTAGATGTCCTAACAGACTTGCCAAAACTATAGTTAACATGACTTGTTAAACAAAATCTGTGCTATATTAGTATAGAAAACTAACAAAACATTTCAAGATGTATACACAATATAGCTAAGTATTTGTATTATTTATTTAAAATCTTTTTTTGCTCATAGTTAAAGGGTGCCAATAATTTTGGACCTGACTAGTGTATTAACCCATAACCGTCTAAGCCGGGGGGGATTGTTTTAAGAAGGTGATACCATGGATAATTTAGCTATTTGATTTTTTATTTTAAGACCCCTTGAAGTATCTTATTGCTATTAGCCTATACAAACACATTTAATAACTGCATTGAACAACAGATAGTCCCCACAAAATAATCAAAAGGAGTGTCTGAAGTGTCTGCCCTATATCTAAGATCAGGAAACATTACCCCTTATTTTGGGCACTTAATAGTCTCCATATATACACTACCGGTCAAGAGTTTTAGAACATCTCTACTCATTCAAGGGTTTCTGTATTTTATACTATGAAATAACACATATGGAATCATGTAATAACCTTGAATTCTAAATAAATCACAGACAGTGTCACCATCAAAGCACCTCCACACCACCTCCTCCATGCTTTACGGTGGGAAATACACATGTGGAGATCATTCTTTCACCTACACCGCGTCACACAGACACGGCGGTTGTAACCAAAAATCTCAAATTTGTACTCCAAACCAAAGGACGAATTTCCACCAGTCTAATGTTCATTGCTCGTGTTTCTAGGCCCAAGCAAGTCTCTTCTTCTTATTGGTTTCTTTGCAGCAATTCGACGATGAAGGCCTGATTCACACAGTCTCCTCTGAACAGTTGATGTTGAGATGTGTCTGTTACTTGAACTCTGTGAAGCATTTATTTGGGCTGCAATTTCTGAGGCTGGTAACTATTGAACTTATCTTCTGCAGCAGAGGTAACTCTGGGTCATGAGAGCCAGTTTCATCATAGCACTTGATGGTTTTTGCGGCTGCACTTGAAGAAACTTTAAAAAGGTCTTGAAATGTTCAGTATTGACTGACCGTCATGTCTTAAAGTAATGGACTGTCATTTCTCTTTGCTTATTTGAGCTGTTCTTGCCATAATATGGAATTGGTATTTTACCAATTAGGGCCATCTACTGTAGACACCCCTACCTTGGGCCTAAAACACAACTGATTTGCTCAAACACATTCAGGAGAGAAATTCCACAAATTAACTTTTAAAGGCACACCTGTTAATTTAAATGCATTCCAGGTGACTACCTAATGAAGCTGGTTGAGAGAATGCCAAGAGTGTGCAAAGCTGTAATATGTGTTATTTAATAATTTGTATGTCTTCACTATTATTCTACAATGTAGACAATAGTCAAAATAAAGAGAAACCCTTGAATGAGTAGGTGTTGTAAAAAATGTTGACCGGTAGTGTACTACCATTCATTTTTGGTACCGGGGTACCTTCAGACAAGTCTTGTGAGGCCTATGGGCATCCTAGAGCATGTACAGTACATGTCTGTGAGAGTCTCATCATTCCATAGATGTTCATAATAGTTTGTAGGACAAACCATTTGGACGCTACCGTCGATTTTGTGATAAGACCAATTTTGGGGGATGTATCATGGTCTGACAAATAGCTCTGTCACCAGATGCGGAAGTGTGACATCGGCAGATGCGGTGGATTGAGCTTAAATTAACAGATTATTATGGGGATTTTAGTATTATGCTAATTACATTTCCACAGGGGCGTAGACATGATTATGCCATGATTAAAGACAAATCATGAATAAATCTTGAATAATGATGAGTGAGATGCTGTTCAGAGGCTACAAAAAAAACATGCTCACCTCTCATCATTACCATAACAGCATTTTTGGGGGGGTTACGGTATTTGTGCCTCTAACCTTCTCACTCATAATTATTCACGATTACTTTCCATTTGGTGGGAGATTAGACACAATGGTTTCTTTCTAAACGTTAAAACAGATATGTATGAAAATACCCTCAAATAAAAGCTGGCATTCTGTACTGTCATCTAATATAACACATTATAGCTTAAAAAAAATGTAGCTTCACTGTCCAAATATATATGGAGGGGAGTGTATAGTTACATTTGACATTTTAGTCAGATTTAGTCACATTTTAGCAGACACTCTTAAACCGAGCGACTTACAGGAGCAATTATGGTTAAGTGTTTTGAACAGACAGATTTTTCACTTAGTCAGCTCGGGGATTCAAACAAGCGACCTTTCTGTTACTGGCCCAACGTTCTTAACCGCTAGGCTACCTACACTACCGTTCAAAAGTTTGGGGTCACTTACATATTTCCTTGTTTTTGATTGAAAAGAAAAAAAGAGTTGCAAAGTATTCTTTTGTCCTTAATCTTTTATTTTTAATGGCTTTTTCTCGGAGTCATCTCTTCCCTGTTGACGTCTGTTTCTAAAACTAGACAATGATGTACTTGTCCTCTTGCTCAGTTGTGAACCGGGGCCTCCAACTCCTCTTTCTATTCTGGTTAGAGACAGTTTGTGCTGTTCTGTGAAGGGAATAGTACACAGCGTTGTACGAGATCTTCAGTATCTTGGCAATTTCTCGCATGGAAACAAGAATAGACAAACTTTCAGAAGAAAGTTATTTGTTTCTGGCCATTTTGAGCCTGTAATCAAACCCACAAATGCTGATGCTCCAGATTCTCAACTAGTCTAAAGAAGGCCAGTTTTATTGCTTCTTTAAATCAGCACAACAGTTTTCAGTTGTGCTAATATAATTGCCAAATTAGTTTTATAATGATCAATTAGTCTTTTAAAATGATAAACTTCGATTAGCTAACACAACGTGCCATTGGAACACACAATTGATGGTCGCTGAAAATGTAGATATTCCATAAAAAAATCTGCCGTTTCCAGCTACAATAGTAATTTACGACATCAACCATGTCTACTCGTAATTTTCCTTCAAAAACAAGGACATTCCTAAGTGACCCCAAACCTTTGAACGGTGGTGTACATCCCTCAGTGTTCAGCTGGGTTGTGTTAAGTAGTGCTACTGTGTACATGAACACAGCCAGCCTTCATCTTTGGACAGCTTTGTCTTGTGCCCTGGTATGTTCTGATGTGATGTGCTGTGCTGTGCTGTGCTGTGCTGTGGCCTCACCTTTGGCCATCTCCTTGCGGAGCTGCATGACGGCACCCAGGTCACAGTCGACGGTGGCGTAGGCGTGAGGGATGGTGGTCTTGGACTGGGTCAGTCTCTGGGCGATGACACGCCGCACATTAGAGGCAGGGATCTCTGTGAAGGTGCCCTGAGACGAGAGAGGAGAGGAGGAAAGAGGACAGAACAGAGAACGGTCAGTCACAGTGCAGATTTATGTTTCTTGATGACTTTTTGACTCCACTCCATTCAATAACGCCATTGTGGACGTATTCACTTTCACCTAAAGTTAGAGGCTTTCATGAGGCTATAGGACCCTGTGGGAATGCCACTGACAAGCTCGTTACAAGAAATTGATTGGGATCGATTATGTTGAACAAAAAATTGGACCAACTCTAAGGTTATTTATTGCGACCAGCCGATGTAACGGTCTTGAAAATGCAATTAGCACTTAAGTTATTGACATGCTAGACACTATACTAGGTAGTACAAACCCAATGAACTCCAATATGGCTAACAAGACAAGGAAATACCTGTGCCATTTTTGCAAACATTACTGAAATTACCATTACGACTAAATCCAGCATGTCTAATCATAATATATTTGAATAATACCTTCCTGTGTAAATCGTTTTTGCTGTAACCCCTGCAGTAATACTAAATTTAGCATTCAACAGTCAAAACTAAACAGGATCTCTTTCCATCCCCATTAGTGAAAAATAGGCATGGATGGAAAGCAGGCAACCCCAACCAGTTTAGGTCATCTTTATGAGGCTGCTGTTTGGAGTGCTTGGACAGGCCTGGCTCTAAAGCTTGGCCAGGGTCTGGGCTCTGTCTCAGGACAGGAGGAGCCTTCTATTCACCTCACAGTATAGAGTAGTCCAATAAACACAAGACTACTCTTTACAAGGGCATCAAGTCAGGCTTAACAAAATAAAGCTATCAAATAAAAGTACAAAAATGTAAAAACAAAAGCAATGACTGTGATCATATCAAACTAAAGTTAAAGTAATGGTGCCGTTATTCGGGCCGTTATAGACCGACACGCCAGAGAAACCATACCACAGAATCCCATTCCCTCATCATGAGAATACAGCAAACAAATTACCTCATCACCTCACTACTAAGAAACAGGATAAAGTGTTATCTTGTCACTGGAGGCGGGCTTTTTCCTCTCTGAGCGACGCTCGGCGCCATGACACAATTACCGTGACTGATCAAGAGACCCAGGGGCCTTCCTGCCTCCCAGCCAGTCATCTGTCAGGCGAAACGGAGGTGATACCGACGTCTCATTTGGAGGCCCCGTCAGTCACTGAGCAGAAGGGGTGCTTTCAGAGAAAGAAAGTGTCTACACTTGACACGTACGTGCGACTTCTGCTGTGAGAATACGGAGATCACATTGAAAAGACAGGTCTAGATGGACAAAAGTCGCATTGTGGTCAGATTGTGACCCAATCAGGCGGTGGTCAGGGATGAATGTGTGCAAATTTCTCCTCAGTCTGGACAATCAGGCTACCAAAAGCACATCCAGTGGGCAACGTCATCAGCACTCCACCCACAAGTCTCCAGAAGACGTGTGTGTTACATTCCTAGTATGTGAGGAACATGCTTGCTGGCCTCAAATGCTAGCCAGCTAGCTAATATTTAGTTATGGTAGCCCGTTTGCAATTTCTTTAGCTTTGCTTGCTAGCTACATAGGTTAGCTGGATAGTTAGGTAAAGTAGATTGTTGTTGCGTTATCATATTTTCCCCCAATTCCACTGTTTGTAGAATGCATACTGGCATTTGAATATAGCACAGAAAAAGGGAGTCAGGACACAATGTGGACATGGTAGACCCATTTAAATGTAAGGGTAGAAGCATGGTGTGTTCGGAATTCCATGATCAGAACTCCATGACCAGAATAAAAAAATTGCATTAATTGTCAAGTCTAGACACGGCTAGAGAGAGATGAACCTCAGGAGACTAAAGCCTACTGTCTCTCTATCCGTCTCTCCTCCGTGTTTTTGAAAGGCAGGTTGAGACCGTTGCCCGTGTCGGAGGCTGCTGGTGCCCTCTTCCCCATACTGGTACGCTGTGTAACAACGCGCTAAGCCAAGAGGGAGGGGGAGGGAGGGAGAGATGGATGGCTATCTGTTACTTTAGAGGACTCTGCTTACAGCACCAATGTAATGCATGGCTTAGAGACGCTATACAAAAATCTCTGTCTGGTCTGTCTCTGTCTGGTCTGTCTCTGATGGGTCAATCTGTGCGGGAGATTGAGTAAGACGATATGTCGTCATGCTCATTTTGCATGGAAGCATAGGGGCTGTGTGCAAACTCTCCTTTGTGCAAACAACGATAGGGAACTGTTCCATTGCAGGGGGACCTCCAGAGCCTATTAAGATACTGCTAATGTCTGCTTAAACTAATTATTCACACACTTTGGAGCAGAATGTTGTTTGTTTTCAATACATTCTCAGAAGTTCTTCTAAACCCTGTTAGAATGCAAGCTAACTGTGTCTAGACTTGTAGTAACGTGATTATTACTACCAGTACATTGGAAGAGGTGCCACAACAGGAATAAACAGAAGGAAATGAAGAGCCACAAATCACGCCATTCAACTACCGATAGGCACGGGGGAAAATATTTGCATACCTTGGCTTTGTGATTTTTTTTTATTTTTTTTTATTTAATCTTTATTTAACTAGGCAAGTCAGTTAAGAACAAATTCTTATTTACAATGACGGCCTACCTACAGGGTCAGCCCCTTGAGCAAATTAGGGTTAAGTGCCTTGCTCAAGGACACAAGACAGGTTTTTCACCTTGTCGGCTCGAGTAAGCCCCTTGAGCACTTGGTGTAGATCTTGATTTGGACATTTTAATGTGTTTACTGATAGAGTCAGTGTGTGAGTGCGTGTACTCACCGGTGCTCCAGGCTTGCCAGGTATGGATTGAGGTGGATACATGGGTCTGCTGCCTGGGGGAAGTGGGGCAGCTGCTGGGATGGCAACTGGACTGGGGGCTGCTGTAACTGGAGCTGCCTTGGAATCAGGGAACTTTTTCAGGAGATTCAGAGCATCTCTGTAGAGGAAAATAATGGTGGTTGAGAGATCAATACAAACAAGTAGCCTACCATTTCAACAAGACCAAGCTAATGTACATTATGCCTACAGTATGATCTGAGACCAGGCCTTTGAAGCCGTATGAAAAGACGGCAGTATTACAGCAAATAAACAAACACCAGTGTGTAGGTAGGTAGCTAGGCACTAGGAAGCCATTTATTGGTAATTTGTTATTGAAAGCCTGAGGATAGCATACATGACGTACTTTCAATCCAAGTGTAAATACCCAACTCTGGCCTTCCATCAGTGAATGAGCCAAATGATATTGACCTTGCTTGGCTGGGGGGGAGGAAAAACACTCATCTCTAAATGTATCTCAAACACAACTGGAGTCGACACATCCCCTACTCCAGCGTTGCCCAACATGATCAAAAATAAACATTCGAGAAAAACGAGACCCAAAACCTGGTGGAATGTAAATATTTCCTAGGGATAAGCAGCATGCTTTTAAAACCCAGGTTAGGTAGTGGCTGGCCTGGTAGTCACTGCTAGCATAAACATTTATGCAGGCAAATGACCATCTTCAGAGGAAAGTGTTTGTTTAGCTGAAAGCTTTTCAATGGAAATTCCCCGGGCAGGCAGACAGGACTAGGATGTCTACCTAGCAGAGTGACGGCGGTCATTGGAGAAGTTTTCCCCAACCAGAAGACGTCTTGGTGTAGTCAGGTCATGCACTACTACTAACCACCACCACCAAACTGCTCACAGCGTGACTCCATTGTGTGTGTAACAACATCGCAAGTAGAGAGAGAGGGAGAGAGAGAGTGAAAGATGACGAGGTAATTCTCATTAAATCTTCCTAGGGCTAGCACAGGGACGAGGATGTGAGAAGAGAAGCGCTCACCATTCACAAACAAATACCTCCCCACAATGGAAGTCAGTATCAGGTGTCAGATGCATTCACTCTCTCATCAGACAAACGGAGCATGCATATCCCATGGGCACACTGGGCAGGCTGAACAAGTCAGGAGACGCAGTGAACTAAAAGACCAACAAAACAACTATGAGCATCAAATCATGTCAACTACACATCACTCTCCAAATCATTATCTACACATCGCTCTCCAAATCATTATCTACACATCACTCTCCAAATCATTATCTACACATCACTCTCCAAATCATTATCTACACATCGCTCTCCAAATCATTATATACACATCACTCTCCAAATCATTATATACACATCACTCTCCAAATCATTATCTATATCACAACTGCCAACTACACATCACTCTCCAAATCATTATCTATATCACAACTGCCAACTACACATCACTCTCCAAATCATTATCTATATCACAACTGCCAACTACACATCACTCTCCAAATCATTATCTATATCACAACTGCCAACTACACATCGCTCTCCAAATCATTATCTATATCATAACTGCCAACTACACATCGCTCTCCAAATCATTATCTATATCATAACTGCCAACTACACATCGCTCTCCAAATCATTATCTATATCATAACTGCCAACTACACATCGCTCTCCAAATCATTATCTATATCATAACTGCCAACTACACATCACTCTCCAAATCATTATCTATATCATAACTGCCAACTACACATCACTCTCCAAATCATTATCTATATCACAACTGCCAACTACACATCACTCTCCAAATCATTATCTACACATCGCTCTCCAAATCATTATCTATATCATAACTGCCTAGGGAAAAAAATGTATGAAACAAAACCTGACTGATTACCATTAGCTTCATCAAGTGTCCCTGAAGCGTAATTAATGTGGTTTGTCAGGCAGGCACCTGGCTCGGCAGTTCAAAGGTGGCAGGCATCTTTGATGTGGGCTGAATTCTCTGCTTACCAAACAGCATGGAGCGGTAAAGTGCCTCGCCCTTCCTCTAAGCCCAGAGCACAGGCAGATATGAGGATGAGAACTTCTCCCTAGGCATGAATATTATCAACTGCATGACTTTGTCGTTAGTCAAGACAGCAGGGACACATTGCTAAACGTCGCTTCCGCTTCACACGGAATACACTTTTCCCACGGCTTACTGTAGATTGCAGCTGCCAATAAAGTAAGTGTTAATACATTAGGTTAAAAATCAATGAAGGTGACTGGTATGACCTTTTTGGGGCAGTGGGGTAGGGTGAGGCAGGTATCAGGTGTGTCTGCTCAGAGCTCTCTGGTTCCACACCAGTGCACTGAGGCCTGCCTACCCCACATCTTGGTCTGAACCAGCTGTCCCTGCTGGCCTCATCCATATAGCAGGGACAAGGCTGGGTCCCTCACTCTGCTCTCGTCTTCCATTTCCATGCAGTCTCTCTCGCATTTCCTCGCCTCCTCCCTCTCTCTCTCATTGTTCTTTATTGTGGTTTGTTGGGACCTTGGCATGTTAGAATTCCCCCACCCACACCTAACAAGACACACACCAATTTGCAGGCATGCGCACACACACATATAATTGCAAAGCAATGCAGGGTTGTCAGGCATGCAGGCAGAAGAGGCTGGTTCCTCCAGGTTAGGTTAGCTACATGCCCTCTGAAAGACCTGAGCCACTTTGCATGGGTGGTCCAATCCCTACCTGCTACTCCTCTCTCCCTACCAGTTCTGCTGATATAAGGGATGGGGGCTGCATGTAGAGATCTTCACATTTTAACTTGAAAAAACAACCCCACAATATGTACCATGTACAAAATCCCTCGTATTTCTTTGTATGATAGAGTGCTTTCCAAATTTTCCAAAAATCCCAATGCAACATGAACAGTCCTTTCTATATGATGAAGAGCACATCATTTGAGCTCATAAATTGTAAGTCCAGCGTCCCCAGCGTGTGGCGATGACATCACTCACTGTTGGCTACTGTGTGTGCTGCTGGCTGGCTCACTGGCTGCCTAGATGGCTGATCCTTCCTCACACAAGACATCTGCTCTTCACACAGTCCATTTACACTCCCACTGACAGACAGACAAGGCAAAAGAGCCTCTGAAAGCCTGTGAAGAGGTGACTGGAATATTAAAGAAGCACGCGCACACACACCACAGACAAACACACACACCTCCCCCCTGACTGTCGGTCTGTGAGTGAAACCCAGACTCTACACTGCCATCTGGGACAGGACAGAGGGAATGATGGTCATGAAAACCCCTTTACTCCAGTGGAGAAAAGCCTCATGTTGCCACAGAGAGGAAAACATCAAAACACTAGGTCTGCCAGAAACCTGGTGCAGCTGGGTTAGCTTTTAAGTCTAAACTCTTGCAGAGTCTAGCTATTAAACGATACTGTGAAGGTATACCGTAAACCAGTGTTTCCCAACTAGTGGTACTAGGACCCCTGGAGGTCTATCCACAGGGGGTACTTGAGAAGACTCATGAGCTTACTGGTAAAATGCAAATGATGGGTTACTTAAAGTGTACTCTGGGCAGAGCAAAATATACTTGGTGGTACAGTAACCAATAAAGGTTGGGAACCACTGCCATATACTGTAACGATACGATATAATTTTTATTTTTATTTTATTTCACCTTTATTTAACCAGGTAGGTCAGTTGAGAACAAGTTCTCATTTGCAACTGCGACCTGGCCAAGACAAAGCAAAGCAGTGCGACAAAAACAACAGAGTTATACAGTAAACAAACATAGTCAAAAACACAATAGAAAAATCTAAATACAGAGTGCAAAATGTAGTGCAAAATGCAGTAAGGTTAGGAGGTAGGACAATAAATAGACCATAGTGGTGAGATAAATTACAGATTATCATCATTAACACAGGAATGAAGGATGTGCAAATTATGATGTGCAAATAGAGATACTGGAGTGCAAGATTTGTGAAATAACAAAAATAAATATGGGGATGAGGTAGTAGTGTGGGCTATTTACAGAAGGGCTATATACAGGTGCAGTGATCGATAAGCAGCTTTGACAGCTGACGCTTAAAGTTAGTGAGGGAGATAGGAACCTCTAGCTTCAGTGATTTTTGCAATTTGTTCCAGTCATTGGCAGCAGCGAATTGGAAGGAATGGCGGCCAAAGGAGGTGTTGGCTTTGGGGGTGACCAGTGAGATATACCTGCTGGAGCGCATGCTACGGGTGGGTGTTGCTATAGTGACCAGTGAGCTGAGATAGGGCGGGGATTTACCTAGTAATGACTTATAGATAACCTGGAGCCAGTGGGTTTGGCGACGAATATATAATGAAGGCCAGCCAACGAGAGCATACAGGTCGCAGTGGTGGGTAGTGTATGGGGCTTTGGTAACAAAACGGATGGCACTGTGATAGACTACATCCAATTTGCTAAGTAGAGTAATTACACTGTAATGATAAGGAATGTATCTAAAGTCATTGGACAAAATGTTAATTTCTGAACCAACCGTTCCCATAAAAACACGATCATATAAAAAAATAAAATAAAAACTCTACTCCATTGATATTGATGTTAACAGGGGACGTAATTGACTAATTGTATGGAGACAATATGGCTGGCTTAGACACACGTCCCTCTGAGGCAGACTTAATGTAAATGTTAGTTTATTTGAAGCCAAAGCCCACTGTTTGCTTATTAGGGTTGCAAATGGATGATATATCACCCAAAAAATTCAAAGTTTACCAGTAAATCTTAGATGGATTTTATGTAATTTATCTGGGTACTACAGATTATCACAGGTGACTAATAATCTCTGGCCCTCTGAGTGGCTTTATAACATGTACAATGTATATGAAATAACTGAATAGGATTATTTTTAAATACATTTAAATGACAAAGCTGTAAAACATCCTAAATATAGACCAACAATAGTGAATACATACCATTGGTGTTTAATATGAGGGTTTCAGCAGGAAAAATATGTCAGTATGTATTTGGCGTCAATGTTTTGGCGTCAAACTGGTGGCAGTTGTGAAAAAAGTAAATAGTTGGAGAGCTAATTGAAAATAATGCCATTGTTGGATTATTTCTTTCATGAACTAGGCTATTTTCCTCTTGAACCATATGGTCTGAGCAAGGCAGTTAACCTTCAACAACAGCAGGCGCCGATGACGTGGATGTCGATTAAGGCACCTCTCTGATTCAGAGGGGTCGGGTTCAACGCAGAAGACACATTTTGGTTGAATGCATTCAGTTGTGCCACTGACTAGGTATCCTCTTTCCATTTCCATCTATATACTACAAACTCATGGACACAAGATATTAACGGCCATTATTTTGGAGTGAGATGTTCGATGAGCAGGTGTCCACATCTTTTAGTCCTTTAAGATCCATACTTTCAGTTTTCCCTTCACTCCCGCATAAAGCAGAGAGGGAGGCTTGCACTGCTGGAACATGCGCAAATCAAATACACAGCTGCAGTTGACATACCCTACATTGCCTGCCATAGCCTCGCAAGCCAATCGCAGAATGTGATGACAAAATTCAAGCAAAATTGTACAATCTGGCCAGGTTGATATCAAGATTTTAATTAGGTTAAAAAAATTAAATTAAAAAAAATTAAAAAAAAAAATCGCAGAGCATGACATCTAATAGCCGTAAAAGACTGAATCCAACATACAGTGTGGGGAGGCCTTTAGGTGATCTTCCTGGTTCCTCATACCCCCTTACACTCGCTCTTTAACAGACACACGTTTACAAACTCGTGTGACTCACGAACACACGCGGGAACACACTCCCAAAACATATGGCCTGCGTTTCTATGGCCACCAGTGGGCCCTGGAGACTGGGTTGCTACGGATACAGCGGTGTCTTAATGAGATTCCGCAGCAGGGTGCAAGTTGGGTAACTAGAAAGTTCCAACAAACCCAGCGTGATGGCCATTCAAGTTGTGTGTTCGTTTCACAGCTTCCTCCAGTGTGAGCACACCCACATAACAGGGTTAAAGCATCAGTCAATTTATGTCACTTCATACTGTACTCTCCGCTCTCCCGTTTCATTGACAACATCTTCACTCTCACTTCTTTTTGTCAGTTAGTTTGTTATATCTTCCTCTGCACTTTTTTTTTTACCTTGCTCGGTAGTTTAAACCACACATACACCACCAAGTACCCACACTCTGGAGTCACAAAACATATCATTGTCTGTAGCTAGATAGGAAGACAGGAATAAAGTCCACCCAATTCATTACATTTCAGCACGCTGAACACATATCATTTGTGAACTCACTCCTTGGTGATGATGCCCCTGTGTCCGGTGGGGGTGGCCAGCTGGGGGTCCAGACCGTGTGTGTCCAGAATGTGTCTGGCTGCCGGGCTCAGCCGCAACCTGGGGGGAGAGGAATGGACAGGAGACGCATACACAAAGTTAATCTGATCGTAATCGCGTCCTGATTGGTTCTTTTTTCATCTTATGTAGACCATATAGGCTACAGCCCATTCACCTGTCAATTAACTCAGTTCATGTACATTCTAGACAGTTCAGAACATGCACATGCATTACCTTAAGTAAGCATTTCACTGTTAGTTTACACCGGTTGTTTTACGAAGCATGTGACGAATATAATTTTTATTTGATTAGATTCACTTTCACCTAAAAAGGCTAACAGAAAATAAGCTAGGAGCGTGAATGCTTTCCCTGTGACATTTTAACAGAGGAGCAATTTAACTTTTCTAAATGACAAATGTAATGTTTCTGCCTTTGGGCCTTAACACCCTTGACATGACACTACTCTCACGCCTTCTCAATTTAGACTGAAGATAATGACAGTGGTACTGCTCAAATTAACAAAACACTTATTGAAGTCAAGTGCCTTTTAGAGTCCATTACCAGTCGCAACACCAATCTAACAGGACGCCAGTTCTTTCACAAGCGCAGGTAACCTAAAACCCTGCTTAATTTGAGCAAGATTTGGGGGAAAATGGAAACACACCAACAGAATTGAGCAAAATGTGTGTTTGCAAATCAAATAGGCCCTGATTTACCAACTCCTGTCCTATGTGTTAATAAGGCTGGAGAGGATCTCTTGTGTTTTAACATGGATGTGAAAAGGGACAGTAGTCTTACTCAGCACGTTGTGGGATGGTGGAGACCCTAAGAATGGGAAAAGGAGTTGTTATATGTATTCTGAACGTTTATCTGGCCAGGCAAAAGAGGATGGGCTTCAGCTCTAGTCTAGAGAGAGTTTCTTCCTTTCCACAGGAGGCATCTATTTGCTCTTTAGAGGGCCATGCCAAGGTTGCACGTTTGACAAATGTTTGTGTATTTGTGAAAAGCACTACACAAATACCATTTGAGAGAGGTGAGACTCACGGTCCTGTGGAGGCTGCTCTGGGGGGATGTGGTGGGGTTGCAGCGAGGGCTGCCGGAGGGGGAGGGACCGCAGCAGCAGGAGGCGGAAGAGCTGGGGTGGGCGTGGCTGTCACGGGGGGTGGGATCTCCACCGTCTTCCAGTCCTCCCCTTCCTCCACCATGAGGGCGATGAGAGTCCCCAGACGCACGGCACGACTGCCCTCCTCCATCTGAGGACACACAGAGACACATTACCTTTTAAAATAATAAATCCCTATCAGGTTCCATTTTGTATTTGACTCAGGAGAGGTGGAGAAAGAGAGAGAGAGAGGGGAAGAAAAACATAAGAACGAGAAATGTAGAAGAGCATTAGAGGGCAGGAAGAAGGGAGAACACCTGAGGAATTAGAGACAGAGAGGCCAAATGACAGGAAGAAGGGAAAGAACCAGGGGAGGGAGGGTTCTCAAAAGACCATTACCTCGACACATCATTTGTTACTGCTACCAGAGGGACCATAGGCAGACCTTTGAAAAACGCTGTGTCTCTCCCCACTGCCTACTCAATTCACTTCATTTTCCCCTCGCCACTGTTCTGTTCTGACAAAACACACAAGGCCAAGGACTCTAAATGGAGGGGGGGAATGGATTGCTTACTGTTTCTTCACCCCCCCCCCCCCGGTCGCACATCGATTCTCTCTCAATCTCTATCGTTCTCTTCATCTCGGTCTCTAACAGCATCAATAAAGCACAGCATGAATGTCTCCACCTCCTCATAGTCAGCAAGGTGTATTTCCTCAGTCAATATTGATTAGTTCTAAATGAGAGGCGAGTCACAATGGACGAGGCAGGGCTGCAACAATCCATCTATTTCCAAATGGTATCCACTTATGGAGCCGTCATTCCTGCTAAAGGACGTCGCTCCGCTCGCCAGATTAGAGAAAAACAAAAAACAAATAACAACCGCTGATGCTGACAGGGAAAGTGGTCTCTTTCGATCATGGCGACAATGAAATTGATCAGGCAATTGGCTTCTGCATTAGATCAGAACACAAGCCCTTGTAACTGGCTGAATGTCAGATAGTTTTGAACCGTAGGACTCACAGCAGTTCACCTCCTCCCCAGCGGCTGCTAAACAATAGGAGGTGCTTCAATAAGACCATTGACTCCACCTAACCAGAAACAACAGCAGGATAAGACCACCTGTGCTCCCAGGCAGACCGGGCCAGCCAGCCAGCCAGCCACACCTCTAGGCTAGTTTCATTTTAATTCACCAGGATATTCCTCTCAGTACAACAGTCAAATACGATTTATTACCATGTCTCACTGAGTCAAGGCAAGGGATTCCTAAAAGCAAAAAGGTAGGCTAATGTCTAATGGACAGTAGGTAGCTAGGGAGGCTGTGAGACAGCTAGGGAGGCTGTGAGACAGCTACATGTAGGGCTTTGGCAGTGAGAGAAAAAAAAAAAAAAGTATGTTTACTACAAAATAGCTGCTGTCACAACATCCCTGATGCATGGCACTACCAACATGGGGTCGTGCCCTGTCTGGCATGTGATTATATGCGGCTTTCTGTCCATAGGTTCAGAGCTACAGGTAGTGTGTGTGTGTCCATGGCACCTCTGGCCCAGTGTGAGGTGATAATGGCAGGGCCTCATGGATTATAGAAATGCCATTACCACATACAGTAGGCCTATGCAGCTATGTTAGTTACATTCACTACAATGAGAAGATTACCAGGACCGTTGGATGTGACATGACACTGAACTTTAGCCCTGGCTGTGACCCCTGACCCTAGCCTGGCTGGGTCATACAGCTGTCTGAATGGCATGACAGATTAATATATCCCAATCATAATCCACATATTTACATTTTATTGGACCAGTGCAACACTGCAGTATATGAGAAACTTCGTGACAACCACCACCCCAATAGACATACAACAAGTCTACTGTGCTACAAAACAAACCCATTCAATTCCACTGTGACAGTGGTGTTTTTTACTACTCCATATTAGGGCTTGATGTTCTGTGGGGCTGCAAATACAAGAACACATACTGAGCAATTAACAAGAAAAGACACTACCAGTCTTGCAAAATACTGTGCCACACAATGCATGTAACTGGAGTGTGTGTGTGTGTGTTTGAGAGAGTGTGTGTGAGAGCAAGAGACCATCGATGTTCCCTCCCCACTATTAGGCTCTCTATAAACACACGTTAGACAACCAGGTATTTATAGACATTTAATACAGCTCTCGAAGAAGCTGCTGCTGGGGGCTGTGTCATTCAAAGCCTTTACACACACACACACACACACACACACACACACCCCCCCCTTGTCACCGTCCATTTTTTCACTTATTATTCACAGTTGGCATGCGGTCTTATGTGGATGTCTCCATCAAAGACACAAGAGCACATAGGCACACATTTAGAGAGAGAAAGCGAGAGAGGGAGAAGAGCAACACACTGCTACTGTGGGGCTCAACACTGCCACCATCTGGTTGTAAAAGGATAGTGCCGGTCCTGAACCAGTCCGTCACATTATAGCACAGGGGCTTAGCCAAATACCTGAGCAGCACCTCCCACCAGAGCTGACAGGGAAATGGCACCGGTTCAACCTGATTGACACACATTAGAAGACCTGCCTGGTTTCGGTGAAGAACGACAGGTCAAGAGGTAGATGAGGAGGACAGCATTTTTAGCGGCCTAGGCACGGATAACCATTGGTTAGACACACCATGCTCTTGTGATCTCTAACAAAATTCAAG